>CM076570.1:957471595-958032503 GCA_034641835.2 Pinus albicaulis
CCTATGGATGTTGATTAGCTGTTGTCATTAATGTCAACCCAAGCAGCACCAGGGGCCACCCCAACATTGCATGGGAATTTTGACCTACAAAATTACTATATTATGGGTCAAGAATGCTTTTGATTTTTTGTACTTGTCGAGACGTTTCATTGATATATGGCACACCACGTAATTCTTCACGGTTTGAGAGATTTTCATGTTTGAAGTTAGTAACCCCAGTTAGAGGGATAAAACCCCATAGGTTTGTGGCATGGGTCATTTAAAAGTCAATAATTAATAATATTTAAGCTCCTAAAATCCCTCCCATGTTCACTTGTTGAAGCCCCTCTCAACCTAAGAATTTATATAAATTGTGATCCTCATATCCTCCTTATGCAGGGTTTTTGCTATCTGAAACAGGTCATCATGGAATTTTCGCTCTAACTTTTTTTATATGAAGGTTCAGAAGTGAAAGTTTTATGAGGTGAAGCTGAAATCTTGAGGAAGCTCTTGTAAAAATTTCAGATCAAGGTGCACAATATTTTCAGAGATATGATCTGTGGAAGTCAGTGTTTTTGTAGGCTCCTGAAATTCATCTCAAAGAAGTGACCTTGGGAAAATCGTCATAACTCTCTCTTTGAGTATCAGATTGGAATTATGTAAAAAGTGGAAAATAATGCATGGACTATAGTTTTCCCTGTATCAATTTCAGAGATGAATGAAGAAAAAGTGACAAGCAGAACGTCATACAAGTTCGCTCTACTGAAACAGTCCATAATTAGGGCATTGTGAGAGATTGGGCATAACTATCTCTTGAAGAATCCAAAGTGGGTCAGACCTATGTCATTGGAAAGAAGACTCAAAGGAATACTATAGGGCCTAAAATCACATATTTGGGATCTGAAATAACAGAGATACACTAGATTCAATATCAAGCTCCTAGAAGGAAAAAAAAAAAAAAAAGCTAGATCATGTGTTGTCAAGGGCTGCAAAGGACTAGACTTTCTAGGGAAGCAAAGCAAATAAAAGTGCAGCATAGGGTAGCATGAAAAGAGAAGCAATCAAGGTGCAGAACAACAGCAAGAATTTCATCACATGAAGTCTTCAAGTGGGGAGCACTGCATGCAGTCATTGTAAAGGTATCATTGTACTAATTCATTGCAAATACATTCTTGTAAAAGTCGTACTAGTGTCTGTGTGCCAAGAGTTGAAGAGGCAGTGTCGGGAGGTCTAGGATCATCATTAGGTGATTGTGTCATAGTTGGGGTTATGGTCTAGTGTGTCTTCTTCTTCTACATAATTCTATATCATTGTAAAGTGGACCATTTTCCCTGGTACGAGAGTCCATTCTTCTTTTATTCTTCTTAGGGTGGTAGGGTGGTGTTAGGCTGCTGCATGAAGTCACCAATAGGTTCAAGGCTATGAAAAAATCAGGGTGGTAGGGTGATTTGTAGCTCATTGGGTGTTGGGGCATCCGTTCAGTTGACTACGGGAGAATCTCGGGCATTGGAGCGTCCATCTAGTGGCAGCTAGAGAAGAATGCTTTTCTAGATTCTAGGAAGTTGGAGCTTTATTTTCAATTGGAGTTGAATATTAAAGAATTATTAGAAAAGCATTAGGTGGTTTTTGTCCTAGAGTGGGTTTCCACCTTAAAAACTGTGTGCATTTGTGTTCCTCTTGTTTGCTGCTATCATTGTACAAACACTGATAATAATTGAAGATTAACTAATGCTCTAATTGAAAGAAATACTGATTCACCCCCCCTCTCAGTATTTCCAAAAATTGGTATCAGAGCTTGGTTCCTTCAATAACAGTTTAACAGCTGGAAGGAGGTCATGGAGCATACCAAGAATGGTGTACCTCTATTCAATGAAAATAATTATGCACTCTGGAAAGGAAGAATGGAGGTCTATCTCTTGGCGCAAGGTTACGAAGTATAGGACACTGTTCAAAATGGATTTACATCAACCGCGGATGAAAAAGGTAAGAAGAATTTGGTAAATGATGCAAAATAAAATAATATTATTATTAGTGGACTTATTGAATTTGCTTATCATAAGGTTTTGGGTTGTAAAACCGTCAAAAATGTATGGGAAAAGCTTGAGAATATATATGCAGGTGACTCAAATGTCAAAGAAGCAAAGCTTCAAATCTATAGAGAAAAATTTGAGCAACTCAGAATGAAAGAAGATTGCAACATTGCTGCATACTTCCAATACGTTGATGAAATAACCAATACTCTGGAAGGATTGGGAGAGCTAGTTGACAAGAAGACTATTATACGGAAGATTCTTAGAACGTTACCAGGGAGATTCAACCCAAAGGTATCGGTCTTAGAATATAGTGAAAATATGGAAAAACTCAGCAAGGAAGAATTACATGGAGTTCTCATAGCATATGAAATGAGACTTGATGAAGAAAAGGGTACTTCAAATCTAGAAACTATGTTCGTTGCATCTAAGAAAACCAATAAGGACAAACAAACTTCAATTGAAATGACATGCACCTGCAAGTGTGAAGGAAAGGGAGATGATGGAGAAGGTCTTTCAGATGAAGAATATGCTTACTTTATGAGAAAACTAAAACCTGGTAAGGGAAAATTCAAAGGTAAACTTCCATTGATATGTTTCGGTTGTGGTGAGGTTGGGCATTTCGTAGCAAAATGTCTGAACAAAAGTGATGGCAACTCAAAAGGAAAGAAAGGCTTTAAGAAATTCAACAAGCAAGGCAAAAATAAAGGATCCAAAAGGAACTTTCTCTCTAAAGAAGATAGCTCATCATCCGATGAAGACAGTGACAACGAAGAAGAAGCCAATGAGAAAGTATTGTTTATGGCCAAGCACAATAAACAAGAGGCATCAAACAACGAAGAAGAAGGGTTGACCATAGAAGAAATTTCTAAGGAGGCACTCAGGCTTATAAAAGAGCTCATGGATGAGAAGATCAGTTTTAATACTCTTGAAGAACAAGTTCTAGGTCTCAAAATTGAAGTTGAACACAAATGTATTGAAGAGTCACTTCAAAAGAAGTAGGAAGAAAGCAACCAAGAAAGGGAAGAATTAGAAGCTGAAGTAGTCTCGCTGTGTAAGGAAGTGAAGAAGGTAAACATTGTCCAAAACTATGCCAACATCTCAAGGGCATTGGAAGAAATCATCAACAATCAATAATCTTACAATGACAAAACTGGCCTTGGTTACAAAGAAGAAGAAGCAAGACCTTCTACAACAAAATACAATGAACCTATGATATCTGACATGCATGTAGACTTCACTGGACAAGATTCGCAAGAACATCCTTGGAAGATGATTCCTCGACGAATATTTCCATCTAGGTACCAACATATTTTTCATGGCTATTTTTATTCATGTGGAAAATTTGGTCATAAAGTTGTAGAATGTCGCACATACCCTAGGAACCAATACAATTCAATGAGATCCTTCAAATATGAACCTCCCAGGGCTCAACGAAACATCAATAGATTTGAACATTTAAGAAATAATATGGAATGTTACAAATGTCGTAACTTTGGACACATAGGCAGAGACTGTAGACTTGAAAATCCTCTAGAAGAATCTTTGAATCCACAGAACGAACAAACATGGAAGAAGAAGAATATTGATAATTGTGCTCTCGCTCCTAAGGCTCAAAACAACAAAGATGTGTGGTATGTTGATAGCGGTTGCTCAAAGCATATGACTGGAGATAGAAGGAAATTTTTATCCCTAAAAGAGAAGAAGGATGGAACCGTATCCTTTGGAAATGATGGATCTTCAAATGTTATAGGATCAAGTACCGTCACTCTCAGAAGAAAAGATGTTATATCCAAGAATGTTCTATTGGTTGAAAACATGAATCACAATCTACTCAGTGTTGGAAAAATGTGTGATCAAGGACATACAATGCTATTCAACTCCACAAAATGTGAAATCAGGAAAGGTAGGTTTTGTAAAATTGTGGCTACAGCAGGTTGAGCTCCAAACGACATATATGTTCTGGATGAAGCAACTAAAGCATGTCTACTAGCTAAAGAAGATGAAATCTATGTATGGCACAAACGAATGGTTCACATAAACTTTGACAATCTTGTCAGGATAAGCAAAAAGGAAGCAGTACGAGAAATGTCGAAAATCTCAAAACCTTCCAACACAATATGTGAGGCCTGTCGGCACGACAAGCAAGCCAATGTCCAATTTAAAACAAAAGAACACTTTGCATCACATCCATTGGAATTGATACATACTGATCTATGTGGTCCTGTGAGAACAAAAGGCTTAGATGGAGAATTATATTTCATGTTAATGATAGATGACTATACCAAGATGATAGCCATCAGTTTCCTAAAGAAAAAATCTGAAGCATTTGAGTTCTTTAAGATCTACAAGGAGTTGGTCGAAAATGAAATTGATTTGAAAATAAAGTTTCTGTGATCAGATAATGGCGGAGAATTCACTTCCAAATTATTTCAGCAATACTGTGACGAAAATGGTATAAAAATACAATTTTCAACAACACGAACACCTCAGAAAAATGGAGTTGCTGAAAGAAAGAACAGAACCGTACAGGAAATGGGTAGAACAATGTTGAAGGACTCAAAATTGGATGAAAAATTATGGGTTCAGGAAATTGATACGAAAATATTCATTATCAACCGAAGTCTTCTCAGAAATAATTTCAATAAGACCCCATATGAATTATGGAAAGGAAAACCAGCTAATGTAAAATATTTCAGAATCTTCGGAAGGAAATGTTATATCAAAAGAGAAGATCAAAATTTGGGTAAGTTTGAATCACGTGTTGATGAAGGTATCTTTGTTGGTTACTCATGCAAAAGAAAGGCCTATAAATGTTATCATCTAAGACGAAAACAGATAGTGGAGAGCATAAATGTTACATTTGACAAAGGTGGTGTTCTAACAAATAATGATGAGGATCTAGAATCTTTGAAATTTGACACAGAGGCTAAAAAATACAAAGAGAAAATTCTATAACAAGAAGCAACTATCAAATAGGAAGAAGTAAATAATGATCATCAAGATATACTAGAACAACAACAAGAAGCTCCTCCAAAGAGAACAAAATAATGGATTCAAAATAACCATCCATCAAATAAAATCATTGGTGACATAAATGAAGGTCGACAACTTCATTCATCACAACAAGCTCACATTTCTTTTCTAGCAACCTTTGAGCCTAGTAGTTTTGAGGAAGCTAGCTAGAATGAACATTGGGTAGCAGCTATGAATGAAGAATTGGATCAAATCGAGAAGAATAACACCTAGTAATTAGTTCCATGACCAAAAGATAAAAATGTTATTGGGACAAAATGGGTGTTTAGGAAAAAATTGAATGAAGATGAACAGGTTACCAGAAACAAAGCAAGATTGGATTACAAAGGCTATGCAGAAGTGGAAGGAATTGATTTTGACGAAATATTTGCACCAATTTCCAAAATGGATGCCATCCGAATGTTTATTGCCTATGCATGTTCAAGAAAAAACAAAGTCTACCAAATGGATGTGAAGTCAGCATTTATGAATGGAAAATTAGAAGAAGAAGTTTACATCAAACAACCTGAAGGTTTTCTACTATCAGAAGAAGAAGACTATGTTTGTAGGTTAAAGAAGGCTCTATATGGTCTCAAGCAGGCTTCCAGAGCATGGTATGCTCGTCTTGATGGATATCTATGTCAACAAGTGTTCAAGAAAGGTACTGTTAATAGAAATCTTTATGTACAAATAGATAAATATAATTTAACAATCGGTGATGTATATGTGGATGATATAATATTTGGTAGCAATGATGATCGACTAAGTAAGAAATTTTCTACAAAGATGCAAAGTGAGTTCGAGATGTCTTTACTTGGTGAGCTGACATACTTCTTAGGGCTTCAAATATCTCAACAAGAGAAAGGAATATTTATATGTCAATCAAAGTACATCAAGGAAATGCTCAAGAAATTCAAAATGGAAGATTGCAAACCCAACCTTACTCCGATGGTAATAGTTTTCAAATTGAGCATAGATGACTCATCTAAGGATGTGGATCAGAGGTTGTACAAATCTATGATTGGTAGTCTTCTAGATGTAATAGCCTCCCGACCAGATGTTATGCAAGCAGTTGGACAAGTAGCAAGATTCCAAGTAGCACCAAAAGAATCACATATTATTACTGTCAAAATAATTCTTCGATATCTAAAGGGAACAAAATAATATGTCTTGTGGTATCCCAAGGATAAAAATCTCATTATTTGAGCCTTTACAGATGCAGATTGAGCAGGAAGCATTGATGATCGTAAGAGTACTAGTGGAGCACCATTCTATCTAGGTGGTTGGCTCGTATCACGGTTGAGAAAAAAGAAAACCTCAATCTCATTATCGACAACGGAAGAAGAATACATTGCAGTGGCATCATGTTTTACTCGAGTCCTTTGGATGAAACAAATTTTGCAAGATCTTCAAGTACAATTTAGTGAGCCTATTCCCATATTCTGTGACAACACTAGTGCCATCAGCATCTCTAAGAATCATGTCATGCATTAAAAAACAAAACACATTCTAATCAAATATCATTTTGTTAGAGAACAAGTTGCTGAAAAGAATATGAAACTTGAGTATGTTGGTACAAAAGAGAAAATCACTGATATCTTCACTAAACCTTTACATCATGAAGCATTTGAATATCTTCGCCAAAAGCTTGGGATTCTCCCAAGTTCTCATTAGATTTTCCTTATTCATAATATAAAGGGGGAGTGGAAGTGTGTACAGGTCCGCAGGATGGTTGTGTGTCAGGGGGAGTTACCCTTTCCATTGATGTCAAGGGGGGAGAGAATATTGTAGGAAGAAGTGTCATGATCACAAGGGGAGTACTTGTGTTGCCATCAATGCCAAAGGGGGAGATTGTTGATCAGCGGTTGTCATTGACGTCAACCCAAGCAACACCAGGGGCTACCCAATATTGCATGGAAATTTTTACCTACCAAATTACTATATTCTGGGTCAAGAATTCTTTTTATGGTTTATAATGTCGATATGTTTCCGTTGATATATGGAACACCACGTAATTCTTCACGGTTTGAGAGATATTCATGTTTGAAGCTTGTAACCCCTGTTAGTGGGCTAAAACCCCATAGGGTTGTGGCATGGGTCATTGAAAAGTCAAAAATTAATAATTTTTAAGCTCCTAAAATCCCTCTGACGTTCACTTGTTGAAGCCCCTCTCAACCTAAGCATTTATATAAATTGTGATCCTCATATCCTCCTTATGCAGGGATTTTTCTATTTGAAACAGGTCATCATGGAATTTTCACTCTAACGTTTTTCCTACGAAGGTTCAAAAGCTGAAATTTTTATGAGGTGAAGCCGAAATCCTGAGGAAGCTCTTGTAAAAATTTCATATCAAGGTGCACAATATTTTCGGAGATATGATATATGGAAGTCAGTGTTTTTGTAGGCCCCTGAAATTAATCTCAAATAAGTGACCTTGGGAAAATCATCATAAATATCTCTCTGAGTATCAGATTGGAATTATTTAAAAAGTGGCAGATAGTTCACGGACTGTAGTTTTCCCTGTATCCATTTCAGAGCCGAATGAAGAAACAGTCACACGTGGCACGTCGTACAAGTTTTCTCTACTGAAACAATCCATAATTAGGGCATTGTGAGAGATTGGGTATAAATCTCCCTTGAAGAATCCAAATTAGGTCATACCTATGGCATTGAAAAGAAGACTCAGAGGACTACCACAAGGGTGAAAATCACATATTGGGGATCTGAAATAACAGAGATACACCAGATTCAATATCAAGCTCCTAGAAGGCAAAAAAAAACTAGATCATGTGTTGTCAAGGGCTGCAAAGGACCAGACTTTCTAGGGCAGAAAAGCAAAGCAAGGTGCAACAGAGGGTAGCATGAAAAGATCAAAAATCAAGGTGCATAAAAACAAAAAGAAGTTCATCACATGAAGTCTTCAAGTGGGCAGCACTGCATGCAGTCACTATAAAGGTATCATTATACTAAGTCATTGTAAATACATTATTGTAAAAATTGAACTAGTGTCTATCTGCCAAGAGTTGAAGAGGCAGTGTCAGGAGGTCTAGGATCATCATTAGGTGGTTGTGTCATAGTTGGGGTTATGGTCTAGTGTGTCTTCTTCTTCTACATCACTCTATATCATTGTAAAGTGGACCATTTTCCCTGGTACGGGAGTCCATTCTTCTTTTGTTCTTCTTAGGGTGGTAGGGTGGTGCTAGGGTGAGTTGTAGCTCATTGGGTGTTGGGGCATCCGTTCAGTTGACTACTGAAGAATCTCGGGCGTTGGAGCGTCCATCCAGTGGGAGCTAGAGAAGAATGCTTTTCTATATTCTAGGAATTTAGAGCTTTATTTTCAATTGGAGTTGAATATTAAATAATTATTAGAAAAACGTTAGGTGGTTTTTGTCCCGGAGTATGTTTCCACCTTAAAAACTGTGTGCATTTGTGTTCCTTTTTTTTACTGCTATCATTGTACAAACAATGATAATAATTGAAGATTAACTAATGCTCTAATTGAAAGAAATATTGATTCACCCCCCCCTCCTCTCTGTATTTCCAACAACGAAGATTTTATTGAAGAAGGGAGTGGAGTTTCAATAGGTCAAGGATTTCCAACAGGCCTTGGACACTTTGAAAGAAAGAATGGTTTCAGAGCCTATTCTAGTCTTCCTAGACTGGAGCAAAGAGTTCCATGTGCACACCAATGCTTCTTCAATCACACTAGGAGAGATATTGGCTCAACCAAGAGAAGGATAGGTCAACCACCCTATTCCCTTTTCTAATCACAAGTTGTCAATGATTGAACAAAATTACACTGTGACAGAAAGATCAGGGCTAGTGATGGTATACGTCCTCCAAAAAATTCGTAATTATTTATTGGGAAACAAATTTAAGTTATACACAAACCATTCAACTTTAAAGTACCTGGTTAACAATATTGTGTTGGGGTGTGGGGGGCGGGGGGTGATCCATATTTATGCAGGAACGCAAAAAAACACACATATAACCATAAACACAGAGATGCAACAGAAATAATGATTCATTTTATTAATAACAAATGACTGAAATAGGCTTACAAACATAATGGAAAATAGCTAGGGTGTTGGTAGCTTATCTATAAGAAGAGATGTGGTGTCTATAGGACTCTGGACTGTGTTACATTGAGGCTCGAAGGCCTATTACAGACATAATGGAAATGGATGAGCGGGCGTAAGCGCTAGTAGTGTATCTCTGAGAAGATATGTGATGGCTACAGGCCCCTCCACTGTGTTACAATGAGGCTCGAAGGCCCATTTGTTGTTGAGAAACAATATAAAAACCGAAACGTCAAAAAACCTAACCCTAGGAGATGAAGCGCCAAAATTGTGGGTCTCGTTTGGGTAAATTGGTGTTTCAACTTCCCGGGGACGTAACTTTGGCATCTGATCTCCGTTTGACATGCTCAATACCTCGTTAGAAATTTATATCCGAGGAATACAACTTTTGAGTGAGAAACATCAATCTAAAAACTCATGTTGCTCCCAATTTCCCCAAAAAACGTCGTTTAGGCCTCAAAATGGCTCCGAAATTTCAGGACCCGAAAAACTGCTAAAAATAGTAAGTTGTGCTGCAACTTAAAACCTGAAAGAACTGATGGTGGGGGTTCCAATGGAATATATGGGTGGCCACCGATATCCACCTTGATCATTCCTCCATCCTTAGGAAGCAATGGTCCCCATTGCATTAATTTCCTCCATGAGGGGAAAATTTTGCCGAAGTTTGTATTGGATTTTTCGAGGATGTCGCAGACCTGTTGGCGGACATGCTGGATGTAGATGTGCCACTGGTGGGTAGTCGTTGAAGGATTTGGGAAAATTTATCCATCATCACGTTCCTATGTTTCTTGGGGGCCTCCTTGAGCAAGATTTTGATAGGATCTCCCGCTCCCTCATCTTTCTTTCCTTCCGCCATGGAGGGTCATCGGGGTTTGTGAAGTTGATCTTGCAAAGGGTTCAACCGGATCGAGCACGAACTCCTTATACTCTGAGTGCATTGTGGACATGCAAAGAAAAACAGAGAAAGAGAAGACCCCCTTTGATACAACTGATCCGTATTTATGCAGGAACGCAACAGAATACATATATAACCATAAACACAAAGATGCAGCAGAAATACTGATTCATTTTATTAATAAGAAATGACTGAAATAGGCTTACAAACGTAATGTAAAATAGATAGGGCATTTGTAGCTTATCTCTTAGAAGATATGTGGCGGCTATAGGCCTCTGAAATGTGTTACATTGAGGCTCGAAGGCCTATTACATACATAATGGAAATAGATGAGTGGGCGAAGGCACTAGTAGCGTATCTCTGATAAGAGATGTGATGGCTACATGCCCCTCCACTGTGTTACAATGAGGCTCGAAGGCCTATTTATTGTTTAGAAATAATGTAAAACCTGAAACGTCCAAAAACCTAACCCTAGGAGATGAAGCGCCAAAACTATGGGTCTCGTTTAGGTAAATTTGTGTTTCAACTTCCCAGGGACATAACTTTGGCATCCGATCTCCGTTTGATGTGCTCAATACCTCGTTAGAAATATCAATTCGAGGAATAAAACTTTGCAGCGATAAATATTGGTATATAGACCCATGTTTCTCACGCTTTCCCCAAAAAACATCGTTTAGGGCCTCAAAATGGCACCGAAAGTTCAGGACTCGAAAAACTGCTAAAATAGTGAGTTGTGCTGCAACTTAAAAACTGAAAGAATTTATGGTGGGGGTTCAAATGGAATAGGTGGGTGGCCAAGAATATCCACCTGGATCGGGGGGGGGGGGATTTTTTGATATTTTTTATACTTCCAGGAGTATGATTTTCAAGTAGTAGTTAAACCAGGGAGACTCAATCTGGGGCTTAATCATCTGTGGAATTTGACTTCAGGTGAGGAGGGGAAAAAATCAAAAGATAACTTGCCAGACACACAATTTTTCATAGTAACTATGGTATATGATTATTTTGTTGATATTACATAGTTTATGAAAACTAGGATTGCAGTAGAAGGATGTATAGTGGCGTAGAAGAAACAACTCGTGGTCAAGGAGACAGACCATCAGATGATCATAGGGGCACTGTATAAACTAGTGGCTGACAAAATCTTATGTGGATGTTTCATGGAACATGAGCGACCTATGATTTTGGATAAATCACACACAAGAGTCATAGGAGGTCACTACATGGGTCAAGTTACAAAAAAAAAAACAATTATATGTTGGGTTGTGGCGGCTTAATGTACATGCTAATGCTAAGGAGTACTGCAAGACTTATGACATATGCCAAAGGGTAGGAATACCATCTCAGTGAGAAAAAATTCCTGTAAGCCCATAACTCACTTTGCAGTCATTTGATACTTAGTGAGTTATTGAATTTATTAGACCAATTGACCCACTGACAAGGAGGAGTCGTGCATGTTATATTATCACTGCCATAATTAATTTTTTAGGTTGGATGAAGCGGTGCCAGTGAAGAACTGTTGTGCAATTTTTGTTTAACTAAGTGGTGAATATATTTGGGTGCCCCATAATTTTAATGAGAAACAAAGGGACACATTTTCTGAATCAAACCATAGAAACATTAAAGGAAGAGTTTTATATCTATCATTAGAATAGTACCCCATATCATCCCCAAGCAATGGGATGACAGAGGATTTCAAAAAAATATTGGAAACGAAGCTCACCAAGGTATGTAACGTACAATGTGACGATTGGGACATGATAATACCTACAGTTTTATGGGCCTATCACACTATGTTTAAAAGGTTAAGTGCGAAAACCTCATTTCGGTTGGTGTATGAGATGGAAATTGTCTTGCTGATGGATTTTTTAGTGCCTAGTCTGCACATTGCACTAGCCACTCAGATGATAGAATATAAAGAAGTGGAAAAGTGACTACAAGATTTACTGCAATCAAAGGAATATCGTGCATTAACAAGCTTCCACTTAGAGGTGAAAAAGGCATGAGATAAATCATGGCACGATTGGATAATCAAGCATAGAAAATTTCAAGAGGGGAAGTCACAAAGAAAATTATTCTCTGACACTTGAGGAATATTTCACAATAAGTTCTATACCACTAAAAGTGATTTTTCCTTCAATGAGCTCTTAATGTCCTTCCAAACTCCAAACATTGATGAGAGGACAATTTTTAAGTTAAGAAAATATAATTAATTAAGTGATTCTAACTTACTTTTGGTATTCATGTTGCCCACCTTGAAAAAGACGTTTCCTTCATCTTGATGTCGATATTAGAAAGAGGTTCAAAATATCTGATTTACCAAGATTTTTAAAAATTCATGAGGAACCTAGAGAAGCACTTGGAGGCCAAGAGGACTGAAGACTTTTTGTTTGGGCTAATTCTTCTGGCGTAGTGTACCTGTCATCGTTGCAGGAAAATATTTGGAAAACTTGAGAGGATCTCGTGGAAGAAGAGAACAAGAGTATCACCGTTGGAAAAAATTATGGTATACCCTCTCTTCCAAATTTTATCAGTTGGAGAACCACGGTAACCTTCAAATGGCAACCACAAGTGAGTAGAGTCATATTTTTCAAGCCTCCTGATAGCCTACCACAAGCTAGATTATATGAGACAGGGCCACCAGTGTGCCTGCTATACCACATAATGACTTACCTGAGAAAAAAATCATTACAAAACTGTAATTAAAAGATTACTGTTAGAATGAGATCTATTATTTGACCGTGATAATTCTCAGAGATGAATCAGATTTAAAATACAATCATTTAGAGCAATACTTTGAAACATTTTTGGACCATTGATCAATATTATTGAAGCACATTTTGTTGAAGAAACTCAATGAAGAAAATTTCAGAAGAACTTTGCAATTTTTAGAGAGTACTTGAAACAACCTAGTACTCTTGGAGCGTACTTGAAGAACAAGACTCTTGGAAGACCTCCTACTAACCATGTTGGAGAAGACTTTGTTGAGAATATTTTAGGCCTTGTGGAAGAAGTATTGAAGGTCTATTGTCTCTGATCATATTTGAATACCATCTAGTGTATTTGAAGAATATTGTGTTGACTTGAGGCAATAAGACCTTGGAACACCACTTAGGCCATCGAGAATATTTTTGAAGCAATTATTGAAGACATATTGAAGAATTGTTGATGACCTATTGAAGATAACTTGTAATAAGAGATTCTGAGCACATTATTGGAGACCATGATAAGGAAGCCATCATGAGGTGACTTTGGATATCTTTGGTTGGATACCATGAAGAGCTATGGAGACACCTTATAAAGAAGACAAGGTTTTCGTTGATGAAGTGATTTGGAGAAGGAAATGATGGATAAGAGTTTTAAAATTCTAATTGTAGATTTTATTGGGTTTCAAGAAATCATCAATCATTCCAACAACAAGTCGGGTTGGAGCCCTAGGTAGATGATAGAAGTCCTGCACACTGTGCATTCACTGTGAGATAGGGTTGAGCCTCAAAGTGACAAGGTTGGTGCTACAAGATATGGTTGGAGCCCCAGAGGCTCGAGCCTAAAAGCATAAGTGTTGTGGCCTGGGAAGATAGGGTTGGAGCCCCAGAGGCTGAGCTCATGAAGCTAAAGTTGGTGTTTGGAAAGTATGTGTTGTGCTTGGAAGGATTGAAGATTGGTGTCTTCATCTAGGGTTGGAACCCTACACATTATTGTACTTGATTTATTTTAAAGAAGATATTATAGCACCATTTACTTTGTTGAACATTGTGTCTAATTATAAGGATCTAACAGTAAAAGTGAATAATTTGAAAAGAATATTGATCACCCTTTAGTATATCCAACATGAACAACATAAATTATAAAAAGTAAGAAATATTTCTAGATATCAAAAAATTTCAAGATTTAAAAAGTCACAAAAACAAAAGAGAAATCCAAAGATCAATCTTCAAGAAAGCAAGAAAAGCAATGAAACGATGTTTGGATCAATGGAACAAATTCTATCCCAAAGGCTCAAAAGCTTCACTATCAAGAAGTCCTAAATTCCAAATCTCTGCAAACAAAAAACTTCACTAAAATTGAAAACTCTAGTCAATAAGCAATTTTCACAAAAATCAATAGAAAATGATAATCTAGCAAACAAGACTTTTCTGCAAATGATGATCATATGAAGCACCAAACTAGGTAAGACCTTTTTTACTGAAAAAAATTAAAAAATTTTAGTCAAACCAAATACCTCATTTAGCAAAGGACATATCACATGAGTATATGATCTGTGTTTCAAAGAAATTAAATATATGCGTGTTTATTTGGAAAAATCTGTTTGTACGTTACTGTGAAAAATAAAAACAATATAAATAGATCAACAAGAAAAGAAAAATACAGTCAACTGTAAAATCAGACTACCGCCCAAACTCAAAACGAGCCAAGATACTAGAAAATTTGAAACCAAATAAAGGCCTTTGATTTAAGAGAGAACAACCCTACAGTAAATAAAATATTATCGCCAAAGGAGTCACTACCTGCTATGGAGAAAATCCCCAGGTCGTGTTGAGAACTCAATAGATCGAAGGGCATCTATCAACAAGAAGAAAGCAATCACATAGTCCTAATGCATAAACTAATAATTTGGGTTAGGAGAGAGTACCCGTAGGTCCTACTTCTGTGCTTGTGTTGTTCCATTAGGGTCCAAACCCTATTCTTCCTCCAAGGCTTTAAAACCCGCAATAAAGTTCAAAGAAGCATGTATACTACAATAAGTTCAAAGCATGTATATGATATGAATGTTATATCATATAAGAATAAAGATATAAATCATGAATCATACATAATAAGATCATAACATGAATTATAACATAAGATCATAATGTTCAAGAACAAGACAAGAGCTTCTTTATTGATATAATCAAAAGAATATGGAATAATACAACTCCGATTCAACCACAAACCTCCAACCGAAACCTTCCTCTGATCTGCCCAACTCAAGATTCTGCAACAATCATCTGCAAGAATATGCACATGGACTTCATATAATCAAAGATAGTATCTATGAGGGAAACAAGAGTTTCTCATAACTGAGTGCAAGAGGCAGAAACTTAAATCTGACTGGGATCACAATTGGAATATAATGATCAATATCTTATCTTCCTCCCTAGGCCTCTCTATCATTTGGCTATATCACCCAAAAAGTTATTTTAGTTAACACACTGAAATGCCTTTGTAGGGCTTTGGTGAACTATAACCCCACCCCAAAAAATAAGATTTTATATTTTTACATTTTTAAATTATATACAATATATATAGATATACTCATGCTGTATGTGATTTTTATGGGCAGAGCTGTATGGAATTCAAAATATTGTTTTAACATAAGACAAGTCCAAGTGGAAAGTATTCCAGTGCCATCACATGTTAGATCTGACTCACAAGAGTTTCTAATGATGTTGATAGGCACAACCCCTCACTTTCCTATGTATAAAATGATAAAATGTAAAATGTCATGACTTGTTTTGATCAAATTGGAGGTGGCTAGTGAAATCTGGCCACTCCTTATAATAACCTGTTTGTGTTATCACTATGCAACTGGAGATGTCAACTAAAGATTTGGTATCATGAAGAGGGGTGATAATTACAAGTGAAGATGAATGATTACAAGAGTGGGACAAAATATTCTAAAAGATGAAATCCACGGGATATCATGGTCACACAACTGCCCCAAGATTAAACTCAAAAAGTAATATTATATTGGGATCTAACTTTCTGCTATATCTCACTATCTCAAAAATATTTGAGAGAGAAAAGTTATTGCATTCACCTGAGAGTTTCAAACTGTTTCACAATTGATATACAGGAGCGGCGGTGGTAGTCTACAAGAGCCATAGAAGGGCCAAGAATCCGCTAGAGGACAATTAAAGGTGAGAAAGGGGCCACAATGGTCTAATTTTTTCAAAACCACAGAGAACTGTGAGTTTTGAAAAGAAGTATGATATCCACCTCCTGTTCTTACACCTCAAATGTGCTGAAAATTATATTTAATTATAAACTGTGGTAGTATAACTATGTAGTATAAGTGTCTCTCCAGATTGTTGTGTTAGAACAAGAAAATAATAATGATAGTATCACTGATCATGCTCATTCACTACCAAGAATTAACACTATATAACCATTGAAATTGTTGAAAAACTTCCCTCACCTAATAAAACCATAAAGGCTTAAAAATAGATTGAGGAGATTTCAATGGTATGGAACCTCTGACACCAAAAGATCTCACCAACACCTCTGTATTGAACATATTCATAAGATGTCAATGGTTAGGGTTCTTGAATTGTTAGTAAGGATAATGACTTTATCATGAATATATTCCCACACTTGTATTTTTATGAGAGAAATGTGGACTCATTGTTGTCGTAGTGGTTATCATCTCTCTCATCTCAAAACCATTGTGTGGTAAGTGACCACCCTAAGCCAGGGATCTAGATGGAACATATGAAGATACAGTGAGTGTCACAAATCAGTAAAATTTCTATTTTGGAAAGAGAAGCCTATGTAGGGACAGAATGGAGTTCCAAGAGAAATATAATCTTGTCTTGGGATGAGTGACTTACCATATCCTCAAGAATATATCTTGTGAATGGACAATGAGTGTGGTATATTTCTTACCATTTTAGATTGCTCCATGAGTTGAGATTTAAGGCATAATTTTCTCTCCCTCAAAGACTTAGTGTGCCCCACTTTATCCTACAATCAATCATTGAGAGGATTCAAAAGGTGAGCGGGGAAAAAAACCGGCATTTACCTCACCGTGGAATCATTAAATTGATAGTGATGATGCTTGAGAAATCTGAGGATCTACATGTCCAGCTGATAAATTTGTGGGACATGGATAGGGATACTGCTAGAAACACAAGCCATCACCCCCGGGGAGACAACATCCTCTAGAATTGGAGTTAGAGAGAAAAAAATAAGAGGAGAAGAAAGAAAAAAAAACACAGAGAGGGAGGCAAACAAAATAATTGTATATAAGAAGAGAGATAAAATAGAGGAAACAGAGGGCAGAGGAAGGAGAAGGAAGGAAGGGTAGTGGCAGAAGCAGGGGAAAAATCAAGCACAATAGGGTCTTAAGATACTTTCAACCCCAAGAAGTGGGATAACAAAATCTACATCAGTATAGTATTGTATCCTGTGGATACCAACAAGAAGGCAGTGCAACACTAGCGAGATGGGAAACACCGTCGGCTCAAAATGAAGAAAAAAAGATAAGTGTCCTCATATTTCAAGTGACTATAAAAAGAACAAGCACTAAACAAGAAAACTAAAAATAATCACATGGTCCCCATGATCATTTAATAATCACTAAGTAAGAAGGAAGAGGTAGGACTCAAGAAGGAAAAATTTAAGAGGTCACTCCCTCCTAAACCCAAAACAAAGTAACCGTATCATCTATGAGTAGGCCCACCACCATGTCGCCTACCTATTATAGCATCATTTATCACCTTTATATACTTGATGATATATTTATTGGCCTTGGGAACCCTTTCCATTCAGACTTGGTCATTTTCTTAAAAACATTATTTTGAATTCCACATGTGACTCGCCTCGTTTCTACACGTGTACGCCGTCCACTCATTTGACTAAAAGATACGACTGAAAACATGAAAATATATAGTCTCACACTGGGGTTTCACGGCTTTACCCTGTTCACCTAACCAAAGCTGGTGGCTGCAAACTGCTTTCCCAACCTAAAACTGTTGAGGAAGTATAAACACACTACTAGGGAAGCAGGAGAGAGAGAAAGGCATGATATTATAGCCTGCTATAAACCAAATCTGTGCTATTATCCATGTTCTATGATTTCCAAGTTTAGGGAAACTTGAGCTTTCTTTGAGATGTCACACTTTTATGTACATCCTGTATTATTTTAGGGAATAGGGATGTTGAGTCTTGGCCTAACTGATATAAGGATGGTTTGGGAATCATGATTTTCATTAGACAAAAATGTAGGTGTTAGTAAATGATCGCATCTCCGCAGATAATGATCTATGGGAGGTGGTTAGTTCATATCGTGAAACACACGTAGAGTGTTATTTTATTCCAATGTCTCAACAATTACACCCCAACTAATTCGGTGTGTATCAACCTCTTGACCTATGCTCGATACCACTTTTTGGGAATCATGGTTGTTGTTAGACCAAAAACCACAGGGTTGGGTCAACGATCACATCACCAGAGATAAGGATCTATGAGAGGTGGTTAGTCCATGTCGTGAAACACACGCAAGAGCTTTGGTTTGTCCAATTTCCAATAGGTTTTTCTTGGATTTGTGGTTGATTTCAGGTGATATCTCCACATATTTTACATACATCGATAAAGAAGCTATGTATTATTCATGATGTCATGATCTTATATGTTTTTTATACATGTTAATGATATTGTAGTTATTTATTTCATGTTATCTTTTATAAGCTTATATGATCTAACATACTGACATTTAGGATATATATGTTGTACAACTAGTCTATGTGCTTTTTCTTGAGTGAGTTGCAGGTATTGAAGCACATGGAGAAGCAGGGGGTTTACACCCTACGGTAACGACCTAAAACGTAGGACGTATGGGTAAGGTCATCTCTCCCTAATTTACTAGTTTAAGAATTAAGACCTTTAGTTTGATTGATTTTTTTTGTTGTATGCCTTCTGCTCTGTTAAGTCCCTCAACCCAAACCTTAGGGTAGTTTTTCCCGCAACAGAATTGGTGACTCCACTGGGGATTAAATCTATGTAATTCCCTATTTGGGTTGTTTTCTCTGGATTTTTGGTACCCTGACTGATCTGATCACTTTCCCAGTCTTCTTGGTTCTTTATCCATCCAGGAAAAAGCCTCGATCTTCTGCATCGGGCTTGGATTTTTTATTTTTCTTCGTTGTTTTTTCTATACATAGCTTCTAGTGCAAACAATTGCATATACATCTATTTTTGTCCAAAGAAACACATGTATACACAAGTTTCCTTAAACACATACACATATACACGTAGGTTGCACAGCCAATACGCATATGGCCAGTTTAAAATTAAAAATTTATTTTTGAGTCTTGTAAGTTCTTTTTGCTTGATTTTGGTCACTGTCGTAGAACCTCTGATATGTATAGATATTTTTTCTCTTTGTTGTGTATCAGTTTCTCTCATGTTTTCTTGAAAACCTAGTCAGCCTAGGGTTTGCCTTTGCTTGGTGAAGTTTCAGTTGTGGTTGTTGCACCTGGGATTTTTTCTGAGGTTCTTGGTTGTTCTGAAATTTCAGAACAGTGAGTTTGTGTCAGTACACTCATGCTTGGCCTTTTCATTGCTTCACTTTTTGGATTTTGGCTTGTTGGCTGTTTGGTTTTCTTGGTTCTTGAGATCATATTTTCTGGAAAACATTGAAGTTATCTTCTTGGTTTGTTGAATTTTTTGTGCCTGTTGGAGTTTTATGCTACTGTTTCAAATCATTTTCTTTGCTGGAGTTTTAACTGAGCTTCTGGCCAATTTTCAGCAGGATAATCCGACACACATTTCTGACCATATTCAGGAATGGAGGAGAAGGAAGAGGCTCATTAAAGCCCATATTCCTAATGAATTCCTTCTTGCACTAGTACATTTGGCGGAAATTATGACACTTTAGTTCCGAAACTTTTGTCGTATTGTCGGAAATTTCCCCAATTTCTATCAAATTTTCAAATCCCACAAACCGTCGCTATACCGAAATTTTGCGATGTTTATGTTTGTCGTCAGAAATGCAACTTTTTAAACTCTTCATCGGTCTTACGACGTTTATGGGACGAAACGTCGGAATTGTGATGTCTCTTACACATTCGTCGGTATTACGACCCTTTGGAAAGCACGTTGGAAAAGTGACGTTTCTCAAATAAACATCGGTCTTGCGACATTTGGAAGCCAAACGTCACAAGACCGATGTTTATTTGAAAAACGTCACTTTTCCGATGTGTTTTACAAAGCGTTGCAATACCGAAATAAAAAGTGTAATTTATTTCACCTCAACAGATCATTAACTTCAACTTTATGTGTTTGTGTTGATAGTATATCATAAGCTTCATAATTTTTTTTTGGTTATAACGAATGAAATATGAAAAGGATATTACGAAGAATCTTAGTTTTGTAGATATTTCGTATGTTTGTAAAATTGATCCAAATATATTATTATTGACTTGTTTTGTAACATTGATAAATTGATCGATTTATTAACCATATATTTATATGAAAGATACTTATTTCAGATATTAACACGATGAGAATCAACTTGAAATATCAACCATATTTTTCTATGAAAGACACAAAAATTTCAAGTAAAAACATTTTGATAACCCGAATGAAACATGTATACTAAAAAAATGATATATACTTCACAAAGTTTCCGATATATATTCACAAATATATCCTCCATATATATACGGGTCTATGTCTTGTACTTGAATCAAGGTTGAAGATCCAATCTTTAGGAATAATATTAACATCATATCAAACATCATGGCTTCTATGTTGAATTCCTTATATACAATGAAATGCTATTTTTTTAACAATTTAAACATTTTTCATATCATGTTCCATATCTATAGTATGCACATGTACTGAGAGGCAACTACTACCTTTATCCCTTCTCCTATATTGGAAAGAAGTGTCAAATCTTACACCTATTAATGCTCAACTGAAGACTGGATCTACTCCCCACTTTATGATAACAACATAATATTTTTCTTCTCTTGTTTTGTCTAGTTGTGTTCTCTTTTATTTATCTCAATCGAAATTTTATCCTTCTCCGTGAGTGAGAGTACTCTATGTGTGCATGCTCTTTATTATATCGTGTGTGTAGTCTCCTCCACAAGGATGTTTGTATTTTCATTAGGTCATTGAAATTGTCTTTGGTTGTGTGGGTTAGTCATTTTTGTCGCCCCTCTTCATTCTTCGCTATAATGGTTCTTTCATGTTTGACTGTGGAGAAAATGTTGTGTGTTAGCACTTCCTTCCTCCCCACTTCCTATTGGTTTACTTCTCTGTCCCCCAACTAACAATGCAACCCTTCCTCTATTTAATTTTGTCATTTATACCTTATATATTTGTCCAAGGCAGGAATGTTTCTTGTGTTCTTCTTTCCCACTCCATTAATTTGTAAAACCAATCCATTTATGACACACTTTCCAACCTTCAATGGCTATTGGGAAACAAGTCAAGCTTCCTTCAAATCCCAAGAAACCTCCTTCCTAAAAATCTGGAATATGTGTCCTAAATTCTCAATTATTTTTAATTATAAATAAAAATATATGAAATAATTACAATGAAGGGGAATTTTCCTTGGGCTGTCAAGAAAACCTGATCTCTGAATGCAACTATTACAACCTAATTGCATCCTTGTTTGCATAAGTTCCTACTATGCATTAAACTTTTATAATTGATGGTGCCACGACCAACTGCCACTTACTCATCCATATTTTAGCTCCATTGAACAACTTGATTACATATTAGTTATTTGACACATTTTGTTTATATATCCAATCCAATCGTCATCTAAAAATATTTGTACAATTGTTTTATTGTCATCCTCAAGTCTTCAATTGTAGTAGATATGAACATCACTTGTACCACACAAATATTTTAATAATATTTTGACAAAAAATTAAGGTTCTTTACCAGTTTTTGTCATGTATATTCTTAATACTCCCACTGTATGAGCAATATTCGGTCAAGTGCAGACCAATGCATAAATTAGAATAGCTGCAAAAAATGCATATGAAACATAAGCCATGTCCTCTCTTTCTTCTTGTGTCTACGGAAATTGATCAACAATCACTATTTCCTTGACATGAATTGGTACCTTCACTGGTTTAGTACAATATACATGTTGAAACACTTCAAGGTTGTCACAACTTACTTTCTCTGATTTGCCAATAGTTTCTTCACTACGTAGTCTTTTGATGATATCCATTCCAAGAATGAAACTTACAATATTGAGATCCTTCATGTCAAATTTGGAGGATAGTTACATCTTCACTTTCCTGATTGCACCCATGTTGTTTCCAACTAGTAAGATGCTATCAAAATAAAACACTACATATATGAAATACCTACCTTTTGACTTGAGATATACATAGTGTTCAACTTGGCTTCTCAAAAATCCCAATCCCTGGATGTACATGTCAAAATTATGGTACCATATCTTAAGTGATTGCATCAAACCATAAATGAAAATTTTCAGCTTATATACTAACTTCGACTTTCCCTTTACTACAAAAATTTCAGGTCATTTCATGTATATTCTTACTCTAGGTCACCATGTAGAACTGTTATCTTTACATCCAATTTTCATATCTCGAGATAAAAAGCCGCAACCAAAGACATTAGTAATTTAAAGAAATTTAATTTTGCAATAGGGGAAAATATCTTACTGAATTTGACTCCCTTGACTTGGGAATGGGAATATCCTTTTGCCCTAATTCAAGCCTTGTATTTCCTAACCTGATCTATTGAATGCAACTTTTCCTTTAACACCCACTTGAAACCAGCATTCTTCCTTCTAATAAGTAACTTGGCCAAATCCGCCATGTCTTATTCTTATGCAAAGAATCCATTTCTTCATTCATAGCTCTTGACCAAAGTTAACCATGTATCAAGTTGATTCTCTCCTCAAATGTCCTAGGTTCATCCTCAATGGAAGATAACAAAAAGAAGACCGAAAAGCATGTTGGGTATACCTTTCAAGATCTTTACTTAATCGACTAGACCTCCTCAGAATCAAAGTTTGATGTTCCAAATCTTTGGCTGAATTTGTTGACTCATCTAAGTCACTTTACTCCAACTGCAAGTCCAATAATAAATTATATTTTCCTTCTTTTTTGAAGTATCTTATGTTTTATAACTACACCTTACTTCCCTAAAGATCACTTTTGACTATAAATTATCTTCCTTGTCACATAATTCCATATCTTCTATCATTTCATTCCATCCTTATAGTCTATGAAAATACACTTGATTTACTTGTTATCCAAATTTTTCCTCTTTTCCATTGGAACATGGAAAAATGCATCAAATCCAAACAATCTAAGAAGTGCGAGTGATGGTTTCTTACAAAACCATACTTTGTGTGGAGTATTGTCACCAATGTTGATGATGAAGACCTATTCACCGGGTAACACACAATGTTGATTGCTTTTGTGTATAATTCCTATGCTATTTCTACATTATTGGACACACTCCTTCACTTTTCCATCAACATCTTATTCATTCTCTCAATGACTTTATTTTTCTAAAGAGTGTATGGAGTAGTTTTTTGGGGAAATTATATCCCATGTTGTTTGCATATTTTCTTAAATTATTTACCATATAATTCACTTTTGTCGATTATCATAACCTTTACCTTTCTATCTATTTGGTTCTCCATAAGAGATTTGAACTCTTGAAATTTATTGAAAACCTTAGACCTCTTCCTTAGGAAATATATCCATGTCATCTTGGAGAAATTATCAATGAAGAAAACATAATATATGGGTAGACCTAGTCATTGCATTGGTACTATCCCAAATACATTACTATTAATTAACTCCATAATTCTCTTTGCCCTTGTAGTACCAAATGGTAATTTAACATGATTTTGTTTCCCATAAATACAATATTCACATAAAGTGACTTTTATAGAGTTACTATACAAAACTTTAATCATACCTTTGCTTTGGATAACTCAAATTATTTTCTCTCCATTGTGTCACATCTTTTGATGCTACAACATGGTCTTGTTGACTAAACAAGAGGGTTGGCCCATAAGTTTTATGAACATTTGCACTATTTAAACCACTTTGGTAAATATGCCCTTACAACTTGTATAATATGCCAATCTGAACACCTCTTATCAACACCATCACACTGCGAATCATCTTACGTGAATCCTTCTTAAATATGATATGCATGATTGCATCACCCATTTGACTAAAAAATATTATATTCCTAGCTACCTTGAAAATATGTGGTACCCATGACAATTTTCTACTCCAACAATCCTTTAGTACTAGTCAAATTTACCTTGACTAATTATCCTAGTGGTAAAGTCATCTTCTAGATAGTCATCCCCTATGTCATATTCTTCATATTTTCAATACCACCCCTTATAGGGTGTCATACATGATATGACGAGGCTTGAGTGTCGGTATTTTGACGTTTGGAGATAAGTGTTGGTATTGCGCCATAAGAAACTCGTTCAGGTCAAATCGTGTAAGGTAGGTCGATCCGTATCAAAAATGCTAAGTTGTGACCACCTGTGTACCTTGTGCACGTTCATGCGACCCATTTGTCATTTTCTCCCTCGTGCCTTCAACATTCAGGTGAGTCGAGTCGGGTTGGGCTGTGTGATGTCACCTAAGGAAATGCATTCGTGTTGAGTTTGGTTGGGTCATGTTGTACCGTGAGGGTGCCCAAGGAAACATGTTTGAGAGGGTTGGGTCAGGTCAGGTCATGTGAGGGAACCCAAGGAACATTTCTGACCGGGTCGGGTTGTGTCGGGCCGTGTCACGAGGGAGCCCAGGGAAATGCGTTCGGGTGGGTCGAGTCGAGCCGTGTGATGCCACCCAAGGAAACACGTTCGGGTTGGGTCAGGTCGGGTTGTGCCATATTATGAGGGCGCCCAAGGAAACACGTTTGGGCGAGTCGGGTCGGGTCGGGTTGGGCTGGGTCATGTGAGGGTGGTCGTATAAAAAATGCTAAGTTGTGACCACTAATGTTTCTTGTGCACATTTGTGCGATCCTTTTTTAGTTTTCTCCCTCGTGTGCCCTTTGTTCGGGCGGGTCGGGTCATGTCGTATGAGGGCGCCACAGGAAACGTGTTCGAGTTGGATCATCTAAGGGAGGTTGTATAAAAAAATGCTAAGTTGTCACTGCTTGTGTGCCTTGTGCACATTCGTGCAACCCGTTTGTTATTTTCTCCCTCATGCCTTCGACGTTCGGGCAGGCCGAGTTAGGTCGAGTACTCGTGTGATGGAGCCCAAGGAAACACGTTTGGGTTGGGTCGGGTCGAGTTCTGTCGTATATTGAGGCACCCAAGGAAATGCGTTCAGGCAGGTCGGGTCAAGTCGGGTCATGGCAGGCTACCCAAGGAATGTGTCCGGTCAGGTCGGGTCAGGTCGAGTTGGGTGGGTCAGGTCAGGTTGTGCCATGTGATCAGGGCGCCCAAGGAAACGTGTTTGGGCAGGTCGGGGTGGGTTGGGTCGGGTCGTGTGAGGGTGCCTAGGGAAACGCATTCAGGCGAGTCTGGTTGGGTCAGTTCTGGTCATGTGAGGGTGCCCAGGGAAACGCATTCGGGTGGGTCAGGGCGAGTTAGGTTGGGTCGTGTGAGGGTGGTCGTATAAAAAATGTTGAGTTGTGACCACCTATGTGCCTTGTACTGCACATTCGTGCAACCCATTTTCCATTTGCTCCCTCATGCCTTCGACGTTCGAGTGGGTCAGGTCGGGTCTGGTTGTGTGATGGTGCCCAAGGAAACGTGTTCGGGTTGGGTCGACTCGGGTTGTGCTGTACTTTGAGGGCGCCCAAGGAAACGTGTTCGGGTGAATTGGGTTAGGCCGGCTCATGTAAGGAGCCATGTTTAGGGTTACAATGACTATGCTCAACAGTTGTAAACCCATTATTTTCTTGACTTGACACTGATTCAGGGGACTTCATCTGATTTACCAACAAATAATGGTGATGTAAATGTTTGTATTCATGACATATTCAACATCTAAAGGGTATACGTACACTCATAGTTGAGTGATTTCTTCCACAACTCATCTTGAAATTAGACATCTATTGATTTCGAAAGGGGTCAAATATGTTCATGTATGCACATATGCAGACATGTAATGTGCCACAACATAATGAAAAAATTCATGTGCTTTACCTTTCCCTTTATCGGGTGTTTTACCATAGTCAATGAAGGATTGAGCAATGCCACTACCATAGGAAGTGCACCACTGAAATAAAATTATGATACCAAACAACACATAGTGATGAAACAATGCTTGTTGATGAACCAATGATCATTCCTATAAATGCAGATTATAAGGGTATCATTCCAATGAACCAAGGGAAAAAGTAGAGAGAACGCAGTGGGAATGGAGGGGATATCAGGAAAGAATATAGGGAGGAACGTTGAAAAGCGAGAAGAAATAGAGGGAAAAAATCAAGCGTGCTGATGGTAGAGCTTAGGCCCAGACAACAGTGGGATAGAGTTGCAAGACTTGGAGCCCTTCGCCTTTCATTAAGCATGGCTATTGCTTGGTTATCTAGGGTTCCTAATTAAATAGAAGGGTGGAGGTGTGGAACCAAAACCTCTGGAATCCCTCATGCCTATTGGGTGGAGGAATATCTCCTCTGGAATCCTAGAATATGTCTGCAGGCTGAATCCAGAAGGGTGGAGGCGTGTGAGCAAAACCTCTGTAATCCCTAATGCATAGAGATTAAGACAATGTTGCGATCCTCATTATCTAAAAATATTACATGTCTGCCATGGTTGTGGTATGTTGATGTTCAGATGAAAACTACAACTTGTAGCCCTTGATCTGCTAGGGGTTACCTTGATATTAACGATGGTGTATTCATACTCCTTCTGAATAACCAATAAAGGGTCAAGGAAATTCACCAATATGTTGTCAAGTTTTATCTTATCCTCCTTAGCCACATACATGCAATCCTCACACTTTAGAAACCTAATACATGTAAGAGAAGGCTTCTTTCCACTTTGACTTCCTCCAGTGTCATATGTCACCCAAAATTGAACTTGGTGACATATTAATTAAATAATTATTTGCAACAACTGCTTCAGCTCAAAATCCTTTTCTTAAGATAGGTTGTCAAGTTTTATCTTATCCACTTTAGCCACATACATGCATGTTTCACACTTCAAAAACCTAATATGTGCAAGAGAGGGCTTCTTTCCACTCTAACTTCCTCTAGTTTCATGTCACCCAAAATTGAACTAATTGGTGACATATTAATCAAATAATTAGTTGTAGCAACGACTTCAGATCAAAATCGTTTTCTTAAAATAACATTCTCTCTCATGCTTCACACATTTTTTTATCAAGGTCTGATTTAGTCTCTTAGCATGTCCATATTGCTCGAGACCACGTGGAGTTGTCTTCAAGCATGAAATTCCCCAAGATTTTCAAAATTCCTCAATTTCTTAGGAGCAATACTTACCACCGTTGTTAAGTTTTAATCTTGTTCCACACTTGTAGCAGAGATTTTAATTGTAATTGTTGAATTTTAAAGGGATACTACATCCTATAATAATATCTGGTCGGGTCAGGTCATTTCGTTTGAGGGCACCCACCCAAACGCGTCCGGGTCGGGTAATTTCGTTTGAGGGTGGCCGTTTCAAATTTGCTAAGTTGTGACCGCATGGGTGCTTTGTGCATGTTCGTGCGGCCCGTTTTCCGTTTGTTGATCCCTTGTGCCTTTGTTCGGTCAGGTGCGTCGTGTCGTTTCGTTTTAGGGCTCCCGCCCAAACCCGTTCGGGCCAAGTCGTTTCGGTTGAGGGCGCCCGTATCAAATCACCTAAGTTCATGTTATATTTATATCTTATATACCCTTTCCTGGGCCAACATTATATAACTCTACTTCGCTAGGATGAACATTAACTAAGGCTTCACGTATGCATCCACCAAATCTGTCACATTAATGTAGTCCCTAATACATGTACCTTCAAGATTATTGTAATATGTTCCTTTAACCCACATTGATATGTTCCTTTCAGCCACTTTGGTAAAGGGAAGAAAGAAACACTACAAAGTTTATAATAATCTATATGTTCACAATTGAGTTAATCTATTAAAGTAAAGAATTTTAATCATCCTCCAACATTAATTCTAACAAGTTTAATGTCTAATTTAATCCAAACTAAGGAAAAATTAACTTTGGGGGTAGATATGTTTATTCTTTAATAAATTGAATTTTAAATTTTTGACTACACAAGGGCGCCCGCTGGTCTTCCCTACACTGATTATTACACTTCTCATACATTTCACAATTTAATTTCTTTCCTGCGCACTCTATTCTCCTTCCCCGCAAGCCAGACCTACATCTATCTCCTTCCCCGCACCCAGACCCTGCTCTATTCTCCTTCCCCGCAGCCAGACCCCGCTCTATGTCACTCTATTGATTTGCAAGGGTTGCATCAGTGCAGGGATTAATCTGATAGGGCCATGTCAAAGGAAACATTAATCTTCTAAGGCGACATTGAAGAAACTCTTGAATTAATTGCTACACGGAAAAATGGTAATGTGGTTTCTTCATTCTTCAATAGTAGTGTTTTTGTTGCATGCAAAATTTTTGAAGAAACTTTGTGTGTCTATTATACTTTATAAATGAGTGAAATATGCCACTGTTATGATTACAATGCCCTCTAACCTTCCTCCACTAGCTACTATTCACTGTGGTTCGAAACAGAGGAATTAATTACCATAAGAAAAACACAGAAGTACCCTTAACCTCTCCTCACACCTGTGGCTTAGTCCTGCAAGAAGTACGCACCCTAAAACAGAGAGAAAATTGTCCTTCTTGCTGCATGCTGGCCTCAGTTCTCCACTGTAAATTTCAAAGGTATTTTCTTGATGAGATTGCCCTTGGATGATTCAAAATGGGATGATAAGAGAATTAGAGCTTAACTGTTGAATAAATCAGTGATCATTATACCCAAAATTTGATGGAGGAAATGGCACCTTCTGAAATTTTATCCGGCCTAGGATTTGGTACACCTAGGTGATGCCCAGGAATGTGACTTCTTAGATACGAAACTCGGCTTCTAATGTAGAGACAGATAATATGAATGCAAAACCATACCTGATTTGAAGATGAGATTAGAACATGTTGAGCTTGAGAAACCTTACCACGTCATAAATGATCAAAAAGTTTCTCAATAACTTCAACCTTCCTGTGATAGATAAGAGGCTAAAGAAAGAGTCTCTTGATAGGTGATCTGGATCTTCCTTCAAGAAAAAAAAAAATCCTTTGGTCTTCTCTGAATTATGGATCCTTCTTTCATATATTATTTTGCTTAAAGTTTTCATGCAACTTCTCAGGCAACCAGATATATATGGAATCATTTTTAGATTCATTAGATCAATATTCATGACTTTTATTTTATCAAGTCTTTTGACATGATCTTCCTTATAATAATTATTGGACAGAATAGCTCCTTTTGCAGACTTACTTTTAAGATCATAAAGTCAATTTTCCCAATGATCAATCAAAATTAGAGACTGTTCAGTCCACTCCATCAATGCTTCCTTGGTGGGGTACTTCTGTTCTTTATGATTGTAAGAACTGCTGCAAGATTCTAATCCAAAGGGTCATAAACCGGTCCTTTAAAAATGAAGAAACTTATAAAAATTGCAACCCATGTATTCTTTCTGGATTTTTGTCTGGTTAAAAAAAAACTTCCTCTAGATTGCCTAAATAATGATGGATCTAATCATCTATTCTAGATCCCTTTCAAAGGATGACAACTATGCTAGCATGATTCAATAATACTGTTACAGGTCTCAAGGATGAATTATGATATAAAAGGTTTCAAGGAGACTGCCCCTTCAAAATTGAAAGAGGATTAATGCCTTTCTATACATTTGATATAGAATATTAATTACTCCCTCTGCTTGATGATGTGATCAAGATGTCTATACCTTAGGAGTATAACAATGATGCCACTGAACATCAAAAATTTCCACTGAAGTTTAGGCTGTGTATATGAATGTGTTGATGATGTCACTTAGAGGCTACAATTAAAAAGGAAAATGAGATAGGAGTCTCGATTTATTTCCTTCATTGAATCAGAGACTTGATTTAAGTTCTCTTGAAGTATAATGAACATCAAGCCCTGCCACTCAAAGATTTCAGATTGATATTCAGACACTACCAATGCCTGAATTATTAAAACAACTCAATCATTATGTCAATTATCACACATTATAATATGACCACTTTGTTCAACATAATGTCACGTTGACTTGCTAAAAACACCACAGTCTGATTCAGTCACAAGCATTATCTAGAATTTTCCTTTGAACACACAAATATACATGACTCAAATTACATTTCCAAACTCAATATTGTAATTCATATTAAGTTTCCTACTATGGATCAAAGGGTCATTGGTGAAAAGTTTCTAGATACTGCTTCAAATTCTTACTTGTTGATAGTTGGATTTGAACAGTGCATGCTTTAAGTACTTCTAAAACATTGTGGGGTGAGACGATTTCGTATAGATCTTGTAATAAATTTGAGGTATCTATTTATGTCTTTGGAAAATCAAGGAATTTAGAAGATGACATTTCTCATGATCCATTTCCCTTGATGGTTAGTAGTGATATAGGCTTGTCTCAATGTGATGTTGTACAATATTTCGACATGAGCTAGATTTATCATGATATTATGCCCCAATATTATCTAGTTTCTGGTATCCTATCATGATGAGTTTTCATGTTCTAATTTTGTGGCCTTCCTTTTCAGTATTGAACACAATGGAATTTATCATAAAGTATCTTTTTCAAACCATGGTATTAGTAAAGGGCTATTTCAAGAGACAACAAATCCCAAAATAGGAACAAGTCACCAAGCTTCTTTCTGAAAATTAATGATATTGCTGACTGAATTGTCAATGGAAACCTCAATAGCTCTACTCAATAGACCTACTAGCAGATATCTTTAGCAGCACTTAGCACTCCCCTAATCCTAGCATATCTATTGCATAAATACTTAATTTTTCTTACTCCATCTTACTCAGGGAGACCGCAAGCCTAAGCTTGTCTTTCCAGAGTGCAAAGCATCCATCTGGCAACATGCTCATCATTAAATCCATCCACTTTTAAGGTAATTTATCAATCAATCATGCACTTCCATAAGCAGGAATGTCTTTTGCTATTTATGCTAAGAGGGTTCAATAGACAACTCCCTCTGAGACTCAATATGTGGTAGCATCGGATATGGCATTCCTCGTGTTCCCATGAAAGCATCTCCCCTTTGGTTGGCAAGACACTAGCCTATGATAAATTTTTCTCATCTTAGATACTCTACAAGTGATTTGGAAAGAGGAGGTAAAAATGGTAATTTTTGGAAGTTTTAATTTCAAGACATTTTAGTGGGGCATTGGCTGGTAGACAGTGAGATTACGTTGAAATGTGGCTTTGTTGCAACACTGCAGAATTATCTAGGAAATGTTAGCCTCTTTCATAAAGGCAATTATAAATCCAAACATACATAAATTAAATAATGTAAAGTTAGGACAAATATATTTATTAAATTAGAATATTTAATAAATATTTGAGATACTTAGAAATAGTATTTTGTTAGTAAAAATAGGACTCTAGAATAGAGTCGTTTCCTAGGCTCTAAAATAGGAATAAAATTAGTAGGATGGTTAGAAGGTCATTTATTGTAAATGGACACTTGTTGGTTTTCCAAGTGATCCATAACTACATTAAGTTAGAACATAGAGCTTATAAATAGGTTAGTTTCCTAATTTAATTGTAGAATGTGAGAGTGAGAGTTTACGTTTGAAAATTTCTTTAATTTTCTATGTAATATTTTTTCATGATCAATAAAGTTATGTGTCTGAGGACACTTCTAAATCTACATGTGGTATCGGAGCTTCTTTGGTTATTAGGGCCTGAGTGATTCAGTGGTAGTTTTCAATGCTTCACGACGTGTTGCTGAGTGTGGAGTTGTCCACAACTTGATATGCTTGTACGTGGAGTGCATGGAACCAGCATTTACATTTCATGTTTTTACCCAAAAAAAAACACGAAAAACAGAACGTCTTCATCAAAACAGAGGCATTTACATTTGGATAGTTCATTTCCTGTTGACCAGACAGAATATCCAACAAAAAAAATCAAATAGCCTAGTGACAGATCCATGAAAAGGCCAATGGTCTATGAAATGGTCGAAACGCACCCTAGAGGCAGCCTAACAAGATATGCGAATAGAAAAATCTAAAGAGGCAGTAAGAAGAACAAAAACCAGGAAGCCGATTCCATTGTTCACTACTGCATTTGGAGCATGGTACCCAACTGCTGAGAGAATGACATTTCCGTGAGATCCTGAGGAACTGTGAAGCTGTCAAAGGTAGAAATTTTGATCTGATGTGGAGTGTGCCCATGGATATCAGCATCTCTAAATGTTGCCACGAGCGGATGGACTGATACAATGTAAGGAATTTTAGCATCGTTTACAACTTGAATGTTGTGTCTCTTTGTATGGTAAGCAGCGTATTCAGATAATGCCCTTGCATGATTCAAATACTTGAAATAGAATGCTATGATTGCAGTGAAGTTGTAAATTATTAAATTCGATAGATTCCTAAATTCTTCTATGTCAAGTTCTTAAATTAAACAGATTCTTCCTTCCAACTCGCTTGATTTGTGGCTGATTGCAAACTATAGACCACAAGTTTCCAAGTGAAAAGAAGCAGAAGTCCATATGAGCAGGCTGTAAGTTGCCAATAAAATAACCTCCCCGGTTAGGCATCCATTCTACCAACCATGTGGGTATTTGATCTGGATAAATGTTGAATTTGTTTACTGCATCATATGAGTACTCTTCAGTTTTGTACCGATAAATCTCATTTAATTTTTTCATGTCAACCCAGTGGTATTCTCTGATGTGAAAATACAAAGCGATCAGCCGGTTATTCATGGCTCGTATGAGGACTGCAGATCCATCTTCCAGAGTTAGCATCTCATGCGCACACCGCAAAGCTGAATAAAATAGTGCTTGTATTTCCAGAGGATGGCCATGGATTCCCATATGACGATCAATCATGCATCATCCATCTGTTACTAATAATGTGGGGAACATATCAAACTCATCAACAAGACACAACTTCAAAATCATTTTAATCCCTATTTGAACATCAGTCCTATGCCATTAACACCTCTCTCGGTTGTCCTTTTCAACATGTCAGAAGGGATGCTCGAGCAAATGTTTGGGGCTTAACTTCAGCAGGTCTTGACTCTGTTTGGTCACTCCACCAAAACATTTTGGCAAAAGACGTTATTGTTGATATTGAAAAAAATACCTGTGGCTGCTCACAAACCTGGGCACCTGTAAAAGAGTTGCGTGCTGTAGAGAAGAGTCGATGGTGTTTGAGGAGTTTTGTTGTGAAGCAGCGTGAGTTTGGAGGAGAACTGTCAATTTTGTAGTTGAAGGTGGGTTGCATCAAAAGAAGTTTGGGCCACGGTGCAGCCAAGGAGATCTGAGTTGTAGCACCATCCATATCTCCACTGTTTGAAGAGTCAGATCTGCGAAAACCCGAGTCTGCAAAGAGCCTCTAGCATGTAGTGCAGAATTTAAAATCCTTCCGTGCAGCTGGGGGGATGAGTCTGACACATTCAAAGTGGGCAGGTGTCAGGTTGGAGCTTCCTTGAGCGCCAAATTGGGCTCCCTATTGGCTAATTGTGCAATTCGAGTTACAACACCAAACCAATGAGAAGAGTGTTGGATCTTGCAGCAGTGGTTGGAGCATATTCCAAAGCTCACAAACGTGAGATGTGTTGATACCTGTTACACAACCTTTTTCCTAGCTCAAAATTTGGAGGTGAGATTAAGTGGGCGTTCATGATATGCCTTTATTTTTTGACTTCTTTGAAATTGATCCATTTGGTGATAGCATTTTTCAAAAAATTGGTAATTTCTCCATGCGCCAAAGGAAAATGAACAAACTGATCTGCGCTAAAAAAGTATACTTCCATACGTCACTTCTCCAAATACATTTTTTAAGGTGTGCCACGAAGATTCTCTTTTTTTTTTAAAGTGACTTCATATCAATTTGAAAAAGGGGTGTTTTTAAATAAATTAGATTAAAAAGTACTTTGAAGAGTATTTTAATGTAAATTCACTTTTTGAAAAGTGACATTATAAATTCCTTTTTTTTGAGAAATATCAAAGGAATATGTAATTTTGGGGAGACATAAGTGCTCATAGAATTTTTTTTAATAAGTGGAGTAGTAAGTTGTAATTTGGAGAGATAAGGTGTGAGAAATTAGTGCACACGGTTTTTGAACGCATTTGCTTCCAAAATTTGCGAGCATCAGATTCTCCTTGTTTGAGAAAGCTTCCGTGGCAATGTTGTAAAAGATGAAAGATTGATGATCTCCATACTCAATAAAGACATATTATTTGTGGTGTTCAAGTGTCCTAGATCTGCCTGAAATTGAATAAGGGGATCTTAGGTACACCATGTGTGTTTTTGATGGCGCATGTTTTTTATGGCTTCATGTTGCTTTTTTATTTGTGTCTAGTCGTGACACATCAATACTTTCATTTAATATCGCATACATAAAGTTCAATATCAGCAAGCACAACACATAGCTGCAAGCTCAACACATACATTTGTGTAACTACAACATATAATCAACGATTGTCTCCATCCACATTCTACATCAAACAACAAATTCACTTAGTCAAGTTAATGCATTTCAAGGCAAAGTCTACATCAGCGTTTTTGCAAATCCATTTCAGAACTTGTAATCAAATTCATTGATTTAAGTGAATCATTAAAAATTCATTGCTCATGAATTTTGAAGAGGACAAGGGAATTCATTGTTTTAATTGAGCCTTTAAAATCATTGTAAGCTTTCTTAGGTGCATTGTCGACAGTGTTCGACACCCTTCCTTTACGCAAAATAATATATGAAAGAGTCATCTAAAGGCAACTAGAGGCAGTTCTCTCCCTCACAGAACTGAAATAGGTTGACTCTGTATGTGGTTGTAACTATTCTATATGTATCACATTAATAGGGATATCAATCAACTAATGGATCACTAAGGTTTAGCCTAGACTAAAAGGGCGGCATATTTTTCAAAGGTGATTCTAGAACTATATATTGAAAAGAACTTGACAAAGGTTTTATTTGACTACATAGACGTTGTTATAGTTTTAAGGTCAAGTAATTAAGATAAGAGTTGGCATAAACAGAACTGAAATAAACCAAGAAAGGTGTGAACATAAGTTTGAAATAGTCTTTAACGTGGTGTTGTGAAATGACTTTGTTTCATATAAAGATTAGGTTTTGTTCTTGTCATAAAAAAACCCTATATGAATTTACCTTGTCAATGATTAGAGTGCTTTCCATTTGACAACATACCTCATGTATTTGTTGAATTGACACAATGATACAAATTACAATGAAAAAACATAGTGATCCTATAGTTGTCAACATGTGATAGTAATTCTCGCTGCAATCTCATTGTGCATAGGTACCTATTATAAGAGTGACAGTTGTTTGGAAACGCCGGAAAAAGTGATTTGGAAAGAGGACGTAAAAATGGTAAAACAAGTGATTTGGAAAGAGGAGGTAAAAATGGTAATTTTTGGAAGTTTTAATTTCATGAAATTTTAGTGGGGCATTGGCTGGTAGATAGTGAGATTACGTTGAAATGTGGCTTTGTTGCAACACTGTAGAATTATCTAGGAAAAGTTTTGTACAAAAATTGCAACTAGAGGCAGTTCTGGCCCTCACAGAACTGAAACAGGGAGAATCTGTATGTGGTTGTAACTGTTCTATATGTATCACATTAATAGGGATATCAATCAACTAATGGATCACTAAGGTAATTACACCATTAGCCTAGACTAAAAGGGAGGCATATTTTTCAAAGGTGATTCTAGAACTATATATTGACAAGACCTTGACAAAGGTTTTATTTGATTACATAGTTGTTATAGTTTTAAGGTAAAGTAATTAAGCTAAGAGTTGGCATAAATAGAACTGAAATAAACCAAGAAAGGTGTGAACATAAGTTTGAAATAGTCTCTAACTTGGTGTTGTGAAATGACTTTGTTTCATATAAAGATTAGGTGTTGTTCTTGTCATAAAAAAACCCTATATGAATTTACCTTGTCAACGGTTAGAGTGCTTTCCATTTGACAACATACCACATGTATGCGTTGAATTGGCACAATGATACAAATTACAGTGAAAAAACATAGTGATCCTACAGTTGTCAACATGTGATAGTAATTCTCACTGCAATCTCATTGTGCATAGGTACAACAACTCAGGCAATCTCAGTCAAGGAATTATTAGACTTATCATTTTTCATTTTGTGTTTTCAAGTTAGATATTGTTTTCAAGTTTTCAAATTTCTAATTTTATTGCAATGTGGCAGAATGATCAGGGCAGTATAGGAACAACCCTGAGACAGGATGATCGCGGAAAGGGGCCAGCGGAAGAACATGTAAAGTGCCAGCATTGCTCTATCTTCAGGTTTTTTATTTATTTACATAATTGAAATAATATTAATTTTGTTCAAATATGCAGACACCTAGCCATGGTATGCCTGATGATTCCCTCTACGAGGAAGAGCTTTCTTCATCCCCATGTCCATTGCTGTTGCTACGAAAAAAGGCACGAAAAGCAACGTTGGAATTTGGCCGTTTGGTAGACGCTTCGCCTCAAACACCTGAAATAGAAATGAGGATAACACAAATTATGACCCAGCTAGAAACATATAAGGTAATAATAAAAAATCAAAAGGATATTTTTTTTGTTCTGCATGAGATGAATTGTGATAGTTTGATTTTTAATTTTTAAATTAACTAAACTAACAAAAAAATTCTTTTGTATGTAGTGTTATATGACACCTGTTGCACCTGGTGTTGGTGGTAGTGGGACACAAGGGCAAGATATTTCCAAGCCACCCTCTTGTACACCTTCTACGCCTTTAGGTGGCAGCCGAGAAATGAACCCTGCCCAAGAAGACACCCAGCCAACTGCTGAACATGTTGGCAGTGACGAGGCTGATATGGCCAACTATATTATTGCGTTTCCTGGAGCTACTCGTGTCAGCTCCACAGGGACCATTAATGGCACGTTATTGGTGAACGATGAAGCTGTCCCTATAAAGCACGTACAACTCCCAGGTAAGTTTTAATATTTTAACTATTTCATGTACTCTATCTAAAACATATTTTATCATGATTTTTATTTTTAAATTAATGATAATATATTTTTTTCTGTGTAGGAAACAATGAGTTCTATAGGTTTTTGGAGAGCCATGCATTGGTAATTTTTGGCCCAACCATATGCACAAGGTGGAATTCCCAGAATTCCAACCTGAAAAAAGAACTTCTAGATTATCTAGAAGCCCTTTTTGGGGTTGGCACATTTGACAGAACAACGGTGGCTCGGGTAGCCGACAAATATTTGAAATATACCAGGGACACCTATAGGACGCAATTGCAATTTAACCCTAGATATGAGCGTCCTCTCACAGTTCCAGAGAGTGAGTGGAGAGCACTCATCCATGACGGAAAAGAGAAAAGGGAAAATAAAGAAGGAAAAATGCCAACTGGACCCGCAAGGTAAATTACAACTTTAATTCAATAGCTTTAATTTTCTCTATGTCTAAAATAAAAGTGTGCTACGTCATATCTGACTTCAATATTTTGATGATAGGTTTCCTGACACCTCGAAGGCAACCAAAGCTAGGATTGAAAAAAAGGGCCATCACAAGCTAGGCCAGGGCGGCTACTTGAAATTAGCTGCAAGAATTGTAAGTAGCTAAACATCTTATAATTAATTGTATCACCTTCCAACGTTTTTGTAATCCCATCAAATAACATAAAAAATACGCAATCATATGTAATGTAGGGCAATAACTTTGGAACAGAAACTACAGAGGAGGATAAAAATATCGCTTTCCGTTCCGGTTATGAAGCCGTAATTGAATATCGTAGAAGCTTGGGATAGGTCCCAAGATCCAGAATGTCTGATAAGGTAAAACATTAACCTTTCAATATGTTTGTTTTCGTCCATAACTTTAAAGTCTAAAAACTTTGTTTAAATTATGGGAGCAACACTTTCAACGAGCCAAATAACCCAGTTATAGAGCAGTGCGTTGAGAGCGAAATATTTCCAGAAGAACATCTTCCTAACATGCAACCTGATCATTGTAGTGGGGACCAGGCCGACAATGCTACTATCAGCGAGGACCATGACGGTAATTGATTTCCACTTATAATTTTTTCTAATTATACCTTGATGGTTGTCCTTATAATGTTTTTTGTTTAAATGACAGAGAATGTTGTACTTGAGGATCTTACCACCACAGAGGAAGACAAGGCAATGGTCCCAATGGTGACAACTGGTGCACTAGGTAAATAATCTCATTGCAATTTTTTTATTAATATTACCGAACTAGTTCAATGATATTTAAAAGCTAACAATTAAAATTTAATATTATCTTTTTTTGTAGGCGATGCCCCGTCACTGGATGAGACCAGACATTGTGACTATGCAACTAGGTCAGCAGTGCGGGAAAGGCACGAAACATGAGTAGAGCACGATGATATTGATGATGTAATTAGGAGCTTTAGAAATAGGAAGAAGAAAAAGAAATTTTGATAATGTAAAATATTATATTATTATAAGACAAACGTTACCATACTTGGAACGTTTTTTGTGTTATATAAAAAAATCATTTATCATACTATTTTTATGTCAGGCACTAATTTCAATGTTTCCTTGTGTACTTTTTGTTGCATTTTTTTTATTATTAGTTATTGAATTTTTTTTTCTGCTCATGAAAGTAAAAAATGAAATATAGATTAGGTATTGGGGAATTGGGAGTGTTGTGGGGGGGAGGGGGGTGGGGGGGAGGGGCCATAAGAGCTTCCACCTTCACGTAGTTGGCCCTGTTTAGTAGAGAATAATTTATTGGAGCGATTTAATCTTTGAGAAAACCTCCCTCGATCCAACATAGCAACAAAAAAGTCGTTGTTGACTTATTTGCTGCTCTTTCAGATCATGGGAGGCTTGTTCCAAGTTCATGCGACTCCAATAAATTGTTCTTGAAATGAAGAGGAGCTTATTCAGGTATGTTTTGACATTTTCAACATATGTTCTAACATTATCATAAGAATGCATCTTAGAGTAAAAAATACTACATCCATTACTTTTATTTATTGTATACATAATTATGGATTTTGAATGACTTGGCAGCGAAGGTACAAATTCTCTTGCATCATGAGCAATACAACTTGTCAACTAGGGTCATGTCCAGGATATTTTTTCTTGTGCGCTTGACCAGGTTCGTAGTGTCACATTTTGTAAGCTCGTTTACAGTTCATAATTCAATATTAAGCTTGTTCATGATTATTATCTGGTTTTTTATAAGTGTTTTTTCATCTATTTGATTGTAAGAAACTCTATAATTCTTAATGTTGTCTCATTAATTTCCTCTATGATCCCACTAATCGTGTAAGACACACAATTATCCTTTATAGTTGTTCGTTCAATTGTACCCTTAAAACCCTTGTACCAAGGTGCCAAGCCAATGGTGTATTGTCCAGTGCTCCGGGATGTTGAAATGTCCCTTAATCCTAGGCCAATCAATATATCATAATAAAGTGATAAAAAATATACATATCGTAGTATAGGCTCATATCATATCCAGATCCATAAGCTTGTATAGTTTATATGAGGATAGTGTTTCCCTAATTTACATTATCTCATATTGGTCTTTTATAAAAAGTACGTTTCAGTGTTACTCTAGTGTATACTACATTGTCCATATTCATCATACAGGTTAAGGATAGAGTAATAGCATACAATATTCTACCTAATAAATTATCTTGTATTTCAATAGCTAATGTGGACATAGGTGTAATGTAAGCTAAATACTGAGATATGCTTGTTCCTATTCTAGCTCGATATCATTGAATATGCTCTTTCCAGCTTTGATTAGTGAAAAGAGTTGGATTAGCTTAAGCTGAGTAATGTATTCACCCTTGTCTCTCTTCTATGATTTCCATGTATTAGTTACAATGATAACAGTTATATGGAACTAAAAGCAGATTGGTATATATAAGAGACCGTATCGTACCTATGATGCCCATCTTAAGCTTAGTAACTATCACTATATCACCTTACTTAAGCTAGTAGTAAGCTCTATTGAATCTATAAGCTTATTGATTTCACTATGCTATTAGTACTAATGAATCAAGTCCATTGAATCAGTGACCAAGCTTTTCTTGATGTAACTACACGTAATGGAATAACACATATTCGTATAAACATGATATCCTTAATACATGTCTTAGATTACAGTGTCTAGGAACTCCATATTCAAGCTAAGCTCCTTGTTATGACATAATGATCTTTGTTTCTCTATTCATTTTATATCTTATTAACACTGACCGAAATCATAGTAATAAGTACATAGCCTTACTAGCTATATGCCAACATGTGTATCTTATAAACCTTAAGTAGAAACACAGTTTGATTGCTAATGTTTATATAATATTTTATCTCGTATGATTGGTTAAGCTTAGCATTGATATGAGTGTACCATTACACAAGGCATATTGAAATGCTCCCTTGTGCCTCCGTTCAGTCAGGTGTGCCATGTTGTTTCATTTGAGGGCACTCGCCCAAACCTATTCGGGTCGGGTCGTTTCGGTTGAGGGCGCCTGCCCAAACGCGTTCGGGCATGGTTCTTAGAGCCACCCAACCAGTAAAATTGAATAGATGTCTTGTTGCTACATATGCACATATTGATAGTAAAGAGAGATTTTAGTTCATGAGCATGTGGCGTGGGAACAAAACCTATGCAATCCCTATGTGTGGGGTTAATTAACCCTATGCCTTCAATGTTTACTGTTTTCATATCAGATTATGTGGGGGAGATAACTCGTAGCCATATCACATAGGCCCAATTCACTTACGAAGGTTCCCCAAACTCTGCCCCCAATTTGGTTGATCTTGCTCAGCTTGAAAATTTTGAATTTGCATTGATGATTGATTTTCCTCTTGCTCGAATGCAAAAGGAAGATGAATTTCATCTTTTTCAGCCATAATTTCCACATTCGACATCTATTGTATCTATTCATCTATGCTCATCTGGAATCACCACAAGTTGTACTTTTTTTTTTCCAATGGATTCTTGATGTTGATCTCGACGAGATTTTTCCTCCTCAAAAAACATATCCTGGTTGTAAGCATGGTTGTGGTATGTTGATATTCAGATGAAAACTATAGCTTGTAGCCCTTGATTTGCTAGGGGCTACCTTGATATTAACGGTGGTGTATTCATACTCCTTCTGAATAACCAATAAAGGGTCAAGGAAATTGACCAATATGTTGTCAAGTTTTATCGTATCCATCTCTAGGGCAAGCTTCTTTTTAGCTAACTCCACTGCTTTTGATCTCAATTTTGCCAATTTCTTCCTTCTCTCATATGATACCTAAGCCTTTGCCTTTCTCTTCCCTTCTAATTCTATAATAGTATCATAGTGATGCCAGCCAACGTCTTTGGAAAGCCTTAATGGAAATTGAATGTTGCTCCTTTTGAACCAGAATTAAGATGTTCAGGGAATATTAGCTTCTAGCAGTGTACCTCAGATTATAGAATCATGAAGATATATTAATGAGCAACTATTTAATACACGAGACTCACTCATATATTGAGTCAAGGCATATGGTTGATAGGGTGATTATCAGGAATACCAGGGATCCCACAAGTTATATATGTGTAGACCAACAACTTCTTCTTCTCTTCATACCTTTAGGCACAAGTAATAGAGCATCAAAGCCACGTCTTCCATAAAAAATTACGTCCTTCATAAATCAGTAAACAGAAAGGGTCATCAAACAAAAATCCTCAATAGATGTATGGCTCAACCATAGCTCCCTATGAATATAGGGAAGGTGATCTTGTATAATCATCAGGCCACTTGTAACCTGTCTCTTTTCTGCTATGGACTCTTAGGTCAATGTGCCAAAATCATCAATCAGCTGCTATGACTTGCCTTCTGCAAGAAGAGTCATGAAGACATAATGCCATGGATTCTCTAGCTCCCCCTGAATCCTTGCATTAGTTGATCAGAATCGTCAATATGAGGCTTTATATGGAGAGCCAGAATTAGGGTCTTCTCTGTTTCTTATTTTAATACATTCTCCATGGGCTGATGAAAAGGCTTGCTTCAAGAAGCCATTTATGAGCTCTAAATAGAAAAAGGGTATCATAGATCTGCTTGGTTTCTGATAGGTCCTACTGATGAAGACTGCTTCAAATGTGGCAGAGAAATTGAGTGAATATTACAAAGGGATAGGCTAAAGAATCTGAGAAAACTTGCTGTAAACTGGGATCATAGACATGGTGAACATTCAATGTTTCTTTTACAAGGCTTCAAGATTATGACTTATTATTTGGGTAACATCTGAGAACACCTTTTCTGCCATTTCATAAGTACCAGCGTTAACATTGTTCAACATCCTTACAGTAGCAACATAAAGTAGAAATTTCAGCTTTACAAACTCACTCTATTAGAATTTCGAATCTTTTACTAACAAAACATTGTTCAGAAGTAAAATGATCTCTTGGAGCCACATCCACTTTTATTGAGGCCTGAAGAAAATGTTGTGTGAATCCCTTCTGCCTTAAAATGCTAATGTGTTATGATTCCCAATGCTTTACCCTAGAATACTCAGACAATATTACCATACTTCCAGATTTGAGTCAGAGAGAAATTTCAATGATAGGGAGCTTAATGATGTTCCAGATATTCAGATATTAGATCTCCAAAATATTTCACATTATTTAAGCAAGGGAGACTATAACATATTATACCTTAATTTATAATGAAGCCCTTGATGTGACATATGACTGCAAACAAACCTCTGTCCCTAGTCTTCTTGTTCAGGATTGTGCCTTGATATGAGCAATATGACACATCATAAATCAGTGACTATACGAACCCTTGTGATCCTTCAAAATTTTAAAAATTCAAAATTCAGACTACTACAACACAGTTTCCAACTCACTGTGTTTAAGGAGACCAAGAATTCATGCTGTCTCGGACATATTTAAAAGTTTAAATTGTTGAGAAGTCTCGCCTAATTAAGGGTTAATCAATACCGCAACAATTCTTCACCTACAGTCTCACCTTAGTGACATCCATAGGGTCGCAACCATATACATGCTTCAAGGAAGCTTTGGGTAGTCTATTAAGGCAAGTCTTCAGGTCAATATCAAGAGAGTATTTTCTGAATCTTCCCCTGATCTGAAATGACCTCGACCTGGTATAATGATATTTCAGAGATTTTTTGCAGAAGATTGGGTGGAAATTGAATTTAACCAACCTTCTTATCGACATACCATTAAATTTAATGGATCTGAGCCTCATATTTGGTTTGTGACATGGGCCAAAAGTTGAGGCTGCCATCAACCATATTAAATAAATCAAACCCCTTGATCCTTGAAACAATTAGGTATTCCTTGATTTCTTTGATATTGCCGCAGAGATTCAACAACGAAATCCTTATCATTTCATAACATAAGAGATAAACATAACTAGAAACCCCTTTCAATTATGCCTTCCCTTAGATCTTCAAAGATTCCTCAAGACCGAGAGAATTCCGGAGTTAAGAATCCGTTGAATGCTTGAGATAGTGCACCTCATGGTCACTTATAATCTTCGATAAAGATCTAAACTTGAAAGAGATGACAGTTGAGCATATCAAGCTGCAGGGAGAGTAGAGCATGGAGGATTGTCCATGAATTCAGTGATTGCTTTCTCGGCCTTGGGCTTGCCTTTAGCTTGGCTCTGATACCATTTTATTTTTTAAGGATAACATGTTCTTTGCAAAGACAGTTACTTCAGAGATCTTTATTATCCCAGAATACCATTAGCAGTCACATAGCTTATTATCATATGCACAACAACTGAAGAAATAACATAGATGATCGAAGAAAAAGACAAGCCAAGATAAGATAACACATGGATATGGTGAAAGCCAGCGAAAAACCCCAAGATTGAGAAAACCCTTGATAAATTATTCTTATTATTCATAAACAAATGTTCAGCAGAGAGAGAGAGAGTACAAAGACTTTAAAGACAACACTGACTTACCAAATAGAAGATGTGACCTTAGACTGCAATTATGAATACTGATAAGGGCTTCCTGAATTAGCCCTTACTGGTTAGGGTTACTTGCAATTCATTAATATGCTATTGAAGGATGTCCTACAAGCATTCCAAAATTATCCAAGCACATCATTTCTACCCAAGTAACTACTAAATATGGTAGCTTCTGGTTAGGGTAAGAGTAATACTGCAATAGCCCATACAAATGTATCCAAAACACTCTTATAAAGTTGTAGCTTTTCTTCATAATAAGTTGACCTTCCTTTGATACAAATCAGTACTTAATCTAGCCTTGAAATAGGCTTCCACATTTCAGTGCATACCCTTCTTGGCGTATAATTAGAAAGGTAAGGCCTGAAACTAACTTGAGATGGTCTCCAATAGGTGCAGTCTGCTTATAAGATTACACCCATATGCTTTTACTGATCCTTATGTCTGCAGTTAACTTGAAATGTAACTCAGATCTTCAACAGAAGATGGATCACCCAAATCAGACCACATATGTATCCAGATATGACTCTAAGAAGCTTGGCCTTCTTCCCAAGGGACTTGGCCCACCAAATAACCCTCACATTACACCAAATAAGCCCTACATTATTTGATGGAGACACTTTTCTCCTACGACCATCATATGAGAGAGATAGGATGATTTGAATGAGGAAGGTTCCTCTTTATAGACAAGATGGAGGAAAGGCCAATCTTAAAATTTGGAGGAAAATTTGAAATTTGAATTTTCAATTTTTCCCACATAAACACAATCATAACTTATAGAATTTATTTTTGAATAAACAAATATTTTCTTGACCAAATTCGACGATCTTTAGATTGATTTTGGTCCTCTCGAAAAGAGGGATTCAATGGAATGATTATCTTCATCAACTAAGTAGACGTGAGTGGAATTTGGCCCTAGTTTCTAATTTTTACACTATCTCTATATTTCTGACAAAACAGGCATCCTGGTTAACATATGGATAGCCAAATATTATCCAAATGGCTTATTTGAATCTTGCAAAGCTGACTATGTGACAATGTCTATTCTATAAGAAGGAAATTCCAGCTAATCTGAATTCATTCCAAATATGCCTACCCACTTTCCAAATCATCGTTTGTCTTCTAACAAGCCCCATGCCAATGAGTTGGACCAACAACAAGAAGATTATTTTCAGCTGTTATCTAGTTTTTAAACATCTCAAAAACCTTGCATTACCACATTGCATGCTTATCTGTTACAAAGTAAACAACAACCTCTATAAATATAGCTAAATGAACATGATTTTTAACTGCTAGGACATTTTGAAGGACTAGACACCCAAGAACTTGAATTTTAGAAGCGCGAGATGCCTTGACATCTCTGAATACATCCTAGTTCATGATCATGAACATTAAATTTCCAATTCAGGTGATCAGATATTGATCAACATGACCCAAACTTATAAAATAATTCCTTTTATTGGTAATTAATGGATAGGTTTCCTCTAAAATCATCTCCAATTCATCTAAATAGGTATAGAAGAATCACGATGTAATATAAGTGAACGTCGAACACTCATCAAGAATCATCTGGCACAATGCCATGAATGCATAATGACCAACAAATTGAAGGTTTTGAGTACAATTAATATCACATGAAGATAACCAAGATAACCATTCTCTTGTACATTAATCCCACATCAATCCTTGATGAAAAGGGTATTTTGGCATGCCATCTGCCAATGAAGGTGGAAATAAAACCCCACCTATCATCTTTCCATTAAAGAAGGTCCAAATTGAATGTGCACCCATACCAATCTTGATGAAAGTCCAAATAATCCTAATGTAACTGGAAACGAGTTTCCATGTCTGCGATGTCCCCGCTTAAGGACCACACGAACCACGAATCTTAAAAATATTAGTTGTGCCGGCTACTGACTATAATGCAAGCCACCTTCTCCAAGTTTTTTCGATAGATGATCCTTTCCACTATCCTAGTTGGCCTATAGTTGCTCGACATATTGCCCAAATTCATTTGATGAAAGGGCATTTCTGGGGAAGGTGAATGATCATTTCCTCACTGTTTTTGTACAAGGGGCATCAAGCAGGCCCAATCACGTACCTTCTTTGAAGCACATCCAAGGTTGATATCTCTCTTTAGGCACCACATAAAACGTTTTTCCTTGGCTGGGCACTTAGATTTCCAAAGAATTTTCCTCCACCACTTTAACTCTGCAGGGACTCAAACTGCAATCACTATGATGTATCCAAGCTTGGGGACATATTCACCAAAAGGAGAGGAACTTCAGAGAAGCTTGTCCTCTCTGTCAGTTAATCAAATTTGACGAGCATTCAGAGAATTTACATATGCATTCCATGATTCATGAAAATCTGCTTCTAATCCCAGCTCCCCAATAGTCATCCATCTGTGTCTCCAATTGGTAGTTTTGGCCAGGTTGTCGATGTGTGCAATTCTGAACCTAGTGTTGTGCTTTTGTTCAGTATATCAGTTATAAATTTACTAGGAATTAATTGCCAGGTGCTAGGTTCAGAATTTAACACAAACAACAGCACCCATATACTGGAAAACAACCCTGCAATGCTAGTATCTGTTAATATTCATTCCTTTCCTTTGTGTTGGTCCAAAACTTAGGCGAAAATAGATTCTGGTGCGCAATATTCACAATCAAACCTTATTTCATGTCATCCATACATAACTTGTTGTGCATCAAAATATGGATATCTTCATGTTATAACAACTGGTAATATTGTATTTGAATGTTGGTTCATACTATTGTCTCTGTCAACAGCACTCAGTGTTTACAAACACCTGTTTTACATTATGTATTTGCCAAACAGTACCACTCTAGGCACAAAAACAAGGCAACAGTTAGCCTTAAAGGCATTGTCCCTGTCACATGAAAATTAGGCTTAGGAGCAGTGCCTTCGTTTCTGGATTTAGCACAAAGAATCCTCCTTCTGTGAGAGTAAATAAAATTAATCCCATGAAAATTGCCCCTCTCTGCAAGAAAATCAGTCACAAAGAAGCTCACTTACAGTTCACTCTTTGAAAAAAATAACAACGACATACAACTGATCATTTTTATTCATAACTTGCAAAGGAACTTATCCTTGAGAAGGTCATCAATTAGTATTGTCCACATCCCTTCGTCAGGGTTATGTCCACTTTGCAATGCATTGTCAAACAGCCTTTCCGCTTCTTGCACCTTGCCTTCTTTACAATGTCCAGGAATCACAGAATTGTACAAATATAGTTGTGGTTCATAACCATTTTCAACCATTCTATCCAAAATCTCCAGACAATAGACGCAGTTTCCCTGTTTACAGTGCCCATTAATAAGAGCTGTAAAAATTTCTTCATTGGGATAGAGGCCTCTCTCTAACATATTTTTTATCAGCTGGTCTACCTCAAGGAGTTTGCCTGATTTGCATAATTCTGAAATTATGGCACTATAAGTATATACAGTAGGCTGACAATGCTTCTCCATCATTTTGTCAAGAAGCTTAAATGCAAGAACACTGTTTATTTCGAGTGGCATTCCATCCAGGTCATGAATTTCATCCAATTTATCAGGATCTGAACTACCTACTGCATCCTCATCAGGAATCAAGTGTTCTTTTTGTATCTTGTTTTCTTGAACTATACCATTCATAAGCTCACAATAAGTTCGATAATTAGGTTGGCATCTTTCATTTATCATCTTACTTAATAGATCAAAAGCATGATTCACCCTGCTTGATTTGAAGTTGCCATCAATAAATGATGTGTATGTTACTTGGTTAGGTTGTAAGCCTTTCTCCTTCATTTTATCAATGAACATTTCAGCCTCTTCCAGTTTTCCTTCCCTGCAAAGTCCATAGATCAGTGCACTGTATGTGTAGACATTTGGATAACAGCCCTGCTTTACCATTTTGTCTACTACTTTATATGCAATATCAATGGCACCTGCTCTACATAGTCCATCAACAAGCGTGGTATAAGTCACCAGGGAGGGAGCTAACCCTTCCCCCAACATCTTACCAAAGACATTATCTACCTCAAGCACCCAGTTTTCTTTGTGGGCTTGAGTTCTGCTTTTTTATTTGGTCTTTTGTCTAAAACTTTGAAGGTCAGTGCTACAATGTGGGTGTTTTGGTTTCTAGGATGATTCCTTCCCATGCTAGAGCAGGGTTATCCTTGGATTTTCCATCAAAGTTAGACTTGGGGCAATATCCATGTTTGTATAATCGGGTAAGATAGCCTATGAATTGAAGTTTATGTGAGCAAGATATTCTTGTCTAAATTTTCCCTTTGTAAACAATATCTATACCTATATTACAAGATAAGGAGAGAAAGCAGGCTTGCAGAAGGGGCAATTTCATGCCGTGATGGCTCTCTCCTTTTGTTTTTTTATTTACAATTTATGCTTGAAATTGCTATAATTTTGAAGATCTTCAACCCATTGATTTTTATTTAGACGTTTATAATAGTTTTAGGGTAACAGTGACTTTCAAAGATAGGTTAAGTTTTGTCTTGAAAAAATGGGCCTCTTTGTAGACTGACTTTTTAAAACGTCGGAATATTATGAATGGCAATGTGATAGCTGCAACTATCATCAGAGTGCATTGGGGTTTTGCTACAATTGCAACTGATGAAGTAGAACTATTAATCAGTAAAGAGAATTCATTAATGGTATGCTGGAAATCATAGTGGATAAAGTGTTATGGAGATAGAAAAAGGATTATCGAAGATATGCCAAGGACGAATTGAAAACGAGATTCAAATGTAATTACAGTTCAATGAGATGAAGGAAATGACTAGGTTTTCCAAGGATGCAGGCGTAACTGGAAAGCTCCTAAGGGTTTGAAAATGCACTTTTCCGAGCAGAAAATATCAGAATTTGAGTTTCACATAATTGAACGTGATTGTTGAAATAAATTTCAGTGTATATTGCAAAGCAGAACCAAGGTTAGACGTTGAACCGAGAGTCAACGAGGTGTGGAACCATGAGTCAATAGCAAGGACAGAATGGTGTGAGTGGTTTTCAAAAACCAGCAAATGGTTTTCGCATAGCTTTTAAATGGTAAGTGGTAATTGTTGGAGGGAACGCGATAGCATTATGGAGCTGACACGTGGAAATCAAAAACCGCTTATTTCCCATGATTTTGAACCGTTAAAAGTTGTAAGCCTTTTTTGCACGATAGTCGTCAGAATGGGAGATGTGATGCGATGACCGTTCGATGGATGGATCGGTGAGTTGTTTGATAGCTGTGGGTTCCAACATACATATGTTGGTAACTTTGGTGTTTAAACCAAAGTATCATTTATACATAAATGAATTATCAAGGTGTGAAAGCGTGGGCTCGGGTATGATTCACGGTTGGTAGTTTTGGATTTAAACCATAGAATTGAAAGTCATAACCGGATATAATATTATGCTAGCACTTGTATATTTTAACCTAAGTTGGATTGTATAGTAAAATTCAAATGAATGGGTTTGTAATTATGGTTTATAACCACAATTGCATGGAAAGGGACAACTTATGGTTGGGTTTTATAACCATGGGTTAAAAGTGAGGAAATCTTCATTTGAAGATTAAATAAAAAGCTTCTGCATAGAAAAACATTCACTATTTGGATTTTATACCTGGGGGTATGCATTTTTAAATATTATATGCATATTGTGGGTTTTTGTTGTTGAGGCAGCATTAAAAGTTTAGCTAGATATCTAGGGGTAATTGTCAAATTCCAAGCCTGGCTTCTGATATGAATTTTAAATTGGCATGGGCTATCAAGTCAATTCATCTTGTAGCCATCCATTTTTTATCTGCATAATGTGAGCCTTTCTATACCTTCTTGTCTTTTGCATTTAAAATGTCTTATTGCATCCCAGTTCCTGAGTTCTAATCACATTTAAAAATGGTGTTTCAACCTTTCCATCTTTCAATATATCATATGTGGGCTTATTTGTTGGTGAAAATAAGTTATATTTTTATTGACTAAAGATATGTCATAGCTGAGAACCCCTACTTTTTCTGCTTTGAGTAACCATAAAATCATGATTATGCACTGCCAAAGAGGCGTACTGTTGTCAAATGCCATCCTTGAGAAGGCAAAATGAACATATAATAAATTTGAATAGATCATCTTTGAAAGAATATTTATCTATATCTATATATCTATAAATAATATAAATAACATTGGGAAACAACTGTTAGGAACATAGATGAAATAATTTGTAATCAGAAATTAATTAGTGAGGGCCTTGAAAAGTTTCAATCTGCAATAATCAGGAAATAATAGGGAAAAATCAGCCAATCTTGGCACGCCAGTGATGTGAAACTAAATAATTAAGATTATTTCAAAATAATAATTTTGTTAATTGCATTGGGATTGATTTGATTAATTTAAGATTATTTCCTATATGGTTTGTAACATTTAAACCAATTTCTTGTGACTATCCCCATGGAAACTCATAATTGCTACATTGATCAAGATGGTCTCAAGATCTGACAATCTTTTACATGGTTTTGAATGCAAATATATTTTGGAAAGTTACAAATGAGTGAGAGAATGTTGACATTGGTGTTTTTGTATGTGGTCCTGAAAGTTTAGAGACAATCGTAGCAAAGGAATGTAGGTCATACAACTTAAGAAACTTGAGAAACTCGAGAAACAGAGCTGTGTTTCATTTCAACAGTCATAGCTTTGATCTGTAATGAACTAGTTACAGAGATATCACTATGACATAATGGCTCATTGTATTATGTTTACATAGGTTTCATATGCAAGTCTATAGTTGTCTTGCTATTAGTTTGGCCTATTTCATGAATTGGCATGATTATGTAAGGCTCACTAAGGCCAAAATTGCCTCGTGGGACCTATACAAGTTAAAATCTATATGATGTAATTATTGATATGTAAATTAATATATTTTCATATGAATTTTATAACTTTCCCAAAGGTTATTTGACAGTCTGCAATAAATTACACAGACAATGACCCTAATGATTTCTCAATCTATTTTTGTAATATTAATCTGTTTCGGTTATAGTCTGTTAGGAGTTTAATCTTTAGGAAAGCCCAATGGAAGCAATTTTCAAGGTGACGTATTCAACATGATTTTCTGATAGGTGGACAGTGACAAGGTGTATCTTGGGCTTATTGCTTGTTATCTAAAAACTTGTATGCATCTATGCTATAAAAAAATATTTGCTTTTGTGCATGTTTCACTACAGAAGAATGATGAGGATGGATCTTTTAGGGACTTCAATAAGAATGGAAAAGGGAAACTAATATTCTTGACTTCTAAATAATTCCAGGCTCTCCCCTGCAAAGCTTGTTTGACCAAGAGTGACATTTTCGTGGGTCTTTGCCTCTCCTTTCCAAAGGCAGAAATAACGAAGCATATTTTTTAGGACTGTCCTTTTCAGGGTCTTGCTGGGCAGAGGTGTAATCTCAGTTGGCAAACATTCTTCGGGGGCATTTGCATTGGAGTGCATTATTGTTGGGAGATTCCTGATGTGTGATTTGGGATTTGATGATTGGTATTTTGCACTATTTGTGAGTTTCTGCATCGTGTGTTCTCTGGGGACTCCACTGCAAATGTGTTAAAAAATGATTTCAGTTCTTTGAAAGCAAATGAATCCTAGACTTATGGAAGTGTTCAACAATTATAGAAGTGTTCACTAATTATTTGAAACAAATGAATTTGTTGATCATATTTTCCAGATCTATATTTTCTTAAATCTATCATTTTTTACTGTAGGAATTATCATTTGTATGCTCTTCTCTTATCATAATATAGATGTGTTGCACCCATTATGCAAACATTAATGTTCATAATGTATTTTTGGCTTATTGTGAATAGTCATGTTCTTTTTAAGATTTTGTGCTTGTGTGTTAGACTTAAACCCAAACAAAAATAAATCTCCATCTTACTCCCATTGCATGCAAGTGTTGGTTGTACCCATGTGGACAATAGGCCGTCCCTTAATTGAATATAATAAGTAATGATTAAATATAGGGCCTACAAGAAGTTTGTCAAAGGGAATGGATGGTGGGAGATCTCAACTAGTGATAGATGGAATATTTTAATGAGATTTTCTTCTTTGCTATGGGAAAGGATTACCTCATTTATTTTTTCATAGTTAAGTTCTAGTCACACCCAAGAATATATAGACTACATCCATCCTAAGAAACTATAATGACCCCCTGACACAAACACAAATTTTGAGGTAGTTTGTAACAAGAATTTGACACATGCATGGAATTCAAAGAGATAATATAGAGCATGATGTAGGTTCAAAGGTAACATACCCCCTGAGGCATAAATAAGACATGTATACAAACCTACACATGTTTGTATCCAAAGTCAAATGCGTAGAAAACTTGGTGTTATTGTGTGGCAGGTTTGTGAAGAGTTTGCATGTTTAAACTTTGAATGGAATGGTTTGCATATGATTTTTACTAGGTTATATATAACATAGTTACCGATGAAATAGGTAACCTGACCTCAAAACGGGAACTCTAGCCCAAAAACTCTCAAAAAACATGAAAAAACACCCCCAAAAAAAAAAGTGTGTCTTCCAGAACGCACTTGTTTTTTTTTTAAGGTCAAATTTCAATATTTTCTAAAATTATGCTAAAAAAAAATTGTTTGTTGAAAAAAGGATTGAAAAAACACCCCCCCAAAAAAAAGTGTGTCTTCCAGAACGCACTTCGTTTTTTTTTAAGGTCAAATTTCAACATTTTATAAAATTATGGTAAAAACAAAATTGTTTCTTGGAAAAAAGATTGAAAAAACACCCTCAAAACGAAATTAGTTGATGCTAGAATAACAAAAAAAAAAATTGTGTCATACTTTTGGAATTTTTAAAAATAGAAGTAACATTTTTAAATTTTTAAAATTCAAACATTAAAAAAAAACCTAAAATTTAAGAAAAAAATAAATTTAAAAAATAAAAACATTTAAAAGCTTAAAATTTAAAAATATATGAAGATAAAAAAAATTAAAATAAAAACAAAGTAAAATTTTTAATTCAATCATTAAAAAAAACCTAAAATTCAAGGAAATTTTTTTTTAAAAATAAATCAAAAAAAAATTAAGATTAAAATTTCAAAAAATATAGAAATTAAAAAATAAAAATAAAAACAAAATAAAAATATTAAATTAAAAAAAAAAAAAAACAAGTTAAAAAAAAGGAAAATATAAAAAATAAAATATAGAAATTAAATTTAAAAAGAAAAAGAAAATGCTTATTAAATTTAAAAAAAGAAAAAAAAAATTAAAACAAATAATTAAATTTAAAGAAATATATTAAATTTTAATTAATTTAAAAATTCAAAATTAAAAAAAAAAACACTATTCAAATTATAAAGAAAAAAGAAAGAAAAATTAATTAAAAATAAAAAATAAAAATAAAATACAATGAAAATATTAAATTTAAAACAAAATATATTAAAAAAACAAATAAACTATAAAAAAATAAATTAAATTTAAATTATAAAAATTAAAATATATATATGAACTTAAATTAAAATAGGTATATACATAAAATTTTATTAAATGAAAAACTTTAAAAACTTTAAAAAAAATATTAAATAAAAAAAAATTAAAAAAAAAAAAATTTAAAAAAATTAAGTTTCATTAAAAAAAAAATCTAATTTTAAATACACAATTTTAATTGAAATATAAAAATATAAAAATTTTATGTAATTAACAAAAAAAATAAAAATAAAAAGGTAAAATATTTAAAAAAAATATTAAATCCAAATAAATTAAAAAAATATATATATAATTTATTGAATTTTATAAAATTTTATTAAAAAACTAAACGTAAAATATATAAAATTATGAAATTAAAAAAAAAAAAAATCAATTAAATACAAAAAAATGGCAAAATTTAATAAAAATTATTAACAAAAAAAAAAATAATAAATTTAAAACAACAAAATAATAAAATTAAAAAAAGTTAAAACAAAATGAAATTTATTTTAAATAATTTAAAAAAAAATAATATTTTAAAAATAAAAAAAAAAATTAAAAAAAAAAAAAAAAAAAATCAATTAAAAAAAAACAAATTTAAAAAAATTAATTAAAAAAAAAAATTTAAAAAAACAAAATGCGGAGGTGGTTGTTGGCCCGAATCGCCCCTCCGCCCGTCGGGGGCCGGGAGGCCGGCTGGGCCGCCCCCGGTGGCGCCGCCCGGCCGGCCACCGCCGCCCAGCGGGCGGGCCAACAACCACCACCGCATTTTTTTTTTTTAATTTTTTTTTTTAATTAATTTTTTTTAATTTGTTTTTTTTTTTAATTGATTTTTTTTTTTTTTTTTAATTTTTTTTTAAATTTAAAAAAATAATTTTTTTTTTAAAATTTTTTTTTTTTTTTTAATTTAATATTTTTATTTAAAATAAAATTCGTTTTTTTTTTTTTAAATTGTAATATATATATATACAACTATTTTGTATTTGATTTTATTTATTTTTTTATTTTATTTTTTTTAATTTTTAATATTTTTATTTTAATTTGATTTTTTTTTTTTAAATTTGAATTTCAAAATATCTAAAATTATTTTTTTAATTCAATTTTTTTATTTTAAATTCAATTTGTTTAATTTCTTTTATATTTAATATTATAGAATAATTATTTTTTTAAATTTAAAATTTAAAAATTATTTATTAAAATTTTTGAATTTTAATTTAATTTAATTGTTTTTCTTACTTTTTTCGTTTATTTAGTTTTTCATTTTAAAAATCTATAAATGGTTTCATTAAAAAAAAAAAAAAAACACTAAATTTATGTATATTTGTCTTTTAATTATTTGCACTAGTTTTTTTTCATTTTTCTTGTTTTTTAATGATAGGTTTTTTTTTTTTTATTTTTTATTTTTTTTTTTCTTTATCTTTTTCAATTTTAATTGGTTTTTTTTTTAATTTGTTTTTTTTGTAAATTTTAAAATTTGTATTTTTTTCCTTATTATTATTATTTTTTTTAATTTAAATTTTTAAATTTAATTTCTTTTTTTAAAATTTTTTTTTTTTCTAAATTTTAATTTTGTAATTTTAATTTTTTAAATTTTTTTTTTTTAAATATATATATATATTTTAATATATTGTTTTTTTTAATAAGTTAGAAAAAAATGTTTTTGATTTTTTTTTTTTTTAATTTTTTTGGTCAATTTTTGTTTTTTTTCTTAAAATTATGTGTTTTTTTTCTTCAAATTTTGTCATTTCCTTTGATATAATTTTCAAATATTTTTGTTTTTTTTTATTTATTTTTGTTTAAATTTTTTATTTTTATTAGCTATTTTTGTTTTTTTTACATTTTTATTGGGTTTTTTATTGTTTTTATATATTTTTTTTATCTAAGTTTTGTGTTTTATTACCAACATGAAAATCACCACTCTTAAAAAAAAAAGTTGATGCAGCATCAATACGTTTCAAAATTAGCATGAAAATCACTGCTCTAAAAAAAAAAGGTTGATGCAATATCAATACGTTTCAAAATTAGCATGAAAATCACTGCTCTAAAAAAAAAAGGTTGATGCAGCATCAATACGTTTCAAAATTAGCATGAAAATCACCGCTCTAAAAAAAAAAAAAAAAAAAAAATTGATGCTGCATCAATACATTTCAAAATTAGCATGAAAATCACTAACATTTTAAAACAAATATTCATTCTTCATAAATAAAAATTTTAGAGTGTCAAAAATGTGCACCAGAAAAAAAAATGGTGATTCTGCATCACCACTTTTCAAAATCGGGTGCTTTTTATGCTACAAAAAAAAAGTAGGTAACATTGCGGTTACCTATTTCATCGGTAACATTGTTATATCTATAGTGTGCAATGCACCAGACCTCCAAAGAACCCAAGGGAAACCAAGTGCAAAAAATCCAAGGACGATAGGATTGTAACAGGGATAGGGTCTTGTTTTCAAAGTAAAGCAAGCAAGGTATCAACGTTAAGCAAGTCCAGTTATGTAATTCATAGAGGGAGGAAAAACCTTGAAAGAGGATTTCATTTAAATCAACGATTCGTTCTTCCTTCTTCTATTATCTAAGCAATTATGTTTTCTGTCTTGATCATTTTATATTTTTAGGTTGATAAAGATGGTGATTTGAAAGAGCTTGAAGCACTCTTAAAAAAATTACTAGGCCAAGATATTAGAGCTACTAACCGAAAATAATTAGGTCCATCACCCTCAAATCCAAATGAAAACACAAATGTTATAACCATAGTTACATCATCTGCAAAAAGAATCAACATCCAAAAATACAAGGTCGAGGGTATATTTCTTTTTTTTTAAATATTTTTTAAAAAATTGGCCGTCGGAAATTGGCGGCACAAAGAATATCGGGACAAAATCCTTAAGAACTATCAGGTTGGTCAGGAACCTTTTTTGCTATTGTTTGGTCTCAATCTAGTCTCCTAAATTGAGCTCATTTAATTGTCAACCAAGGTCAGTAAACTGCTGAAGTGTGGTGCACTATATGTGCCTAAGTAACCTCTTCCTACTTCGTTGTGTTTAGTGTTTTCTGATGTTTTTGGTTTTATGGTTTTATTTTGAAAAGGGAAGGAACTAATTGTTGATGAAAAGCAATTGTTGGTCACACTAGAAACAATTCTAAATCATGTGTGGTATGCAAAACTAGGCAGTAACTCACAACACAAATTTAGTCCAATTCATTTGTTAGAGACATGTTGGAATACTTCAAGAAAAGGATAAATTTAATGCAGTGAGGTTTTCCTAAACAACAATTTACCATATCACAAAACAGATCTTATCCATGACTAGATATTTGTTTGGACATATTTGGAAAAGTTAGTTCTGCAACACAGTGAATAATTCTGCTCTAAATTAACCAAGGATCCTGAAACTAATCTATTATGCAACCTAAATTGTCATTACTAAGCCTTATTTGAAAGTTAAAGTCTTTTGAGATAATTTTGAGGAAAAGGCTAGTTGCACAATTAGAAGAATCTGCAGAATAATCAAAGCCATGAAATGATATTACCAATTCCTGTCTGCATAGTGATATGTTGGAAGAGTTTAATAACAGGAGTGGTTTTTGTAAATAATGAAGGCCTTAGTCTAGTAGAACAGACCTATCATTCAACTAACTAGTGAGACTTGGCTATACGTTAAGCAAAACATGAACGAGAATGCAATTAATCTATTTTGAAATACAAATGAAAGACTTAAGCTAAAGTTCAATTAATCAAACTGAAAACACAGTGACCACAACTGAGCTAAAATGCAATTATTTAAACTGGAAAGATGGTGAACAGAATTAAACTAAAAATCCATTATCAAACTTGAAATGAAAGGACAGAGCATGAACTAAATGAAATTTGCCTCGGGAGTACTCTAACTAATTTTTCATGCAACTAACTATGGGATTCTACAGCCTATTTCATTCATCATGAATGGTATTTTGGAAGAGTTTAATGAGAACAAGACTAGCTGCAAATGTAAAACTAACTTCTAAAATACTACAATTGCAACTCATTCATCATTAATGATATTTTGGAAGAGTACATAAGAATGAGATTCAACTGTAGCATGAAATACAAATGAACATAAAAAAAACGCAGAGTTCAGAAAATTAACTAAGCTAAGAATGAAATGAGAATTACTTATCTAAATCATATAAACAACGCTATTCAGGTGGTAGGGGCCCTCTACCACCAAAGTAGCACGAAATATTTAACTCCTCAACGTTGCTTCAATTCATGCATCAAAGCTGAACTGCTTTTATTAAAGGAAAACGTTCAGGAAAACAGAGTAACACAGTCTTGGAGAACTAAAAACAAAACATGCACTAGCTAGCGTCTCTCGGTCTCCCGAGTGATTCTTATAATGAAATTACATAACTACCCTTTGAGAAAAACAAGGATAAATGTCTTTTCTACTTCTAATCAAATTAAAACTCTTATTGACAGCCTCGTTCTTCATTGCAGACATCTGTAGAGTCTGTGTTTTAATAGGAAACTACCTCCTAGTTTGGGTGTCCCACGTGCATAACCACTTAGATATTTTTGCTCAGACTTTGTGGAGAGCAACAAATGATGAGGATGAAGTCTAGAATTTGCCGATATGCGCCTTTCTTTGAGACGACACCTGTAACCCACTTAAATTCTAAAACAACTGCGGAATGCATGATCAGATATGGAACGCGTGATCAGCTACGGAACGCCTGTATTCTGTAGCTATTTTGCAGAAAATTATTAAAACAGAAAAAATCATGAAAATACAATATGTTAATCAATTGCATGTAACCTTTAAGCAATCCTAATCATTCTTCATTGATTTTAGGCTTATGAAGTGATAAAATAATGATGAAATGAAGTGAAGGTTTGTAAAAGAGAAGGCAATTCTAAGGCTCAACATACCCCCACTGCAAGACTATTGCATGTCCTCATGCAATTTCATCAAGACTTATTCCATATGCTTTGAAACCTCTGTTAAAACATCCAACTTTATCTTTCTTCTTCTTTTGGCCCTAATCTATTTTCTAATTTCTGTTAACATTTCAGAAATTAGTTCTTCATCTTCCTCTTGTAGTGGAGTGTCAAGTTTATTTTCAATAACCATGTCAGTTTTTCTTCTTCTGCTCCATCAAAAGTTTTGGCAAAAGATTTTGTAATCTCCTTATGGAAGCCATCAAATTTCTCTATAAAGTTTAGCCTCCCTTCTTATTGTAGTAGCTCCTTGAATTATGGATATCCTTCCAAATACTTGACTTCAACTGATTATGTCCTGACAATTAGTCATTCCTCCTCTATGCAGATTATCTTCCTTTCAGAATTACTTTTCTATGCTTGAAGCTAGATTGATTACAGAGTCTAATTCTTTATTTTGAAACTGTATCTCTGTGCCTGAAGATGGATTAGTTGAATAATAATGCTTCACCCTTAGAATTACCTTTCTGCACTTAGAGATGGATTGGCTGCAAAGTGTAATGGAAGTGAATGGATGGAGGTAATTAAGCTATAAGGGAAAATGAAGTGGCTATGGATCTGATGGAGAATTTATGATGACATTATGGTGAAATAAGTGAATGATAAAATCTTAAGGAGATGTGGAGTAGTAGGTTGGAATGTTGGATAAGGGATATGGCTAATCAATTCGAATGATAGGTTGTTTAGGAAACACATGATTATACACATTGTATCTATTTCATGTTTTGACTTTTTGCTATTAAAATAATTTTCACAATTTACCTCAGAATTTTGACCTTGTTAATTGTTGTGCTTGATGTTGTTCCTTTGGTCCTCTTTGAGCATATTGGTCTTCAAAACAGAATCCTTCAATTTCCTGTAATCATCATCTCTTTGTAGGCTGTACAATCATGTCAGAACTGCTGATTAAGATGTGGCTGCAACATGCAATCTGTAAGAAGAAATGAAGTATGAATATGGAAGATGGATGTAAAATTTAATGGAGTGAAAGTGGAGTATGACTTGTGAAATGGAATGAAAATGGCATGAGATGGAGTGAAAGTGGAATATGACTTGTGAAATGGAATGAAAATGGCATGAGATGGAGTGAAAGTGGAATAAAATGAATTTTGGAATTTCTCTCAAATGGTACATCAGACTTCCCTGAAATTTTCTGAGGTTGTCACCAATATTATTATGCATCTTCCACTGAAAAATCTCAGCCATTGGTTGCACGGATCTCTCAAAAAATGAGAAATGGCTGTAGGTGAAAGTGGCCAATTTCTTGAAAAATACACACTGAAATTTTCTGAAATTTTCTGTGTTTATTCACCCTACCTCAATGCATTTACCATAAAAATTTCAGGACCAACGGATGCACGGTTTGAAATTTATGACAAAATCAATTTCTGCCCTGTTTCACCCTTCATTTTGCCCAATTTTGCAACAAAAAAAGTACGCCACGGACTCATTTTAAGGCCAAATTGAGTGATTCCAATGGGAAACTGTGTATTTTTACCTTCTCTACTGCCACATTCTTCTAGAATTTCATTTTGATGAAGAAAAGGTGCTGCTGTGCAAAATTACTCAAATCTGTCCTAATCTGTCCAAAATGCTGAAAAGTGAGAATCTGCCTGAAAAACCCTTCTGAAATGCCCATAAAAATTGTTTTTTTTCAAATTCTGTCTGGGTCTTACTCAATTTATCATATTTTGAGAAAACCCAGAAGCTCATAATTTTTTATTTCTGCTCCAATCCCTTGCAATACTTGCGCCAAAACTGCCTTCTGGAAAAAGTTGCAAAAAGATGAAAACATGCTGCTACAGCAATGGCTGCAGAAACTGCCACTTTCCGCAGCTGTTATTGAATTGACAAAAAGATGAACATGCTGCTACAAGAAACTAATAAAATTCACTGCTGCAAGTTTTTGTTGATTCCATAAAACCATTAGTCTTCATCAAAGCCAACATTCATGGTACAATTCTCACCATGCGAATAGATGTGTCGAAGTCGAGCATGGGAAGAAATCATTGGATTACCGATCAATAATGAAAATCGTTAACCAATGCGAGACAACTCACCGATAATGTAAATGAGTGTCAAGGTACCTCAGTGCATCTTGACAGGGACGAATGAATGTGTCGAAGTCGAGTCGCCTGCAAGATTTGACAATCAAGAGGCATTGTTGTATTCCCATTGTTATCAACGAGGAGACTTGCCATTGATGAATGCAAGCTCCAAGGCACTTCAAATAATCTCTAATCTTGATCCCAGATAAAGTGTTGAGGTCGATGGGACAAGATCTGTTGGAAGGTGGACCTTAAGGAATTCCACATCATCCAACTTGAGCATAGAACCAAGAATGATTTGAAGAACCATGAAAGATTGAAACCATCATGAAATTGCAGAACTTATTGTGAACTTTGCCCGCCAGTTGCCTGGTTTTCAAACAAAGCTCATGTCCAATTACGCCAGCAAGCTGGTTTTCACAATAGGACTTATTTTTCTCTTTACTCTTTTTTTCTTTTCTTTTTTTTTTCTTTTTTTTTTTTATGTCCTACTCTACTTGAAAAAGAAAATCTTGTTCAAGTATATGAGTACTTCCAATGGAACCATGTCTGTAACAAGATGATAGATAAACTCATATGCAGGTTTGAAAGACACTCTTTGATATGTACCTGTATATGAGATGCCAATTGTCTTGATTTAGATGATGTCAGAAGATATTGAATAATTGAGCATTGGAATCCAATGACTGAATTGAACCAAGATTCAATGTAATCTTGTCTTCCTTGTCTTTCCTCTATCATGGAATGCAAGTCTTCGGAGATGTGATCTTCATTCATAGAATCTGGTGATAGGCATGCATGAGACTTTTCAATCTCTGGTTCCAATATCTCCTCTTTATCAATAGACATCCATGATTCTTGGATCTTATCTGAGTCTTCTTCTTCTGTTTGTTGTTCTTCAATGACAGCTGGTGAATCATTTTTCAATACCTCAGATTTGTAAGTTGATTGAGGTGTTTTATTGTTGGGGATATGAAATGGTTGTGGAGGTAGTGGAGTGGGAATGAATTTCTGGGGTGTTTGTGTGGATGGTAATGGAAAAGGTTGAATTGAGGTCAAATGAGGGTGATATTGATGTTGTAGTGAAGGTAAATGGTATGGATAACATTGATCATGGTATTGAGGATAAAGAGGGAAAGATTGAGGATATGATGGATTTCCTTGATAAGGCCTTTGCCAACTTTGTTGCCAAGATTGGTTTTGAGGTTGGGATTGAGATGGCCAAGGTTTCCAAGGTTGGTTTTGAGGTTGGGATTGAGATGCCCAAGGTTTCCAAAGTTGGTTTTGAGGTTGGGATTGAGATGGCCAAGATTGCCAAGGCAAGGGTGTTTTCCAATTACCTTGAGATTGTTGTGCATAACCTTGATACTGTGCATAAGGATATTGCATCATATTGGGTTGATGAGGCTGCCATAGTCCTTTTGGAGCTACATAACAAAGTTTCTCTTGTGCTTGATTTGCTCCATTATTCTTCTGGTAAATTTCCTTCAACCCTGGTAATGATGGGAAATCTTCAGTAGTATGTGATCCTGCACAAATTTTACACATTTTAATGTTATCAAGTGGACATTCATGCAAAGTATGTTTCTTTCTACATTTAGGGAAAAATATAAATGAAACAACTTTTTGCTTGTTTTGCATTCTTAGCATGTCAGTTTGTTCATTTAAATTACCAAGAATGTTTAGCAAATTGTTAGGTTCAGTTTGACTTACCAATCCTGATGCTGACTTACTTACTTTTGCCACAAATGAATCTTGAGGGGACCTTACACACTTTTCTTTTCCTCTTGATATGTTCTTGCATAGTTCACAAATTTCTTGAAATGACAATCGATAAACATCTCCTTTTCCCACAAGATTAAGAAGATCAATCCATTCATCCTTTATAGCATTTAGTAGGAGAGTTTTTAATGCATCTGATCCGAAATTATGCAATTTAGATCTTTTGATATTATAAGTAAATCTCTCTACTAAATCTTCTAGGCTTTCATCCTCTTTTTGGTTCATGTTAAAGACTTCATTTCTAAGGTCATGGTGCATGCAATAACTTTTATATTTTTCCAAAAATACTCTTTTCATATCATCCCATGTCCTTATAGAATTTGTTCCTAAAGTCATGAACCATCTAAGAGCTCTATCCTTCAATGTTGCTGGAAACAAATTCAATTTTTGAATGTGCAATGAATAGCCATAAGATCTACAAATTATTTCAAATTCAAAAAGAAAGGTTTCTGGGTCTTCTGATCTCATACCTTTGAAATTAGGAAGTACAGATGGATGGATGTTCTTCATTTGAATGTTGATATCAGTTTCTTGAATGGGAAATCCAAAAGGATCTTCCTCATTGTCATCATCTCCATCCATTTCTTCAACCTCCTTTTTCACCTCTTCTTCTACCTGCAAAAATATGAATTCATGATGTGGATGTGTGGCTCTTACTGCACCACATGATATAGTGGGTGTGGTAGGTGATTGAAGTTTTTTTTTTTTTTTTTTTTTGGCTGTAAGAAATAAGGCTACCTAGTTACACTTCCCCGGCAACGGTTCCAAAATGTTTGTGCTCAACCTAGTCTCCTAAATTGAGTTCATTAATTGTCAACCAGGGTTGGTAAACTGCTGAAGTGAAGTGCACCATATGTGCCTAAGTAACCTCTTCCTACTTCGTTGTGTTTAGTGTTTTTATGATGTTTTTGGGTTTTTATGGTTTTATGTTTGCAAGGGAAAGAACTAAATGTTGATGAAAAGCATTTGTTGGTCACACTAAAAACAATTCTAAATCATGTGTGGTATGCAAAACTAGACAGCAACTCACAATACAAATTTAGTCCAATTCATTTGTTAGAGACATGTTGGAATACTTCAAGAAAAGGATAAATTTAGTGCAGTGAGGTTTTCCTAAACAACAATTTACCATATCACAAAACAGATCTTATCCATGACTAGATATTTGTTTGGACATATTTGGAAAAGTTAGTTCTACAACACAGTGAATAATTCTGCTCTAAATTAACCAAGGATCTTGAAACTAATCTATTCTGCAACCTAAATTGTCATTACTAAGCCTTATTTGAAAGTTAAAGTCTTTTGAGATAATTTTGAGGAAAAGGCTAGTTGCACAATTAGAAGAATCTGCAGAATAATCAAAGCCATGAAATGATATTACCAATTCCTGTCTGCATAGTGATATGTTGGAAGAGTTTAATAACAGGAGTGGTTTTTGTAAATAATGGAAGCCTTAGTCTAGTAGAACAGAACTATCATTCAACTAATTAGTGAAACTTGGCTATACATTAAGAAAAACATGAACAAGAATACAATTAATCTATTTTGAAATACAAATGACAGAGTTAAGCTAAAGTTCAATTAATCAAACTGAAAACACAGTGACCATAACTGGGCTGAAATGCAATTATTCAAACTGGAAAGATGGTGAACAGAATTAAACTAAAATGCCATAATCCTAACTTTTAAGTACAATGAACTAAAACGCTTTTTGATCTCCGGAGTATTAAACTACAATGCAACTAATCTATTTGCATATTACGAAAACAAGTCTGGCTGTACTATCTAATGCAAATTGACATAAAACACACAGTTCGAAATGAAAAACACAATTAAACTCCTAAAATATCACAGTCAATTCCCATTCATCATTAGAGGTATTTTGGAAGAATATCTTCTGGTGGAAGAGTTAGAATGAGAACGACTACAGTAGCTAACAAAAACAAGTATTAATTCAAATGCAAAGTGTAAAGGCAGCTAGAAAAACTTATCTAGTTAACGCAAAATAAATCCGTGCAAGAGGCAGGGGCCCTCTACCACTTGACGGCATCCAACTCCAAAATAAATCAACGCCTTCAAAATAACTTTGTCTGCTTCATTAAAGCTGAAAGAACTTGAACATAACACTCTGCGTTTTCAGAAATGTAACACAGAGTCTAAGCAAAATCTGGAATGAAGTCTCTAGCCTAGCTCTTGGTTTCCCAAGTGTTTATATAACAAATGCACATAACAAGACTTGCAACAATTCAGGATCATTGTCTTTCCTTATCAGAATCGCATTAGGACTCTTGAAGTGGATGTGTGACAAAGAAAAGGACATCTGGACTGAGACAGTCCTAATAGAAGTCTGCTTCCTTAAATATGTTCCCACATGTCAAAACCATACACAGAATTCGTTTCTTCCTTCATGGTGAGCAACAAACCATGTAGACATGACGTGGAATATTCCCATATGTGGTTTTTCTTGAGAGGCCACCTGGAACATACTCAAACTGTAAAACAGCTGCAGAATCGCCGGTCAGCTACGGAATGTCTGTATTCTGTAGCTATTTTGCAGAAAATTGTTAAAATAGCAAAAATCATGAAAATACAATATGTTAATCAATTGCATGTAACCTTTAAGCAATCCTAATCATTCTTCATTGATTTTAGGCTTATGAAGTGATAAAAGAATGATGAAATGAGGTGAAGGTTTGTAAAAGAGAAGACAATTCTAAGGCTCAACAGCTATTTCTCACATGTTATTTTGGTTTAGCTATTAATAAGTCACTTGTATTTGAAAATATTGGCTTTTATAGAACTTAAAGCTTTGGTTCTGATACTTTTCTTCTGAATTACACACTTGATACATGTATGAAAAACCTACATATTGTGAGATTAATAACATGAAAAGGTAACAAGAGTCACTAGGAAACTCAACTTAGTACTAGCCAATTAAGTTATAAGGTGCATTATAACTTACGTTTATCATCAGAGTTATGTGGTTATAGAAGTTCAGTAGATAAATTACCGACATTTATGACTAAAAGGGAGATTCTCATAATGTATGAAATCACTCCAACAGCAGTAAAGTTATTAGTCAGAATATTTCCTGTGCATATATTTTACATATTTCCAACAATGATATCAGAGTGAGAATACTCAAATCACATTGTTAGTTCAGAAAACCAATTTTGAATAGATAAAAGCTAAAGAGAAGTTTAAATGTTTCCCTGAGTTGGATATTGGAATTATTATTAGGCAAAAGTTATTTGCTAGAAAAGAAAGTCAAGGAAATGAACTTTTGTGAATAGAAAATACTTGCAAACTTTCAAAGAATTGAACAACCCATCATGCATTGGAGTCACAGGGGAGAAAATAGAAGTCTGACATCAATATGACCTTGCAGCATCAGCCATGGTCTTAAACATAGAGCTGACAATTGCAATACGGACCGGTAGACCAATTATTACTTGCAATGGAGGAGGAAACCCGCCAAAATGCAATCACAGGTTTTCATTTACATGTGACATAAAAATTTGATACATCATAGAAGGTGATGCAACCAAGACACAATTCATTCAGAGCCATGTTGGCCCTAGCATATAGCCATTTATAATTTTCAAAAACAGACACAGAAACCAAGAGGATAAATTTGCAGATAATATAGGCACAGGCTGCTATACAAACTGCTTAGACAACATGCACAGATTTTTTGGAAGATTAGTTTTTTGAAAAAGGCATGATAACATTATTTTGTTCAGCATAAGCTCTAAGACGCCCAACAGAACTTTGAGAAGCACAGATTTGAAGGTATATTTCTATCCTGATTTTCTTTTTTAAATTCAAGCAACAAACTCATCTATTGAAAAATTCCATGGACTTAGCTTTCACACTTGGAAATCAAAGCTTCAACTTTGTTTAATGGAAAGAATTCCATGAGAAGTATAAAGTTGCGTAGAAAAGTAACCCACAGGGGAAAGTAAATTAATTGAATGGTAGAATAAAGGTAATAGGATTATTGTCCTTATTCATTTGGGATTATCAAACAACCAGTCACAGCATCTGGATTTGAAGAAATCCAACAATGATATTTGCAAATCACTAGGAAAAATTTTTGGCAGTAACAAAATGCAATATTGTACATAAACAAGAATTCTGTAGTTTGCAAATGTCATGTGATGAAAGTATAACATAGACTATGTACACAATTTGAGGTTGTTGTTGTCACAATTAGTAGAAGTTGTAGTCAATGTAGAAGAGAGACACAAATGTTGTAATATATTCATACATATTAGCTTTTGGTTGCTCCAGAATTGTTTGCACCTATCAAGGGGAGCACTTCATGTGATGTGGAGGGATTGCACTATTACACGAAATTGTTTAAAGGGGCTGCAGCTTGTGTAAAGGTCTTAGCAACATCTGGCACACCAAATAATGCTGGCCTCCCAAGCCATTCTACTTTAGAAGCTTCTCTAACAATTAATATCCCCAACAACACTAAAATGTCAGATGTTGAGGTGATCAGCAGTCAACAATTTCAACACAAGGAATGAATATTATTGTACCAGTTTCCATCCAAAAGAAATAGTTTCCAACAATATCTTCCTCAGAAGGTATTGATGGAAATGTGTCAGAAAATTCTGCTTAGCCAGTGAGAAAGAAGAGAAAAAAATGGAATGAAGAGGAGGAAAAAGAACTAATTGATGTTGTCCAAAAGTGTGGTGAAGGGAGCTAGGCAAGCATTTTAAAAGGAGCATTCAAGCATGATCGAACATCTTCTCAGTTGTCACAGGTGATACACATTTCATTCATATTATAAATAGTCCTCTTCTTCTCGTCTTGATATGAGGAATGCGAATTTTATCTTCTTGCTCTGTTTAGTTCTTGTAGATTTATTTATATATATTGTGCATTTAGTCAGATTCAAGCTTATTTAGAAAGCATGATTCCTTTTATTTACTTGATATTTTATTAGGAATTTTCATAATAGTTTCTTTTTCCAAGTTCGTTTTCCTTTCTTTTCCCTTAGATATTCTAAATGCTAAAGCTAATAATAGGTCAACCACTATATGATGTGCCAGAAAGTGAGGAATGACAGTTTCTTGACATTATTCATGTAATCCCATAAGCTATAATTCTAGGGTTATTACAACCTCAATAAAATCCTTATGTTTAACTTCATCATTTTCCTTATCTAATGCTAGATTTTGAATGGTAGCAATAGTACTTAAACTCCTTCAAAAACAAACTTATAGTGCAAGTTACAAAAAAGATTAGATAACAAAGCATTGTGTGCAATGCCATAGGCCAACATTGTTGTATATGAGTACTGTCACGTTTCATTTTTCCTTAAATATTTTTAGCCTTGCGTCAGAAGACTGACGTTTCATAAGCGTCGGAAGACCAACGTCTCTTTTTTTAAATATTTTTTACTTTATCGTCGGAAGAGAGACGTTTCCTAAGCGTCAAAAGACCGACGTCTCTTTTTTTAAATATTTTTTACTGTTTCGTCGGAAGAGCGACGTTTCCTAAGTGTCGAAAGACTGATGCTTTCAACGTCGGAAGAGCGACATTTATTTTTTTTAATATTTTTACTGTTTCATTGAAAAAGCGATGCCTCATAAACGTCAGAAGTGCAACGCCTTAAACGTCGGAAGAAGACACGTCAGAATTCCAACAGTTGTGTGAAAAATTAATAAACGTCAGAAGACCGACGCTTTAAACGTCGGAAGAGGTAACGTCGTAATTGCGACGCATATGGATCTTTGGAAGACCGACGCTTTGGAAAATGTCGGAAGAGAGACGGATTGGAAAACGTCGGAAGAGCGACGGTTTGGAAAACGTCGGAAGAGCGATAGTTGTTTGGAAACGTCGGAAAAAGTGTCGCTCTTTCGACACTTTATTGAAGTGTCGGAATTGCGATGTAATGGCTAACCACGTTTTTCCCAGCTTCAAACTGTCACTCTTGCGACGCCTATGTGTTAGAATAGCGACGAAGTGGCCGTTGGAAATTGGGGAAAATATACTAGTGTCATATGGAATATCTCCCCATATGCTCCAATGTGTAATGAATGCCCAGCTCCATAGCTACCTCTCTAGAATGTATAGAATAGCTTCCAATTGTATAGCTAGATGCCTCTCCTCATCAATGAACCTCCAAGTGGCATCTATCTGATGTTCCAGAGCCTCTCCTCTGCCTGAGTCATGTGAAGTGAAGAAAGTCCCAACTCATGAACTATCTCTCCAACCCATCTCCAACCCATGCTACATGGAGTAGGATGTACCTCTCCATGCTCCCAACATTGGCCCTGTTGGCCCTGCTTGCTCCAAGCATCATCTCAACATTGTGAAAAAAAGGAAACAGAGACATATGGGTTGACATGTGAAATGTCGAACCATACTCTCTCAATAACAACCACCGCAACAATACCCCTTACTGCCATACCACCCCATCATCATACCAAGTATGGTGGCCATACTCTCCTAACATAAGTCAATGCAGTAAGGCATCATGTTTCCATCCTCCCTCCTCCTCATGCAAGGTATAGGAGAAATTCAATCCATACTCTCCCAAGAGTAACCAAAGCAGCAATGACTCTTGATGCCACCTCACATCATCATCATGCAAGCCATGGAGCAACAACATACTGATTGACATGTAGAATGTCACATCAGCCCAAAATAACCAAGTTCACTGCTGCCACATCATGTGAGTGCCATGCAATGTCCCAAACAATAACACACCCATTGACATAGGATATGTCATGTGATGGCCAAACCAGGGAAGCCATGCCTCCTACTACTGCATCACACCAGTAATATACAAGGCATGTATCATGCAAATGTGAGATGTTGGGTAGCAACCATACTCACCCAAAATCAACCAACACAACCATGCTTCTTTTTGCCCCTTGTCATAGATATGAAAGTATCTCACCAACCACTTGCTCATGATCCTCACCCATCCATCCAACTGTGGGTGATGACTCACATCATGCTCCAACTTGTTATCCACCCAATGGAGAATACCATCCTCTCCAATTTGATGATCTTTTCACTCCATGATATGTTGAAGTGCATCCTCCTTGACATTACTCCATGAGAACCTCTCATCAATGACCTGGTAGAATCCATAAGATTCTGAATATGATGTAGATAGAAACTTCTCTTTGAGCTATGAGATGCTCATCAAGAAGGCTTCATCCTGATAATGTAAAATGCTATCCATCATACGATGTATACCAACTATCATGTGTCCCTCTAATGCTTCATGAGCGAAGCGGTCATAAAAATGATCCAAGAATAGTTGGGCCCCCAACTCATCACTACTCCTCAGTGACACCGATGCTAATATCCATGATGGTGCATCTGCTGTCTCATGATCATGCATAATGTTGAACTGATAGCCCAACATTGTACCAATTAGGACTATGCTCATCCTATCTTATGAAACTCCACACTTCAACACAAAGTGTTGTGTGTAGATCAATATTGAACAACTAGGATGGATATACATCTCCTCCTTGAGAAATTCAAGGGTCCTCTGCACAGTGATAGTTTGCTACTCCAAATCAGCAAGGTGCTCTAACCTTTGGTTATGAAATTTCCCTAATGGCATGACCCCACAAATCTCAGACTGAGGTGTTGAAATAATATGGGATGGAAATGTTTGCAAACCTTGGATAAGCCTATTCTTAGGGACATCTCATAAGGCTACAAGAGTTCCTCCAACTGGTGTAATGACTTCTCCAACTACTGGGATGGTGATGGTTGCTCCTCTACTGCTGCACCAATGCTGGTATCTGCCTCCTCCTTCTCATGCATCTCCTGAATCATGCATGGGACTCCCAATGTCAAGAGCTCAAGAACACCTTGAAAGGATGCAAGTGCTCCTTCTCCTGATGCAAGTACTTCTGCATATGGTGGTGGTGGTAGTGGCAACCTTTCCGGAGTAATAGTGTTGACATCTTCCTTTTTCTTCTCATGTACTTTCTCATCAATGCCAGGAAATGTATCTATGGAAAGCGTCTCTGGTTTTCTTCTATCAAACTTATTTATCAGCCTTCAAGTGGAGGTTGCATAAGCAGTCACTCTTGCATGTTTCAAATGGTTGAACCACCAATCCTTTGCTTCACCCTTAAGGTGGAGCGCTGAAATCTCAACATCCTCTCCTTATGCTATTGGATGTAGCTGGAAGAATGCATCTAACTTCTTCCTCCAAGCTTTTGTTGTGCTTGGGGATGACCCATCAAAAGTAGGCAAGAAGAATATATTATGTATGTGCCTTTTTCTTCTATTGCAGCTGTGGGGTCTATGGTTCTCTTTGATCTGAAAGAACTGTTGGAGAGTTAGATTCTCCTTGAATTATCTATACTAAGATTTGTACTCTACAAGATAATTACTCAGAATCTCATTCCCTAAGTATCCTCCATCACCATGCCATTCATATCCTTCTGTAAGGAAAGTGGACATACAAAAGTGTTGTGGAGATATTTGCATTACCGATTGTTTATGATGCTGATAGGAACTGCTTGGACCTTCCTCATTCTAAAACCCTCTTGAGGTTTCTCTTTGCCTTCCCCTTCTCATTTCTTTAATCTTTGTGGAGGGATCCTGCATAGATCTAAAGAGAAGTGTGGAAAAATTTAATCCTTCTGCCATTGAAGAAATCTTCTTTTTATAATTCTTATTCTTTTGATGTCATGAAGTTCCCACAAGTTGAGCCAAATATCATGCTCTGATACCACTTTCGTTTTCCAAAATGGAAAATACGGGAATATAGAAGATATGTACAATTCCAACTACAGTAAAATAATAATTAGACATGTAGAACAGGAAAAATGTCGGAATACCTCAAAACATCATATACATGGGCAGAAAATAGTTGAAACATATCATTAAGGATCAACAAAAAGGTAAGTAAACAATGCTCCAAAAGGAATGCACTCAAGCCACAAGATGGATGAAATACATTAAAGAAAACTAGCACTGGAAATGTTGTGCTGCTACTGCTGCTATTGTTGGAAACTGCTGCTACTGTGAAGAACCATGTATGGGGGCTACTGGAGTGCTGATAAGGTACTGGGATTTTAACCATGGACTCTACTAAAAAAAACTAGAAAAACCCAGAAATAGTTCGGCTAGATTTTAACTTTGGATTTTCGACCCTTTTTTGGTGGCACACCACACCCCTGCTAGCTGAGTTACGTACTCCCTGGAGACAACTGTTGATATGGGGCTGAAGAATAATCTATCAGTTACAATAGCACCCACTGAACTCACTAACTGAAGGGCTAATCCCCTCTCCTGATCTCCAAGCTAGAAGCTTGAGATCAAGCTCCTCCTTTCTCTGCTCAAGTTGCAACTACAAACTACACAACTTCTGGACTAGATTGCGCTGTCAAGGAGGCTGGAGCTGTAACCTGCTACTGGATGATGAAATAATTCTCACAGCTCATATAAATGATCTCTCCAAAGTTAGGGAAATACCCCTCATAGGATTCCAAGCCAAAATACTTGGAACTTCCGTCCTCCCTTAGATCTGCTTGGTTGGACTGCGCAATTCGTGAAGGAACTGCTACTGTATGGAGGTGTAATATGATAGCCTAATGTCAGATATCTCAATGCTGCTCCTGGAAGACTGAAATGGAATCTGAAGGTGAAAGGATGAATCCTCCACCAGTTTCCTAGCTAAAATGCTAGAAACTACCTTTCTCCTCTTAAACCCTAAGACCGAAATGTGTAATTCCTGAAGCTGTATATGCAGAAGAGAGGGGCTGAATGTGGCACCCCTACTGGTTGAGTTACGCACTCCCAGGAGACAACTCCTAATATGGGGTTGAAGAATGATCTATCAGTTGCAATAGCACCCATTCATCTCACTAACTGAAGGGTTGATCCCTTCTCCTGATCTCCAAGCTAGAAGCTTAAGATCTAGCTCCTCCTTTCTCTACTCAAGTTGCAGCTACAAACTACACAACTTCTGGACTAGATTGTGCTGTCAAGGAGACTGGAGTTGTAGCCTGTTGCTGGATGATGAAATAATTCTCACATATCATATAAATTATCCCTCCAAAGTTAGGGAAAGACCCCTCACATGATAATTCCATGCTGAAATACTTGGAACTTGCTTCCTCCCTTAGATCTGCTTGGCTATATTGCACAATTCCTAAAGGAGCTGCTACTATATGGAGGTGTAATATAATGGCATGATGTCGGATATCAAAATTATGCTCCTGGAAGACTAAAATGGAAGCTTAAGGTGAAAGTATGAATCCTCCACCAGTTTCCTGGCGGAAATGCTGGAAACTAACTTCCTCCTCTCAAACCCTAAGGCAAGAATGTGTAATTCCTGAAGTTGCATATGCAGAAGAGAGGGGATGAATGTGGCACTAATGTTGGATGATGAATTTCTGCTCAAAAAACCTTCCTAGAGTAGGCACTCGAAGTCCCCCTTGGGTAAGGGTGGGATTCCCGCTCAGGAAAACCCGTGTCCTAAACAACACTACAGACTTAGCTAAACAGCTGAAGCGTGCAAATAATGTCAAGCGATAATACAATATCAAATCCCAACCTAATTTTCTCTGTTGTTGTCATCATCCTTATATGGTTGTGAGCCTTCCCTAGCCTTGGCCCACCTCATAACTGCGTTGCACATGTGGCCACTAGTCTCCATGAAGACTGCATTGTGTCTTCATGATCTCCATGATCTCTGCAATTAATCTCCACTCCCTCCATCATGTGTGCATTTAATGCACCACTTCCTCCATTACTGCATCATTAATGCTCTATGATATTACTTTTATTCATCCACTATCTCCATCATATTCCTTATTATCTCTCCATAATCTCCATTCTTACTTTATTAATGAGTTGCTCCACTACTCCATGATGCTAATCTACTATATACTAACCCACATTCACACAACAAACTGGATTTTATTCATCTATGGCGTTTATACATCCCTCCACCCTTCTATTTACTTAACTAAGTAAGAAAAGTAAGAACTCTAATATTCCAATTAACTGATGGGAAATTGGAAATATTACACCAAATTTTAGGTGGATATCTTTGCGACAAAGATGTAGGAGGACGAGAACATTCCTCCACTCGGGGGTGACTTGATGGATGAGTTGTGGGCATTTCTGGACATAATTTGAGGGGAAATCGCAGTGTATAAGAAGAACACAAGGTTTCCTGAGACACACAGTCGGGTATATGGTTGTAAGGGGAGAGCGTGGACCTCCACGAAGTGGGCTACGACTTTATACATTTCGTGAAGAACATATATGTTTGTAAGGCCACTAGGGTTGTGCATGTATACGAGGGACAACCATGCTCATGCACCACACTTATTACTAATGGAAATTTTGTCTACATCATTCCCACCCGCTCCTTCCCTTCTTGTATATGTGATAGCCCTGCGCACACTCTCCTTCAGAAAGAGAGAGGGTGTTCAGAGGATGAAGATAAAGAAACCTGGTGGCAACAAGAGGAGGAGGAGGGCGATAATTTGAAAAATAAAATAAAACATAATTTTCGTGTTCTATAACCAGCGACAAGTATCATCATGGCTTAAATAAACCAAATTTAACTTTAATAAATAATGACCATTATTATCATTATATTTTTAAAACATTAATTAAAAAAAAATTATCATAAAAAAATTTAAAATATTTATAAATAACAAAATATTGTTTCCAATTTTTAAAATTTTAAATTAAAATGTATATTAATAATTCCTTTAAATTTCAAAATTTTAAAACTAATTTTCATTTTAATTGTTTTCCTCCATATTAAATATTCAATTACATTGATAGGAATTTCCTTTACCTGGTTGGGGTGGGTAGACACTATTCACCGCAACCAATAGGAGGTCTTCATTTTCATCATCCTCCCTCCAATTAAAAGCTGACATCTCTCTTAAGCACTCGAATTTGGTAGTGGAATTTGCCTAAATCACACATTTCTGAAATCCTACCATGTCTAGTACTCCACCGCAGTTACCCAGGCAATTGACTTCCTCGCCTACACATGCTCTAGAGAATGTTGGACCTCGGGTTAGGGTCTCAAACTGGAGACTCCAGTGTGCAAGATTTGTTGGTGTGAAAGTGTGAATGATATTGTTCAACCCTTTACCACATTAATTATCAATCCGGGATGCATTATTTATTGCAAGGCTAAATGCAAAATATATGTAGATGACAATTACACAATCCTGTATCGATCATGAATTCGGTAAGTTATGTAAAACAATAAACCACTAGAACAACAATGAAAGGATAGTGGAAATCAAATGTAAAATAGAAAATAAATCCACAACAAATAATAATTACAACAATCACATTAACTGTCTCATCAATTAAGGAAATACATGATGCAGTAAAGAAACTAATCACACAACCCAATGGAGCACAACAAAAGTTAATTCCCCATATTTAGCCAAATGACTGAGTATAGTAGTAGGTAATGCATTTTGTAATGATTCAGTACTAATGTAATGTGTTGCCACCAATAAGTTCTTCAATTTCTACGTTACCTATTTTCATATTTTCAATTTTACATAAATTTTAAACATCAATGTGTGCGTGCGTTACACTATTTTCATATTTTCAGTTTTAAGTAAAATTTAAACATCAATGTGTGCATTACATATTTTCAACTTTAAGTAAAGTTTAAACATCAATGTGTGTGTTATGTATTTTCAGTTTTAAGTAAAGTTTAAACATCTTTTACATTGGTCAGTTTGAAGTATCATAGCCATGGCGAAGAACTACTATGCCTCTCCATCTCATGGTAATGGCATTGGCGGAAAAAAGTGGGATGATGGCACATTTTTAGGGGTCAGAAATATTACCATGACTACACCTAATGAGACATTAACCTCGTTGGAAATGACTTATGCTTTGGAAGACCGCGATCCAAGTGTTAGTATTAAAGACTTTGGAGGGCTTACACATGGAGGAGACGACCACCAAAGAAAAGTGGTAAGTCACAACTAGATGAATTGCATTGCAATCTATGATTCATTCGAAATTCTGGTTTTCTTTGGCTTGAGGGTATCTGGTGGATGTGGATATGGATGCAGTTTACTATGGATTATCCAGACGAATACATCACTAAAATGAGTGGATATATGGGTTTGGTCCTGCTCCCCAATAATTCAGACGAACGCTACTTTATGGTGAAGTCTTTGACTTTTCACACCAATAAAATGACACTCAGACCATGTGGGCCACGGAAAGGAACTCCTTTTGACACTGAATTGGATGGCGTGATTGTGGGATTCTTTGGAAAGAGTGCAACTCTCCTTGACTCAGTTGGTGCATATATGTTGGTGGACTGAAGTCCAAAATAAAGCCCTGCTGGCTGGTGGACTGAAGTCCAAAATAAAGCCCTCGTCTAGCAAGCCTACAATTTTTCTTGTAAAAACAAGGAATAAAGCCTTAATCTAGCAAGCCCACAATTTCTCTTGTAAAACTAAGGAAACTATCGCATGATTTTGAGAAAATTTCGCATAATTTTTTTTAAAACTATTATGATTGTGAAGTTTATGGATCAATATTTTGAGTGTGGCTAAGTAAGAATTATGGTGTTTAATCCATTTCCACATAAAACGAAAATAATTTAAATGCACCAAAATTTTGTTGTCTAATTCTAACAAAAATTTCACCCTATGAACAAAGTTGTTACCTCTTTATTCCATAAATAAATAGTTTAAAGTTTTCTTAAGAATTGCATGTCTCTCCCTAAGTACTCAAAAGATAAAAAAAATTCTCACCTTTTTATTACATAAATAAATAATTTAAAGTTTACTTAAAAGTTACACTTCTCTCTCCCTAGGTACTCAAAAGATAAATAATGCTCATTAAGCTTAACCACTCGATGTTAAGGTGATTCCATACACTTTGTATACTATATGTGGACTCCATAAAACTGAAAGGTACTTTATAGTTTTTCTTTCCAAAACAACCAGTATTATATAATAGATATATTTTTTTTAATTAATATAATTTATATTATTAACATTACTCACATGTTAAGATGCTTTTTATTGTTACGCCATGTAAACAAAAAGCAAGCTATTGGGGTGAAGTACATTCTTTATTGGCAAGAAGGCATCCAATTGATCAACATTATCTATATCAACCCCAAGTCAAATAAATAAACTAATCGCCAACTAGATTCGGCATATTTCGGAGTGAAAATCGCCACATGCACAACCTGTCAAGGAAGGCTCAACAAGGTTTCATAGAGAGCGGTGGCGAAGGTATCTTTGATATGAGGCCCACGATAATTGATAAAAACATCGTGGTTCCGGGAGTAAGAATTTGACGCAGACCAGGCCGAGGAGGAGAGCAGAATTTTATGTCCGTCCATTCCCGGGAATTTATGCATTGAATGACAAATTCTATGTTATAGAATTTTCATCCTCACTTCCTCCACTCTCAATTAAGATAGTTTTTATTTTTAAATAAGTCTTTAACAATGCATATATAATCTTTCAAACTATGCAAATACCATTATTTTACATTTAAATAATATAATTTTAATAATTCAATATATTATACAAATTTATATAAAATGCTGAGATTAATATACAATAAATTTTATTGATAAAAAATTTACATAAATATCAAACAAAATATAAAAATGTATAATAATATAAAAATAAAAATGACAATTATATATAAATATATAATTTAAATAAATTAAAATTATTTATAAATTTTAAATTAAAAAATACTTTTAAATTTTAAATTAGTTAAAAATATATTTAAATCTCTATTAAAAAAAGAGAGTATGGATAACGTATACATATCCAACTCGTCTTATAACAAAAGTGTGTATCTATTTCAACATAATATGGGAGATCCAACTATTCATTTTGATGTGAAAAGAGTGTGTATCTATTTCAACATAATATGAGAGATCCAAGTATTCATTTTGATGTGAAGTGTTAAAGCGGATTGAGGATTAGTGTAAGAGATATATATTATTTTGTTTATATTGATTTGAAAAAATTGTAATTAGGTGGGTTTGACAAGTATTATTGTGATATAGTATTGACTTATAGATATATTTTAATGGGATATTGCTTTTATTTGATGTTATATTTTATTTTTAAAGCATTTTTCATTTTTATAATTTATTCATTTTTATTATTACTTTTATTCATAGTCTATAGAATAGACTTAGCTTGGTAAGATAGTGATAAATAGCTAATTAGATATAATATCATAGTTTTTTTTAAGGTACAATTTAATTTATAGATGGGATGATTTTTTTATTATTTTAAATAAAATTGTGATTTTTTTTTTAAATAGATTTTTAAGTAAATTTATGATTTTTTTTTTTAAATACATTTTTAAATGTATAAATAAATTTAATGTCTTGAAAAAACCTCAATACATTTAAATTTTACATATTAAACAACTTAAATCAAAGTTTTTAAAAAACTTTGTAACAATTAACTTAAAATTAACTAGAAAAATGCCCTAAAATTTCCATTTAATCTATTAGTTAAATTTAAAAAAATTTTATCGATTTGAAGGATTGGAGCTTTATAATGGAGAAATTAGCAGTTGCAATAATTAATGGTATAATTAATGTGCAAGTGGACAAATGATGACAGGTGGTAAGCTTCCAATGTGTATGGACAGACGAAAGCTCAATGAGTACCGCTCCCTTAAAAAAACACCTTAGGCGTAATAATTACCCGTTTTGGTCGAAGCTAAAAGAAATTTTTAAAATGCAACGAACCATTTGAAAAGTGTGCACTAGTCACATGAAATTGGGTCACCCCAATTGAATTTAATGTCCATTCAATGAAAAGATTGACACACTAAAAGAAGAAAGTTGTGTTGGATTGAATTTAATATTTTATTCAATGAAAAATGTGGAAGGATCAAGGCAAGAGCCCAGGAATCTAATTTCAACAAACATTTCAGCCAGTGAACAAAATTGTTACTTCTTTATTAAATAAATAAATAGTTTAAAGTTTTCTTAAGAGTTACACAAATTGTTACTTCTCTATTAAATAAATAAATAGTTTAAAGTTTTCTTAAGAGTTACACATTTCATCTGTCTAGGTACTCAAAAGATAAAAAATTCTCATTAGGCTTAAGCACTCGAATAAATAGTTTAAAGTTTCTCAAGAGTTACATGTCTGCCTAGGTACTCAAAATATTAAAAAAATCTCATTAGGCTTAACCACTAGATACTAAGGTGATGTCATACTCTTTGTATGCTATGAGTTACATGTCTGCCTAGGTACTCAAAATATTAAAAAAATCTCATTAGGCTTAACCACTAGATACTAAGGTGATGTCATACTCTTTGTATGCTATATGTTGATCCCAAGCTCAAGGCTATTGTATGGTTTCTCTTTCCAAAACTTCAAGTATTAAATAATAAAAATGTTTTTTTTAATTAATAAAATTTATATTAATTACATTACTCACATGTTAAGATGATTTTTATTGTGTTACGAGAATTCATAGCACGTTTAAAATTTAAATAGAAAATGTAGTACTATTTCTTTATTCTTATTAATTTTAATTTATATATTTATTAATTTTAATAATTAGGTTAGGATTCATAATGTTATTAGAAAAATAAATATAATAATCAAGTAACAATATACAAGCCATGTATATCATAATTTATTCTGGAAAATTGTAAGGGGGAAAACCAGCTAACACTAGATATATTATTGTCCTTGATTAAAATACAACCAAATCAACCAACATCTTAGCTCTGGGAGGTGAGCCTTAACTGCTCTAATCTAGCCAAGGCCAAGATGTTGACCCATTAACTTTGAATAAAAACAAAAAACAACAAATTTTTGGGATTTGAAACTGAGGAAGAAGTAGAATGTTAGAACTCAGATGGTCGCATGCAGAAAAAGAAGGTACACATGGAGAAAAAGAAGGTACTTCCATGGAAGTGAGTGTTGCAGCCTTGGATGGTCTATATACAAATACAAGAGTAATGTTTGGGTTTATTTCTCATAAAGAGAGCTTGTACGCCACCAAATAACAAAGTTACATAGATCGCAATTTATTGTGGATATGACGGTGGTTAGTGGTGAGAAAGGCATGTAAGTGTTGACTATTCATTCTCATGGAAATGTTCCCATCAATAGAGTGTGGTGCAGAAGCATTGAACCACCACCCCAATCGAGTTGATTATGGGTGCTTCCAGAAGAAGCAGTCTAGAAGCCAAGGAGCGAGGGTACATTTCCTCTTATTTTTAATCATTTGTAAGTCTCTAGATGGTGATTAGTTGGCAAAGACAATATTTGATCTGTTAGAGTTTGATAGGATTTTCTTTTTTATATATAAGTCACCTGCAAGTGTGAGAGAAGAACAGGCAGAAGATATAAGATCAAGCCAAAAGGCTCCCAAGCCTTGAGAGGCCATATATGTAGTTTTGTCATATTTTATCGGCTCGAAGAAGTTGTAGTGTATAATTTCCATTATATGCATCTTGTGTGTTTTTTTGTAAATTTTCATGTGGGTAATTTTGCAAAAATCATATTTTGTTAAATCTCTATCACGGTCTAAAGCGATATCTTCTCTAGACCCATAGGCCACGTACTTGGTGTACTTTCAATCCCATCGATAGAGGGACCAAGTGAAATCAACAAATAAATGGTACTGCAGAGCGAAGGAGTTGCGACCTGAAATGGTTAGCTGTAATGTAATAATGTAAATGTCGAAAGGAAGTCGACTAGTCCGACCTCTGACTAGGGTTGGGCTCAGTTAGGTGGTCGGGCCCTACACTCACTGGGACAAGCACCAAGAAGAGAGAAAGGTTGATCCTTGACCTCTGAAATCTATCTAAACCTGACCTCTAACTTCATGAAAGGAAGCATGTTGGTTTTTTTTTTTTAGATCGCCAAAGCGACATGAAGGATGCAAGGCACAACCAAGAACACGTGAGGCTAGAGAAGTGGATGATGGTTTATGCATCATCGAGTTGGGGTTTTGGAGGTATACAAGTTCATTGTTGCACAATCAAAAAGTAGTAAGAAAGCAAACATAATCTCATAACCCACAAGTTTCTCGAGTTGAAGCCATTCATGGATGAAATTAATAGACCATAGAATCAGAATTCATTAAGTGGTATCAAAGCGTAAGAAGCAGGCGAAGATTTCTTACAGGAGGAAAATCCACAACTACGATTGTGGGTAGAATTATCAAGGACAGGTGAGAAAGTGTGTAAAAACCAAGCAAGTAGAGGAAGCTCGAGAGGTTCTAGATGAGGTGAACCAAGATTCAAAAAAGTCCATGCCAGAGGAGGAGAGTCGGTGAGGTGTTAGAGGAGGCTCAGTTGCAGCTCACTATTGAGCGCGAGGAAAAGCTCGAAGATATATGCGAAAAATAAGAATGAGGTTGTGAATGTACACGATGAAGCAATGAGATATTCTGCATGGGATTTGGTGCGGGACCATCGAACCATCCTAACTGAATTTATTTCGAGTTCTTCCAGAAGAAGTAGTGTAGCGACCAAGGAGAGAGGGACTATTTTCCTCGTATGTTTAATTAATTTGTAAGCCTCTAGAAGGTGATTAGTTGGCAAGGATGATATTTAATATGCTATATTTTTTTAGGATTTTATTTCTGTTTATAAGCCGCCTGCGGGTGTCACAGAAGAGCCTTCAGTAGAATGTAAGATTAGGGCAAAAGGATCTCAAGCCCTGAGAGGACATATATGTAGTTTTTTCATATTTTACAGGTTCTAAGAATTCATAATATATAATTTCCATTATATGTAGCCTATGTGCATTTTTGTAAATTTTTGTGTGGGTTATTTTGCACAGACCCTATTTTGTTAAATTATTGTCACATTCTAAAGGGATATCTCACCTAGACCCATAGGTCCTACACTTGGTGTACTTCCAATATCGTTTATATAGGGAGAAAGTGAAATCAGTGAGAAAATGGTACTACAAAGCAAAGGATTTAGGATCGAAAATGGTTAGCTGCAACACAAAAATGTAAGCATTGAAATGAATCAAACTACTTTGACCTGCGACTAGGGTGGGGCCAATTCATATAGTCGGGCACTACACTCATCGAGAAAAGTGCAGAGAAGAGACAAAGGCTGACCCCCGACCTCCAAAATCTATCTAAACTTGACCTCTGACATCATGGAAGGAAGCATGCTAGTTTTATTTTTTGAGACTACCAAAGTGACGTGAAGGACGAAAGGAACAACCAAGGAAGGGACAGGCTAGAGAAGAAGATGATGATCTTCACATCGTGGATTTAGGGTTTTGGATATGAGTTCATTGTTCCACGATAATGGAGGAAGAAGAGATCAAATATGGGCCCTTTACCCATAGGCTTCCCAAGCTTAAGCCATCTAGAGATGAAATTGATAGACCACATAATGAGAATTCATCAGAGTTCCAACAAGAATAGACACCACCGATGTCATTTTATTTTTTCTACATGTATCCTCTTTTCATTGGACAAAATAGCAAGTTGGTTGAGCAATGGCTCATTCCATAAACTAGTAGGGTTGATTGAGGAATGACTCAATGAAGAGTAAGAATAAAATGAAGGCAAGTGGAGCGTCGTGGGATTAAAATAAGTCATGATATAGAAGGGGGAGTAAGAAATAATCTTAATAGAAGGAATGATACAGAGGCGTTAGAAGAAAATGTAGAATTATCTCAGGCGTGGTTAGAAATGTACCATAATTGATCAGCAATATAGTTGCCTCTCAGTTGAAGTGTTAGTGGCCAAAGTTCAGGTGGATAGCATTGTGGCAAAGAGGGAGGATGAAAAGAACATTCCTCCACTCAGGGGTGCCTTGATGCATGATTTGTGGGCAGTTCTAAACATAATCTGAGCAGAAATCGTAGTGTGGAAGAAGAAGACAGGGTTTCCTCATATGTAAAGTTGGATACACGATTGCAAGGGGAGAGCGTGGACCTCCCAGAATAGGACTGCAAATTTGTACACTTCGCGAAGAACATATATGTGTGTAAGGCCATCAAGGTTGTGCATGTCTATAAGGGACAACCATGCTCAAGCACCATACTTATTACCAATGGCGATTACGTCTGCACCATTTCCACCCACTCCTTCCCTTGTTGTATATCTAATAGCCATGCCCACACTCTCATTCAAGAAGAGAGAGGGTGGTCAGAGGATGAAGAGAAAGAAACCTAGTGGAAACAAGTGGAGAAGGGTGATCATTTGAAAAATAAAAATAAATATACTAATGTTATATAACCAACGAAAAGAATCATCATGTCTTAATAAACAAAATTTAACTTTAATAAATAATAACCATTATTATGATTATATTTTAAACCCATTAATTAAATAAATTTTATCATAAATAAAGGATCATGTCATAAATGCACCCTGTCACTCAAAGATATCATGGCAACAATACCATAAACTAAAGTGAAAAACCATAATTTAAAGGAGATCATATGTTAACTTCAAATGTGTTGGATAAGTAGGCATAGATATTGTCAAATGGATGGAGGGGCACCCATATTTGAAGCATTAAAACTAAACCATAAATCAATAACTTATAAGGCCTTCTTCAAAAAAAATTTACCAACTTTTAGATTTTGAAACGAAGTAAAACTTTTTCAATTTAACAATCCTATCTGTGTCTCTTTGCACCTTTTGGGGAAATTGATAGTAATATTATTTTTCGAACTTCACCTGCATTAAATAATTATTCAAATTATTGTAATAGCATACATCACATTTTACATAATGCATACATATACTTACACAGTCAATGAATCTAGGTTGGTAGGGTTAATATGTCCATCTTGATAGGTTTAGTTTCATGGTATATGACATCTCTTAGGATGGTCTAAATGAAAGACCCACAATGGCCTAGATATGGCATTTTGTTCTTAGAGCAAGATATGACTAGCTTGGTTTTGTGTGATCAGTTATAATGATGCAGATATTTGTTTTAAATTATATATATTAAATTCGTATAATTATATTACTAAAATTGTGTGTGTGTGTGTGTGTTTATTTATTTTTAAATAATAATTGACACCAATCACTTTATATCAATAATTTTTAATAATATGTTACGTTAGTGAAGAAAATGAAAGATAAATGAGAATCCTTCCTCTTAAATTCATCACTTTGCTCCTTACGTTAGTTAAAATTTTAATTATATGTTACATTAGTGAAGCTCGTGCTGGGAGTGAGCTTCATACCCCCAAGCTTGAACAACTCTTTCCAGAACCCCCCCCCCCCCCCCGCCACCTTAAACCTCTTGTCCTTGTCCCTCACAATGGTCTTGGGGAGACCATGGAGCCTAAATACCTCTCTAAAAAATAGTTCAACTACCTATGAGGTTGAATACTAAGTCAGAATGAAAAATAAGTGGGCATACTTGGTTAACCTGTCCACCACCACATAAATACAGACTTTCCCCTGTGCCGCTGGAAAATTGGTGATGAAGTCCATCGAGATGCTCTCCCACTTCACTTTAGGAATAGGGAGCGGTTGCAAGAGTAATGTCAGATGCATCTGCCCCACCTTATTCCTATGATAGGTATCACACTTCTGAACATGCATCAATATGTCTACCTTGAGGTCCTTCCATGTGAAGCTTTCTCTAATGGCCTGGTAAGTCTTCCTAAATCCCTGATGTATGACCAAAGTTGAGTTGTGAGCTACCTGTAAAATATTCTCCTTCAGTTTGGATCCATCCACTAATTAGATCGTATCTTTGTAGTAAATCACCTCAAGCATCACCCTCTACCGCTCGTCTTTTTCCACACCATCAAGGATCTCATAGGCATACTTTTCCTTGGAGTACTCAACTAATAAATGCGTTCTCAAATCAAGGATGATGCTAATGAGTGATAAGGTCACAGGCCGCCTAGAGAATGCATCTGTGATCATGTTTTGTCGGCCCTTGACATAATCTATGTTAAAGTCATATGCCCAAAACTTGTTGGTGCATTTCTACTGCCTCCCCTCTAGTTTCTTATGCTCCAGGAAGCGTAAAATACCATTCTGGTAAGTCTTCACCTTGAACGTGTTACTGACCAAGTATTGTCTGAACTTGGTCAATGCATGCATAATGACCAACATCTCCTTGTCATATATGGAGTATAACCTCTCATGTGGTTGTAGCTTGTGACTCTCGAAAGTAATAGGATGGTCACCCTGTGTCAACACTACTCTAATTCCCTCCTTTTATGCATCACACTCCAACACGAAGGGCCAAGAAAAAAAATGGCAATGCCAAAACTGGGAAATTGCTAGGGAAGCGCCTGTAATACGTGCATATGCTTAGGAACCCCCTCAACTCCATAATGTTCCTGGGTGTGGTCCAATCAATGATGGCATTAATATTCTCCTAGTCGACTCTGACTCCATCCTCGGCTATCACATGCCCCAAGTACAACATCTTAGTCATCCTGAACTTGCACTTGGACATATTTGCATAAAAAAATTTCTCCTCCAATATCCTCAAGACCTGCTCCAAGTGTTGCAGGTTCTCCTCCCACGTCCTGATCTAAATGAGTATATCATCGAGCTACTCTAGGACAAATATGTGCAGGTGCTTGTGGAACACGTGGTTCATGCAAGACTGAAATGTGACGGGAACATTCGTCAGTCTGAAAGACATCACCAAGAACTCAAAATTCTCATAATTCCACCAGAATGTCATCTTCAGAATATCCTACTCATGCACCATAATCTAATGGTACCCCAAGCATAAATCTATGTTAGAGAATACTTGGCTCCTCTAAGCTCATCCATCAACTTGTCAATCTAGCGTCCCCTCGCCTGTGACACCCCACCTTAAACATTATTCAATTGAAAGGAAGCATCTAGAGGATAACTTAACATTTGATACAATCACAAACCATACTTGAATGGCATTGTTCCAATGGATGAAGAGGTGTGAAACCGATTCATTACCCCCACCACACGGGATGCACCATCCAGGACCCTTAAAACCACACTTACAACAAATTTTCCCAAGTCAATATTCTATTTCTCCATACCATCCATATAAATAGTATAATTTTCAATGGTGTGTTTGATCTCCATACAATGAGGAACCATGGAATCAGTCCATTTTCTTGAGCTATATGCATTATGTACCTTGAGTTTTTTGTAACCACCACTACACCTTTTTTGAGACTTCCTTCCCACGAAAGAGTGTCTCCTCCCGGGCTCCTGCATAGTCCAACTCCTTTTAAATCGTTGATGTATATATTCCATTCATGTGTGCCCTGCCCCAGTAAACCAATATTATCGGCCCCTTTCCATGTCAGATGTGCACCATTCCATCCATTGGTTTCTTGGTCTAGGAAGAAAATTCCCCTCTAATGTAATGTCATCATAGTGCCTTCTGTGAGCCCAAGATTATAAGACAATCACACAATACCATCATTTCTTATTACAATCATATTACCCTTCCCAACTTTCCATTTAATCCATTGTAAAAACCAATGTTTTATCTTTTGGAAACTCAACCATATGAAATATCCCTTCCTTATGCCAATCTCCCCCATCCTAATCTAGTCTATGATAGGCCTACCTTTATGATATTTTGATGTTATAATCTCTTTCCATATGCCTTCACCGAACAATACCCGCCATAGGGACTTCATTAGTAATGACCAACCAAAAAACTTTGTATTTATAATACCCCATATGCCTAGAACCCTTGGGCTAGAAATAATGTTCCACTTAACCAAATAAAATTTACGATTTCCATTAGTCCCTGAGATAATTCTAAAAAGTATGCGAGTGGGTACTCGTTGGATGAAAAATCTAATTTTTCATCCAAAAAGTGTACACACTTGAAATTTAAGTAAACTCACAACGAGATAAGTCAAAAATAAAATAAGAAAATTTATTTTTTTATTTTATTTAAAAAATTCATAACTCTCATTTTATTATTTTCCTCGTGAGGACCATTTTAGACCTAAAAATTCTCCTAATGTAATAGAAATTTATGAACTGAAATAAATATGAAATATTTGTGACCATGATAGTTGGTGTAGTAGAAATTAATAATAGCATAAAATCATGCAACAAGTGTGGAAAATTATTGTATGTAGTGTGCGCATGAAGGTAATGTTGTGTGAAAGTAGTATTGTGTGTCATGGAGTGGTGAAGTAATTTTGTGCAGAGGTGTTGATGAATAACGAAACAAACATGACAATTGAAATAAAAAAACTTAGAGAAGCATACACCATTCTCCAACCCAGTTGTCCAAATTTTATTTTATTTTTGTTATGATGGTAAGTTCACATAACCCTGATATTTTGTCGACTAGTATTTTAATGGAAAATTGAGTTAAAGGGATCATTGAAATTTTCTTCTTCCTCTAATTTCATGATTTGTCCCATTCCAACAACTTTGAAATGATTCCATTTTCTTGATTGAATGAAAAAAACATTTTTCGAAGAAATATTCCATTTAATATTGGAAATTACAACCATTTAAAAAAGAAATAATACTAATAATTATAATAAATGAGCTTGAAGTTTTTATCAGACTCTCTGGAGTTCCCTCATATGATACAATAAAAACAATTCAAGATAGAGATAGTGTTTTGCAAACCTCCTAATATTTCGCCACATGACATGATATTAATAATAAAAATCAGTGATCATAGAAAATTAAAAAACAAATTAATCACCATTTTCATTTTGTGTATCATACACAAATATAAACAAGTGATTTTATACTAACAAACATTGACTCCTATTTATATTTAGAGTAAACCCACACATAATAGAAAGTTGTATGTTTGTGTATATGAACTAGCATCAACACATGTTTAGACTCAAAGTAAACGTGAACATAATAGAAAGGAGCAGTGTCAACGATGGAAGGAAACATATCGCAAAGGACGTGGGAGCTTCAAGTTTCAAACAAAGTCATAATTAAGAAGGACCATCAATCTAGTCTATTTACATTACCATCAATCTAGTCTATTTCTATTTAAATAAAATTTGTTAAATTCGATTGATAATTAAATAAAAGTTGTAAAAAATCTAAAGAATGCAAATTATTATCAAAGGTTAATAATTGAATAAATTTTAATGATTCAAATCATTTTCGTTCATCAGGTTGGTTAACAAGATCGTTTTGAACTGAAAATCCCACAAAATAGTCAATTTTTGAAAAAATAGTTAAATGTCCCCTGAGGTGATAAAAAATAAATGCTTTGTGTGGAAATGTAATTGGTTTCCATTTGCATTAGATTTAGTTGGTGTGTTGTTGCAATAAAATGTGGGATCACAAGTTCAAACATTGTCGAGTAGAGGTTTTTGGTTCAGAAAGAGGAAAATAATATGAGCAAGAGGACCAAGCCAAGGAAGTTATTGAGCCAAGAGGGGTTTCATTGAGCCTAGGCTTTTTCCACTTTGCAAATTTGTTGGCGAATATGTGAACCACCTATTTTTACACATCCCTTTTTCCATTTCAGTCTAGGGGAGGTCTGTAATATACTAAAAATGAGTTTTCTGGAAGACCGATATTCCATTTTAGCATGGAATTTTAGGCTCTTCCACCATATATTTGTTGGGGAATTTGGAAATGTAGGAATTATATCATTTTTTAGAATAAATTTCCTGACTACTGTGTCCATAGATTCCTATTTTAGGGATATTGGCCCCTAGATGCCATCCACCCATGCTCGTTTTTGGTCATTTATGAACCTAGTGGACATCTACCCAATTGGCTTCTTTAACAGTGTTGTTTCCAACGGGGCCTGTGGGTGCAGTGCAATTATCAAGTGCAACCCATCACTCGCCTACCACTTCTACTAGTCCAAAGGATGTGGATCCAATGCCCGGGCAGAGTTGTTGGTGTTGTGTGGGGGGCGATTAGATGCGCCTCTTGGTTGGCCATTGAATAGATATTTATCGTAGGGGACTCGAAGATTGTAGTTGATTGGGTTAATGGATTTTCTGCACTTTTTGTCCCCTCCCTCTCTCACTGGATGGAGCAAATCCATGAAATGTCTGCTTTCTTTTCACCCATTAAATTTTGCCACATATATAGGGTTGAAAATCATTTCACAGATAGACTAACAAAAAGAAAAGCTATAGGCAAGGCTGGGCTAATGAGCTTCGAAATCCTAGACAATGGGGTTATCTTTGTTAAAATAGCTAATTACCCTTGCATGAAGAAGTTGGCTAAATATAGAGAGCCAGTTAGCTTAGTGTTGAGTCAAGTCGAGTTAATTCATAGCCGAATTTAGTGTGTGGTTGCATGTCAAGGTATTTTAGGTGAATTGCTAGTCAGAAATGGTTAAATACCCTTCACTGAGCTCATTATAATCAAACAAGCTTGTGTGATCAATAGAAGAGTCGCAACTCGTGTGTTTTGTGTGCGAATTATTTGTGGTATTTTTTTTCCTTACCTCCTCTGCCTTTCCAACAAATTTATGGCAAAGCCGAAGAAGGATCAAAATGTCTGTGATGCCTACATAGCCAATAAGAAGAAGGCCAAGAGAAGAAAGTTGAATTTTTTATTTTATTTTATTTTGTTGCCAAATTTTTTCACTGTTAAGGAATGACAAGTCCATAGGTTAGTGAAAAATTCACATCTAGCTAGTACAAAAATTGTGCATATTTCACTACAATTTGAATTCATTGAAATTTGATTTATCTGCGCAGCTGGGTTATGTCGGGAGTGTGCACATCCCATAAGCAAGAAAAAGGTTTAAATTTAGTAAGAAAATACAAAAGTCGAAGTGTTTTACTGTTTGCAAATGTCACGTGATTTTATTTGGGTTACATATAAAATATTCATAAATCTCACGTGGGGTATTCAAAAGAGCTTGGAACGAATTTTAAAGTGTATGGTTTTATAGAGTTTTACTCTATATTTTTAAAAAGTCTTTTATAAGTTTTTTAGTTGGAGTGTTTTATAAACGTAATAAAAGGCCTTTATATAAAAAAAAATTCTATAAGAAGTTTTGAAAAAAAGGTGTTTTTCAAAGCTTATAAAAAGGAAAAAAAAGAAGGTTTTATTATTTGAAGAGTATATTTTTTTGAAGAAGATGGTTTTCTAAAATTTCCAGCCCCAATTTTCACCATTTACAAAGAAGGATTATGATGTGTATGCCCTTAGGATGGAAACCACGTTAAAGGCTCATGATGTTTGAGATCATGTCCAATTTGGGTTTTCATAATTTAAAGATGAAAAAGAAGAAGCCCTCACTAATGAAAAGAGGGAGCTATGGAAGAAAGAAAGAAAGAAAGAAGAATACAAAAGTGTTGTAGCTTATCCAACACGGAGTGGAATGAGTAGTGTTCCATAATATTATGATCACCTCTTCAACAAAGAGAACATGGGATACCTTGGCAATAATCTATAAAGGTATGGCCAAATTCGATATTGTTAAGCTGCAGAATATTGGGAGAGAATTTGAAAGTTTGCAGATGAATGATACATATGACATCGATTCATTCATGAATCGGGTCATGACTCTCCTAAATCAGTTAATTTTTTTTGGTGAAGATATTAAATATCAAACAATGGTTGAGAAGGTCCTTAGATCTTTGTCTACCAAATTTGATGTTGTGGTAACAGCCATAGAAGAAGTCAATAATTTGGGAACATTGAGAGTTGAAGAGTCGATGGGATCACTTTTATCACGTAAGACAAGGATAGAGAAAAATAAGGATTTCAGTTTAGAAACCGTAAACAATGTTTCTTATCATTTTGTTCCTATTTTTCCATGCCATGCATGGACCTTTTGATAATGTGTGGCTATTAGACAATGGTTGCAGTAACCACATGACAAGAAACAAGAATTTGGTTGCAAATTTGTATCAAGTGTTGGCATTATAACGTAATATGTTGTCATAGTGCAAGGAAGTGCATTGGAATGAGAAGTGAATGAATACTTCAATATGAAGTATATATGCATGGATTGGGATATATTCAATAGATAGATTTGATAATTTGATGCACTCATGAATACAATAATGGATAAGGATCTCTAGGCATGAAATGACTATGTATTTGCATGATCTGTTTATGAGTTGTTTAGATCTGTGGTAGGGTGCATAATTGTTGAAGTAAATGATATGATTTGAGAAATTTTTCTTCTTTGAAGTGTTGCGCAGTCCTATAATATTTACAGATCTATATGTTGGTTCGTCACAATGAAAGCACGTATACCTGCGTGTTCATTTAAACAAAGGCGCGTATGGAAGATAGGGTTTTTTTCTGAAGATTGCTAAAGAAAATGTATGATCATTTCTACTGTGTTTATGCTTTTTGTCAATGAAGTCTTCATGTAGATATGGATTGTTTGAATAATGTTTATATTGCTAATTGATTATGTATAAATATGATTAGTGATTGGTTGATTGAGAATGATGGATGTTGCTAATTGAATCAGGGTTCTGAAAACCTTACAAAGTGTGCCTAAATGTCTTTGATCTATTCCGATTCTGATCAGATCTATAATTTCAGTATATAAAGATCTATATACAGGTTTCTCCATTGAAAAGCATGTATACACATAGGTTACCATAAGTGAAGTAGCGTATACAGTTTGTTTTATGAATTATCAGGGTTGAAGTTGATTTTGTGTGTTAATGCAGAAGTCTGGGTTTAATGATGTGATCTGGTTACAGTGATATCACTGTTCTGTTTGAAGATTGGTTGAAGGTTATTAGTGTTAACCTACAAATTGTGTTTTGTTGAAGTTATTGGATCTAGTGCGAAAATTTATGAAATGTAGTCTACAATGGTTCTGAGGGTTGAAGCCTTCAGTGTGGAAGTCGAAGCTTCCTGCCAGTAGAAGCTGGTGATTAGTTCAGGGGGTTGAAGCTACCTTCCAGTAGTGGCTGGTAAACAGGATTACCAGGTTGGAGCTCCCTTCCAGTAGCAACTGGAGAACAAGACAAGGTTGTAGCCTTTTGCAGGTGGGTGCCTGCGTACTGATATGAGTCTGCATCAATACAACATTGTAAGAAATTTTCTATATAATAAATATTGAAGCCAGAGATGACAACATCGGTGGATTTCTCCCGACTTCAATACAACGAAAAGACCCTCTAATGGAGGTTATAAAGGAGGTTTTTAGTGTTATAAAATTGGCAAAAATTGTCAAAAAAACATATGCTACCACATCTGTTTTTGGATACGGATGTTTTGGCGGAGCTTTTAACGGAAATTCAACAAAACTAAAAAAAAATGGGTGGCTGGAGGTTATTACGGATGTTTTTCATTGGTGCACTACTCTGGCTTTAACGCACCGATGCGTACATTCAGAAGGCGCCCCGGGGCGGTGTAGGGAGAATGCACCGGGCCGTTAATGTATAAAAAAACACCGGGCGTAGTGTTGGTGATACAACGCACGGGGCCATTCTAATTTGCCTTGGGGTTTGAGTGGTGCCCATAGGTCATATCAACGCACCGGTGTGTATACCTTTTATGATGCACCGGTGCGCCATATCACAGAAAGGCACCGAGATTTATAATTGGTATTGGTATTCGTGCGGTGCACATAGATTATATAAATGCACCAGTGCTTATATATATACATAAATGCCCCGGTACACAGTATCACACAAACGCACTGATATTTATAACTGGTATCGGTATTTGTGTGGTGCCCATAGATCATAAATGCACCGATGTGTATAGACACTGGTGCGTATAGGCACTCGTGCGTATAGAGACATAAAAGCACCGGTTGACAGTTACTAACACACACTGGTTTTCATTTTGTTTTTTTTAGAAACATCGACCTGTGATAGTCCAATTATTGTGATTGTTTTAAATTCATTATTCATCAAAAGTCGACACATCTTATAACAATATTCATATTAATTACATTTTTATTAATGCATTTGAATGTGTTGTTTGAATTAATTTGTTATATCATGTCAGAATTATTGTGGTTCTTAAAATTCATTATTCATCAAAAGTCGACACATATATATCTTATAACAATATTCATATGAATTAAATTTTTATTAGTGCATTTGAGAATGACAATGGAGAACGCAATAGAATAAATTAAAACATATTTTATGATTATATATATAATATATATGAATAAGACAGTCTTTATCATATAAAATGGGACAGTTAATATTCGTATCCCTTTGTCTTTCAATTGGGACACTATGTCCATTACATTAAACAAAATGTCTGATTTCACAGACATATTTCAAAAAATAAAACGCGTTGCTTTGATATCCAAAGATAGTGATCATCATTCTTCGCTTGAACTGTTGTCACTGCTAGAGCTACTTCCATGACTTGGGTTATTTTCTGGAATGTTGTGCTCATGGCGTTGATTTTTTTCTTCTTCTTCACCTTCCATCTACAAACATAAAAATAAACTGAAATGAGTGTATATACATTGGCGATAATAATGAAAATTGCAATATTAAATAATATACATTGTAGGTTTTAACCCTGAACATAAATTATCTACACACGAATCTTATAACAGAAAATAAACAATAGTGAGAGCATAAAACATAAAACAGATAAACACAGAGATTTTCCCTTGGATCCCAAATCGGGACTACCAGTTTGATTTTTCATTATATTCCTTTTAGAGTTACAACACATATATATACATGCCGAAGCATACATAAACCCCAATCCATTAACCCTGGATTAGAACATAACCATAGTTCCCTTGACCGGATCTACAAAATACCAGGGGCCGAAAACCATTGTACCCCAAAACCATGTGCAAACTCATGCACAAAACATGGGTGGGTCCGCCTATGAGTGGGACCGCATACCAAAAAAAAATTTGTCGGGGCGCTGCCCCGGACCCCGACAGGGGGGGCTACCGCCCTCCTGTGACCCCCCTGCTGCGCCCGGCGCAACGTACAGCACGTGTGGCTAGTCATGGAAAGAATATAACACATACCCAACATACATCAAAGTAAATCGAAAAGAAAAATGATGTACCATAGCAAAAATTGACTCATAAACTATACACATTCTTTCAAAACCATGTACCATGCCATCTTTCAAAATTTCATCTGTTGGCGTAGTTCCATACTTTGTTTCCTGCAAGTTTTATACCCCATAAAAAATCATATATTTAATATAAAATATGTTTTTTGTTCTATTAATTATAGACGGAGATAAGTAAAACAAGATCGATAGATGCTTAAAAATTCCACAATTAAATTCTTATATGCCAACATATACTCACAACCCATATTTAACCCAATTTCAATCAATTCTTCTGATGGTTCTTCTTTGTATGTTAGCACCTGTTTCAAGACATTCAATGATGATTTTTGTAAAACAACTTAAAAAATACAAAAATGAAATCTAGTTAAGTTGTTATAAGGAAGTAACAATTACTCACAAACTTAGAGATCAACCATTTTCTTCCTTGTTGTCCTGTTTTATGCACTGAATGGGTTCTATTTTCTTTTCTTTTCTACAAGGAAATTCTTGAAAATTAATATTTAATGCTAAATTGTTTATTTATTGTACCTAATGATTGAAAAATTCAATGATTACATATTACGTCATTTGAATCACGTTGTTGTTTTTGGAAATAACGTCTATACATTCGTTCCACTAGATCTCTCAAACTTCTGTAAAAGTTTTTCCCCCTTTCGTTAGCTTCCAGCACCACTCCAGATGAGCTAAGGAGAAATTGATTTTCATTTGCATGTTCTATTTTTTTTCTTTTCTTAGAACAACATTCATTTTCTGAGTTGTTGGTCCCTGTAGAACATTAAACAAATGTGAATTAGTAGACTTTTTGACACATGTTATCTAACAATTTTAAGTATATTATTAATGATAATTAAAAAAAGAAACTCATATTGGATCGATAATATTTTTTCATTCACCTAATTCATCCTTTTGCAATTTTTCCATTAAACTTTTATGCTCTTCAGGTCCTAGATCAGAAATAATCATATCGAGCTTCGTCATTTTGTGGATCTGCATGATAAACAATAAACAATTCATATTAGTTAAACTTACATATAGTTCAAAAATAATATTTTTTATAAAGAATTTACAAAGAACTTGCCTTTTTTCTTTTCTTGATGTGTTAACAGTATTTTTGTTACTTGATCTCTTGTCAGACATTTCTTTATCAATCTAAAACATGTACCATATCATTCATTAATATATTTATAAATAAATTCTCAACTTTTCAGGTAGAAAATAAATCTCAAGACACCGGTGCGCCTTTCATGAGGTCCGCACCGCAGCCGGTGCGTGGGGATATTAACAACGCACTGCAAAACAGTATAATACATTGTACGGTGCGTTTGATATTATAAATGCACCACAAAAAATGGTGTAATAGACCTAACGGGGCGTGGGGTATTATAAACGCACCGCAAAAACGATGTAATACATCGTATGGTGCTTGCCTAGTTAAATGGAGCACTAGTGCCCTATTTCAGATTTGGCGTACAAATTTTAGAAAAAATGTTTTCATTTTTTTCACTACAGTACTTGCGTAGTGTGCTGTATAATACAGCGCACCGATGCGGTAGCATACAAAGGGCGCACCGATAAAGAAAAATCTATTTTTTAAAAAATTCACACAATGGATGAATGGATTGGAATCTGACTATGCAAGTCGTCTCGTGGGTTTGACGTCAATCTAAAATTAAAAACCCTAATTCTGAAATCACAGAAACAAGGAGAGGAAAGGGAAAAAACAAAAAATGAAGGGTTTAGGGTAAAAATGGATAAAATTGCATAAAAAAGTAAAAAAAATAATCAAATTTAATCACGAGATGGTTCCAAATTCTATGATATAGGGTTTAAATCAACAGAGATTCGGTTTCTGATTGTTTGAATAATTTTTTTCGAACTTATTTCGCTGCTCCATAGTGTCCTCCTGCTCTCTTACTCCAGGTCTGTCTCCTGCAAATATTTGGCTGAAAATTTTAGCAAAAATAGTGAAAGAATGAAAAGTGTTTAGTATTTAAAGAATTATTTTATGAAATTAGATTTTTGAAAATATTTTGCCGCCCATTTTTCAAATTGCCGTTTTTTTTTTTTCACTTAAAGAAAATAGAGTTGCATTTTTTTATTTGTGTTTATTTGTTATTGGTGTGCCAGAGTTTTGACTCCCCGGTGCGTTGTATTAATACTACGACACACCGGGGCGTGTTAGGAAGATAAGCGCACCGGACTATATAAAGTTTTTTTTTTTGTATGTAATATCATAATAAAATAATGATAATTATAAAGTACATGAATTTATTTTCATTATTTTCTAAACTTTATTATGTTACAAAAATGCGTATTATTCTAGATTTGTTATTTTACAATTATTTGCAAATTTACAAATTTAAATATTTTAATAAAATCATTTCACATTAATACAATTAAAATTTTCACATTAATAGAATTAAAATTTTACAAATATTTTACATACAATTATAATTAAAAGTACAATTACAATTACAATTAAAATTACAATTACAATTTTACATTAATTTCACATACATGAATTACGATTAAAATTAAAATACATACAATTACATTTACAATTTAACATAGAACTACATTTACAATTACAATTACAATTTTATAAATATTTTACATACAATTCAATTAAAATTACAATTACAAATACAATTACAATTTTAGAATTTTACATACAATTACAATTTTACAATTTTTCATATATACAATTACAATCATTTTAGAATAAATTAAATATTACAATTACAATTAAAATTTTACATTAATAAATATTTTACATACAATTATAGTTAAAATTACAATTAGTACAAATACAAATACAACTTTACATACAATTAAAATTTAAATTACAATTACAATCACGACATAATATTTAATAAATATCATGGTCATTTAATATTAAATTAATTAATAAACATCATCACGATCATGGTAACCATTGTACAAACATCATATTCGACTAATAAACACATTCAAACATCAAATTAACATTATATATTAACATCATCACAACACGAACATCAAATATACATCTCAATATGTCAAATAACTCATGCTATCACATATACACATCTATCTGCAAGCTAAACATTAAATGAACATATCTAACATGACATAACAATATGCGCCACATCATGATGATCACCAACATGAAAATTAAGTACAACTGCAACATGAACATAAAATACATGGAGGTATATATATATATATTACGGTTGTATATTTAACATTATTTAGTTATATATATATATATATATATATATATATATATATATATATATAAGTAGATAATATTAAAAAATATACGAAGCTAGCAATATAAATATCATGGATCGACAACGGAGACGTATAACAACATTTAATAACACTACGGTGGATACTGCTCGGTAAAGGGTGGATCCCACTCGACGGTGATATCGTCGAAGTGCCATAAATCACTAATCTTGATGGATGCATCCGTTGGTGGTAGTACAACATCAATATGAGCAGTAGTAGTGGGGGCCTGCTCAGTCAGTAGTGCAACCTCAGCGGTCGATGGTCCAGCCTTCTCATGATCATGACTAGTACTGATGGATGCTGCAGGCTGCTGACTGGACATGGCCGATGGTCCAGCCTCATCTCCATGATGATTGTCAGATGCTGCCAGTGGAGCCTCATACTCATCAGGCACGCTGAGAAGTGAACAATCATGAGATGCATGTGAGTCACTGCTCGCGGACTATCCATCACGTGCCACGGCTCGACTATGCCTATAGCTACGGACAATCCTCCTCACTCGCGTAATAGCTGTCGTAGCTCCTACGACATGTCGCATCAGGCCATACATGTCACGCGACATGCCTCTCCACATTTGTAATAGCTTAGCATCGGCCTCTATGTCTATGTAATGAGTGGGCCTGATGCCCGCATCAACAATCAATGCACAGAGTTGGTTGGCCAACTCCATCCTATATCTAGTCTCAGGTCGACCACGCCTAGCAAAAGGCGGCAATGGTGCACCATGAGCAGGAGCATGTCTCTCTGCTGGACCAGCCTTATCCTCATCATGATCATCCTTGGCATCAAGAATTTCCTGATCGTCATCATGAGGATCCACACCTGGATCATGTGGTGGACCCGACATCTCCTTGCCATCAAAAGAGCCAATGTCTGCAAAATATATACAAGTACACAACAATAATTAGACAATTTCATTACACAATTTAATAAAAACAAGTTAAAGAACATGTTATAATAAATATAAATAAAACAGTAATATTACCTCTATCATTTGGCGGCTCATCAGTTGTGAAGAGGATGTTGGGACACCCTCGCCAATCTAAGCCAGCATAAGGACATGGGACCATAATGAAGGGATGTAGCCTGTCAAAACTGGCTATTAAGTGCAGTGAATCATGTGATATCCTGGTTGGAAACAAAGTGTCTACCCTCTTGGGCATCATCTGCCACCACATATGCATCCAGGCCTCAAACATCGGTGTACGAGGCTGTCGAACAAAACTAGGCCTCACCTCTGGAAACCTCTCAAAAAATAAACAAAACAGCTTTAAAGAAAAAGGGAAGTTGACCCTCCCTTGTGCATGAGCATGACATCTATCTAAGGTCATACAAAACTGCCGCAAAAAAATGGCAGACCACCTGACAAGTTGTGGTTGTTGTGCTAAAGAATCAACATAATATAAAAGCGAGCAAATAATGCATTGCCCATCACTGGTGTTGTGCGAAATGGTCGAAATGATAAGGGAGAGGCACTACATGTCCTGTCTACCAAAAGCACCTATATGTAACTGACCTCCAGGTACCTGAAACTATGAAAGAGACAATACATGTGCTCCAATGTATCTATGGGAGTAAACTAACTGACTCCCTGCTACACAACCAGCTGGAACGTTGAGCAAAATGAGGGAAAATCCACCCCTCTCCTCGATAGTCCTGTAATAAAATAAATATCCTCCTTAGTGGGTGTGTACCACTGGTCAGGACCAACCTGGAAAGCCTGTCAGTCGGCATTCCACCTGTGGATAAGATATCTCAAAAACACACTATGGGCCTTTAGGGAAGTAGCCTCCTCATAGAACTTGAGGAGGCCTACCTGCCTAAGGATCACTGGGGTATCTGCAGTAATAGCGCGAGGGTATGCATCTCTCTCCCTCTCTCGGGCCTCCCATTGGTGAATCATGTCATACTGTTCAGCCTATTGCTACTGCTGTTGCTCCTCTTCTCTCTTAATCATTGCCATATTAAATAAAGTTTTTTTATTAAAACATACATGTATTTAGGAATATACATATATTTTTTTATTTGAAGAAAAAAACATACAGACAAGTCGGTGGACCATAAAAACAATCACTTACCGGTCACGGTGCGTCTTAAGAATGTAGCGCACCATTTTCGGTGCCCCTAATGAAATACAACGCACCAGCCGCAGTGCAGCTGTCTATTTTTCAATCACCCTTTCTTAAAGTTCAGAATAGTGGTGCTCTGACTGAAATATATGCCCCGACGCATATAGTCCTGTCAGCGCACCGAATTTTGGACAATTACATAGTCGATAGTGCGGTATTTTACCCAATCGCACCGTTGACCCTCTCGGAATACAAAATGTGGTGTGCTAACATACACCGGGGCAGATATTTCTGTCAATGCACTGCACTCTTATTCCCGTGGTCAATGGTGCACCTGGATAAATGAGCGCACCGTCTTTTATTTTATTTTTTTAGTTTAAAATTATTTGGGGCGCCTTTTGGTACCAGCCCGGAAATGGTGCGGATACCGTTAGCACTAGTGGCGGTGCGGCCTATAAATTTTACAGGTAGCACCGCTATCCAGTGCGAGCCAAACAACTCTGGCACACCGCGCGACAAATTTTTATTTTTTCTTTTTTAATGGTTATTTTTAAGGTTATTTCAATTTCTAATCCACTAAAAGGCTTAATTATGGAAAAACTAGAAAAATACCTGTACATTTCGCCATCGAGGAGGCATATTGGCTCTAAAATTTGCAAAAGAAAATTTTCCCACCGTTTTTCAAAATGCAAGCTGGAGATTGGTGGCCAATGCAGAGCAGTAGTGCATGCAGTGGGTGAAATGAGAGCATTGATGTCAGGGAGGCTCAGACAATGGGAAATGGCACCTGTGCTTGAGAGCTCTTGAGCACTGAGGAAAGTGAAAAATGAGGTTTTTTTGCCATAATTTTTTTTTTATTCAACCCTGTTCCGATGCGCAGGGTTTTATAGGCGCACTGGTATGCTTACCTTCAACTGCACTGGGCTATGTCAAATTTGGTGCGTTGTTTATAATGCACCGAGGCAGTTTCCTAAAACCACATCGGGACGTTTTAGTTTTGGCACGAAATTTTGATGATGCAATGGGGCGGAATATCCGTAAAGCACTGGTAACGCTATTCCGGTGCGTGCGGTTTATAAGCACACCAGGGCTCTTAGATAAGAACGCACCGGCATGTTTCTTTTTTGGCGCGGTGTTTTATGATGCACCGACGCGGAATTGTGTTGAAGCACCAGTGCGTTACAGTAATAGGATGCCCTGGAGGTGTGTGAACGTCGTGCCCGCTGTCCAGTGTGCCAATGTTTCATGTGCATCGGTGCGTTCTATGGTAGGGTGCGCACTGGTAATTGAGAGCTCAGGACCACTAGAAAACTGAAAAATCTAGGTTTTTTGCTGTAACTTTTTTAAAATTTAACCCTTACCAGTGCACGTGGTTTATAGGCGCACTGATTATGTTTCATAAAAATGCACTGGTCAATTTTTGTTTTGGTGCGATGTATTATGATGCACCGATGCGGTTGCTTTCTACGACACTAGGTGGTTTCAGTTTTGACGCGGTGTTTTACAATGCACCGACGCGAAAGAGCTGTCACGCATTGGTGCTATAGAATTATACGACGCACCAGGCGGGTGTGTACGGAGTGCACGGTGTTTGGTGTCCCAGTGTTTTGGTCTGCACCGGTGGTTTATCGGTTCCTCCGCACCGAGGCGATGTTTAATGATAAGCGCACCGAGAGGAAAACATCCCCAAAACCCTCTGCCCGCGAACCTCCTCTAGTAACCTCCACTAGAAACGGATGCATGGGGTATTTTTCTGTGGGGTTCCTCAAAAACATCCGCTAGAGGTTCTTTTCCTTGTAGTGCATGGGTTTTCACCTTAAATCTTGGTGTTCATATGTGATGCCTTTGTGTGATGATTTATTCTGTTATTACTTCACATGTTTACTGCTTAAATGTCTGATGCATAACTGATGAATAGGACTAAGTAAAGTTTTTAAATATTTATCTTAACATTAAGTTATCTAGATATACACATGTTTCATTTGAGAAATCCACATGCATATGCTAGTTGGATTAATTAGAGTCGCGTATAGAAATTAGTAAAGAAAAGAAAATATTGTGTGTAGTGCTAATATTGATTCACCCCCCCCCCCCCCCCCCCTCTGAGTATTTTCCCAACAATAAGACTATGGATGTAGATGGAAAATGAGTGGTCAACATTATGACCAAGCAGGGGGAGCCAAAGACAACATCAGAGGTATATTATGTCCCTGATCTCAAACATAATTTGATAAGCGTTAGTCAATTGACGCATAAAGGATATAGAGTTATATTTCAAGGACAAGAGTGTGTTATTTATGAAAATCCCCCAAGCAAGCAATTGATAACAAAGGTGCAGATAATGAGGAACATAATATTTCCTCTAATTATTAATTACAGTGATTAGGTTAGTTGATCCAAGTGGATATTGGTGGCCACCCACCTATTCCACCGAGTCCTCCAATCGTTTTCATCAGTTTCCTTGTTTATGGCAGCATTTACTATTTTTAGCATTTTTTCAGGTCCTGAACTTCCAAAGTAGTATTGACCCCCTAAACGATATTTTTTGAGGTCCACAACAAGCCTATAGTTGTAGGCAAAGGCCTATGTCAAATCCCATAGTACTTGGAGAGATCTTTCTAATGATATATTATACACACCAAACAAAGATAATATGACCAAGTTACGACTGCAGGAAGTTGACTGCCCAACTAACCCCAACAGGGCCCACAAACTCTTGATGTCTCATCTCATGGGGTTAGGGTTTTAGTTGTTTAGGATTTTCTCATGCTGTTCAATAATAAAAGGGCCATTCATCCTCATTGTAATGCAGTTCAGAGGCATGTAGCTGCCACATTTCTTCTTAGAGATAAGCTACCATTGTCCGAGCTAGTTTATTTTCCATTATGTCTATAAGCATTTTTCATTATTTGATATTAATGAAATGAAGTGTTATTCATGATGCATATTTTAATTTATGTTTATTTATGTATTTTATTTTTTTTCCTGCATAATTCTGGATCAGTGGTATTTTATTTATGTTTATTTCTCGAGTTTTCTTTGAATGTCCCCAACGAGGTCAGGATATAAGGAGTAGGGCTCGATCTGGTTGAACCTTTGCAAGATCAACATCGAAAACCCTAAAAACCTCCCATGGCGGAAGAAAAGAAATATGAGGGAGCAAGAGATCCTATCAAAATATTACTCAAGGAGGCCCTTGGAAAACAAAGGAACGCAATGATGGATAACTTTGCCCAGATCTTTCAATAGTTACCCAATGATGGCACATATTCATCAAGCAGCCACTCTGAAGGCGCCACTACTTTTAAGGTACAAGTAAAATTTGACATTCCAATATTTGAGGGCCAAATAGATGTGACATACGTCGTAGTTAAATGTTTGAAGCTATTAGAAGGATATGTATCAGTTCATGACCTTTCCAATTAGGGAAATATTACTTTTTCACTCCTCAAAGCCTCCCCCCATGTCAAGGACTAGTGGGAAACCTACTTTGAGAAAAAGGATGAAAGGCAACCCTTTATGTTCTCCATCACACCCACTTGGAATTCCTTTTTAGACGCCATCAAGAAACAATATTATCCCATGGGGAGCTATGAGGACAAGTACATACAATGGACTACGCTGCAACAACAAAGGGATCAAGATGTGCATAAGCTGACGAATATGTTCCATACCCTACACACAAAGTTGGGTATCAAAGATTCAGAGAAACATTTAGTGTTGAAGTACCGCAGTTGTTTGCACGGATACATTTAAGAGGAAATGGAGTTGCTTGACATCTCCTCGCTTGGTGCAACATACTAGTATGTTGCCAAGATTGAGCAGAAATTCAAACAGAAGAAGAGAGACTTTGGATCTGCGAATCAGAAGCCATTAGGGGAATTTTGAGGTCTAAAATGGGCCTCCTAAGGAAATAATAAAATTATAGCTAAACCAATAAAATAATATTTATGAAATTGAAATTCACTTTTTGCACCACAATCCATGTAACCATAGTTAAATTCAATTCAAAAGTTGTACCAAAATAAAATTAATAAAAATATTGTATTGATGTGACTATAAATAAGAATGAGTTTTTCAAGAAAAAGATATTATCATTAAAAAACTAATGCATTTGTCCTTTATACTTAAATAACTTAAAATAAAATATAAATATAAATTTATAAATTGTTAATTATATCATATGCTATTAATTAATTTATATTATTTAAATTGTATAACAACATGTAATTAATATATTATATAAAAATAAAATAATATAATATAATAAATGTATAGGGATATAATTGTTTCTTTTTAAGAAATATGAAATGAAAATAATATATTTTTATTCAAAAAGTGCGAAATGACATTTATTATGAGTACTTTACTTTGACTTTAAAAGTACTTAGAGCACTACCATGGTTAACCATGAGTTTTTATCCACCATTGAGAATGTGACAAGTAAGTATCTTTAACTCAAACAATGCCACCTCAACCATTAGGGATGATATCATCCCCTAAAATGTGAATGGTTCTCATAAAGTGGATTTTGATTGTAAATTTTTCTTAGGAGGCCCATTTTAGACCTCAAAATTCCTCTAATGAAGGGAAAGACACCCCCAAACCATCGAACAAAGGACAAATCCAAAGCAGGGCGACCCAGGACAAGTCACCAAAGCCGCAAGCAAAGAACATCACCGTGAAGCCAAAAAATGACATAGGAAAGTGGTATGAGTTCCATAAGAGATCTACTCACAACACAATTGAGTGTCGAGCCAAGCATTCACTGGTGCCTGAGCTGAAGGCTTCTGAATTAGATGCATGTTCTGACTCTGAGTCACGACCCAAAAAGGGGAATGAAAAAGGGAAGCTGATTATCGATGCGAAGCCCAACACCACTATTTCCACCACCAATATCCATAAGGAGAAACATGAAGATCCAAAGGAGGCAGAGCGCCTCTTCCATTCCCAGATGTGGGTGAAGGGGTCCTCCCTACAGTTCATTGTCGACAACGGGAGCCAAAAAAACCACATTTTGGTAGAGGTCGTCAAGCAGCTAGGCCTGCCGACCACTACACACACACAGTTATACACCACTAGGTGGCTTCACCAAGGACAGGATCTTCGTGCTAGCCAATAGTGTCGCTTTCCCTACAACATCATTCCCTTCACAGATAAGGTATTATGTGACATTTCTCCTCTTGATGTTTGTGATGTATTATTAGGCCAACCATACTTCTGGAAGCAACATGTTGTGTATGAGTCCATGCCTCGTTTTATTATTGTTACTTTGGGAAATAATTTATACAGGATACCAAAGGTAGCACCACCTACTGTCATCTCTTTGATCAATGCAAAAAAATGCAGTAAGCTCATTTCCAAAACTGGGAATTTTTTTTTCCCAATGATCCACCCTCAGGGTAAGAAGAAGACCATGGCGATGACCTCTACATTAGGATCCTCCGCACTATAGGAATAGATGGACAAGGTCGTGGAGGAGTATGAGGACATATTCACCTCACCCATAGGGGTACCTTTTCATTATCCGGTCAAGCAATCCACCGATATGATCCCAGGCGCGCCTCTACCCAATGGACTCATCTATCGACGCTCCATTCTAGAGAATGGTGAAATCAAGAGGTATATTCAGAGCTGCTGCAAAAAGGTCACATTTGACCAAGTTCATCACCTTGTGGGAGTGTGATTGTGTTGGTGCAGAATAAGAATGGGACTTGGAGACTCTGTATTGACTATCGGGCATTGAACAAGATCACAGTCTGGAATAGGTATCCAATCCCGTGGATTGGTGACCTTTTGGACCATTTCAAAGGGGCCAAATATTTCATCAATATTGACTTGAATTCCGGGTATCTCCTGGTACCAATCGAACCCTATGATTTGTGGAATATTTCCTTCAAATACAATGAGGGCCTTTTTAAGTGGTTCGTCATGCCTTTCGGGTTAACGAATGACCCTACAACCTTCATGAGGTTGATGAACGACATATTGTGACCATTTACCAGCTCATTCATGGTGATGTATTTGGATGAAATTCTAATATTCAACCAGATTTGGGAAGAGCACCTCCACCGCATTTCATAGGTCCACCAAACAATGAAGAAACACAATTTGTGTGCCAATTTAGAGAAATGAACTTTTGGCATGACCCAAGTTCAATATCTAAGAAACATCATTGATTAGCGGGGGGTGCATGTGGACCCAGCCAAGATCCAAGTCATTTGAGATTGGCCAACCCCAACCACTCTAACAGAGCTCCACATGTTTCTGGGTCTTGCCAATTTATACCACAGGTTCGTGTTGGGGTTCTCTCATATCACTTGGCCTTTGAGTCAAGTCACCAAAGTGGGAGAAAAATCCAAATTCGTTTGGTTCGAATATAAACAATAGGCATCCGGAGAGTTGAAGCATCACCTATGTTCCACACCAATGCTCACATTACCAAACTTTCAGCAACCATTTGAGATTGAAACAAATTCCTATGACTATGCTATTGGGGCATTTCTTACTAAGCAGGGGCATCTAGTGGCCTATCACGGTGAGACACTTTCAGACACAGTCTGGAAGTATCCCACCTATGAAAAATATATGTATTCCATTGTGCAAGTTTGCCGACAATGGAATCATTACATTTTGGGGAAGGAAACGGTCATCCACATAGATCACCAACCCTTGTAGTTCATATAGACACAAGGGAAGTTACAGAACAATCTCCATTAGAAATGGTCCACATACCTGCAACACTTCCATTTTAACATAAAGTACAAAACGCGTAGCACCAATAATTTTGCAGACTGCCTTAGCCAATCACCAATTGTGGCGCTAACCATTGTTCTTGACACTTGTGAGCATGAGACTTCAAGTTGGCTGCATCTATACAAAAGCGATCTAAAATGTGACAACACATACCAAACGCTCCTAGAAGGTAAGAAAGTTCCAAATTTTCACCTCCACAATGCACTATTATGCCACTTGGGACACGTCTGTGTTCCTTCAAGTGAGCGTGCCAAGATTATTTGGGAAGCGCACTACAGTCGGGTCATTGGACACTTCGGGGTCGATAAAATAGTGGCAGTTTTGCAAAAGTATTTCTATTGGTCGAAACTTCGACATGATGTCAGGAGGTACATCAGATCCTACAGTGCTTGCGCCATTGCCAAACCGACGATGAAAAGGCAAGGCCTATATACTCTGCTGCCTTCCCCTATTCAACCTCGAGAATCCATCTCCATGGATTACATTTCGGGCCTTCCTTCTACCAAGCATGGAAATGACTGTTCTTTTGTGGTCATCGATAGATTCTCTAAGATGGCCATTATGGGAGCCTGCAAGAAGAATATTAGAGTAGAAGCCATTGCTAAAATGTTATTTGAATGAGTGTGGATACACTTTGGGACCCCACCACAAGCTTCTCCTACTTCGATATGGGCCATACACCATCACTAAAGCTATAGGTAACAATGTCTTTAATCTCAGTATTCCACCATTCCTTTTTCTACACCCAGTGTTTAATGTGGACCACCTTGGACACATCCGACATTGCACAACAACTCACACCAATAGAGTTAAACCCATATGGCATGGAAGACGTCGCAACTGATCAGATCATGGACAAACACCCGCCTGTCTGCTCAACTTAGTGTTCCTAAATTGATGTCATAAATTGTCAACCAGGGCTAGTAAACTGTTGAAGTGAAATGCATTATATGTGCCTAGGTATCTGTTTCTCACTACGTTGTGTTTAGTGTTTTTCCAATGTTTTTGGTTTTGTTTTTTTATTATAAGAAGAAAATAACTAAGTGTTGGTAAAGAGAAGTTGTTGGTCACAATAAAACAGAGCAAAACCTATTCTAAACTATGTATGGCACTTGAGAACAGAAAATGCAAAACTTAACAAGAAAAATAACTCATAACATGAATTCAATAACTCATAACATGAACTCAGTCCAATTCATTCATTAGAAATATGTTGGAATAACTTGAGAAAAGGATAAGTTTAATGCAATGAGGTTCTTCTAAGTAAACAAAAATTTACAATATCACAGAGAAAATCTCATCCATGGCTAGAAATTTGTTGGAACACATTTGGAAAAGATAGTCTGCAACATAGTGAGTGACTCTACTCTAAATTAACCTATGACACTGAAATTAATCCATTTTGCAACTCAAATTATCACTACTAAGCCTCATTCGAAAGTTAGAAACCTTTTGGAATAGTTTTGGAAAAAAAAGGTTATTTGTAAAATTATAAGATATTGCAGAACAGTCAAAGCCTTGAACTGATATCACTAATTCCTGTCCATATGATGATGTGTTGGAAGAGATTAATAACAAGAGTATTTTGCAAATAATGAAGGCCTTGAAGTCTAATAGAACAGAACTATCATACAACTAACTAATGAAACTGGAAATACATTAAACAGAACTGAACAAGAATGCAATCAATCAAACTTGAAATACAGTGAACAGAATTGAACTAGAGTGTCATTAACCTCCGGAGTTTTACAAATAAACTAAAATGCAACTAATCACTGAAATACTACAGCTCTATCTCATTCGGTGTGAGTGATATTTTGGAACAATTCATAAGAGCAAGACTGGCTGTAACAATTGATGTCAGTGAGCATAAAAATATGAAGTTTAGAAAAAATGCAACTAGACTCTAAAACACCACAGCTATGTCTCATTCATTGTTACTGATATTTTGGAACAATTCGTAAGAACAAGACTAGTTGTAACATTTGATGTGAATGAGCATAAAAACATAAAGTTTAGAAAACTACTTGAATTAAGAATGAAACAAGGCCAAAGTTACTTATCTAAACAATATGCACAGAGCTTCTCGGGCAGTAGGGGCCCTCTACCACCGGATTAGCATAAAAATCTCCTCAAGATTTCCTTAGATCATGCAATGAAGTTGAATGCCTTTCATTAGAGGGAAAATTCTTTAGAAACAGAGTATTACGGACTTTTGAGATCTAACAACAAAACATCAATCTAGCTAACTGTCTATCGGTCTCTCAAGTCATTCTTATAAAAGAAATACAGAACTACCCTTGAGAGGAAATAGGGACAAGTGCCTTTCCCAATTAAAATCAAATTAGAACTCTGGTGGAAGCCTCGTACTCTTGCTGAAGACATCTGTAGAGTTCTTGTCCCGGTAGAAGTCTACCTCTTAGTTTTGATTTCTTCCACGTGCATAACCACTTGGAGATTTTCACTCAGACTTCATAGAGGACAAGTAATGATGTAGATGAAGTCTGGATTTCAACCATATGTGTTTTTCCTCTAAGTGACACCTGTAACATGTGTAAACATGAAGATAGCTGCGGAATAGACGACTGGCTACAGAATGGCTGCATTCTGTAGCTGAGTCTAGTCAAAAATTACTACAACAACAAAACCATGAAAATATAGCAAGTTAGTCATTATATGCATTCCTAAAGTGACTTTAATTAATCATATTGATCTTTTAAGCCTGAAACTGATAAAGGACAAAGGAATTGAAGTAAAATTTGGTGAAAGAGAAGGACATCTTTGGGGCTCAACATACCCCCACTGCAAAGTTTTTGCATGTCCTCATGCAATCAATTCATGTATTCTGAGACTTCTGCTAGGAAATCTAAGCTCCTTCTTCTACTTTGCCTGATATTCAATGGCCTCCTAGGCTTCCTTATGGCCAACTTGAATCTCAAATTTATAAGTGCCCTACTCAAATTTTTGTTTTTCTTCTTCAGCTTCTCACTAGCCTAGTACAATTTTTCCATTTGCAGAGAGAGAGTTGTATTCATATCACTTTTCAACTTAACCTGCTCCGTCAAAATTTCATTTTCATTCTTTATGTGCCTATTGAGTACTTTCTAACTCATATTTGTCTCTTCTTAGTACATCAATTGCAGATTCTGATGGGCTAGGAGTTATTCCTCTACTTTCTGAGGCTCTCTTTTCTAATGAATCAACATAATTATAGATTTGTTGTTGTGTTGGGTCTATCTCTGGAGTTCCTTCATCAAGATCCTCTTCGTATTGGTACTCAGGTGATCTAGCAATTGGTGTCTCTTCATCCTCAATGTTTATGATTCTCGTTTGTCTAACCTTTGTTTTCTTCAATATACCTCGAAGCCTGTGGCTTCGTCTTGGTTGAGATGGTCCTTCACCTCTCTCCTTGGCATACCTTCTTATCATCTTCTCCTTTTTAAGTTGTTTCTTAATTTCAGCCAATTTCACAGAAATTATTTCCTCGCTGTCCTCTTGTATGGACTTACCAGTTTTAGTTTCAACAGATTTGGAAATTTTCCTTCTCCTGCTTCTTCTTGTAAGTTTGCCTTCAGATGGAGATTCCTTGGGTTCTTCAAAGTGATTCCTCACTAGAAACTCAGCCCAATTGTCTCCCACCTTTCTCAAATGATGTTCAATTAGGATTTTAACTAGGCCATGGTGGTACAAAGTGGTTTCCAGGAATTGAACCCTCTTTTGAACATTAGAGGCCATTCTCTTCAGACTATGAAGTAGGAAAAAAGGTAAATTGATTTCTTCATCTAAGAAATGCATCATTAACCGAATATGATAAACATAGAGGGTACCAAACCTTCCCTCACAATTTATAAACTTTTGGAAAATGAGCAACATATTCCGCCATTTATTCTTCAGTGCTAAGCTAGGAATGCTGTTGTTAAAAATAGAAATATCCATACCTGGTGTTTTGAGCATTTTCCTCTATGCCTCATTATGAAATTCCCTATTTTTGAACCATCATTCACCTTGCCTAGGTAATTTTGTTGCTTCTGCAATGAAGGGTTCTGTAATGGTGAATTTGACATCTCCTATTTCAACTTCTGCTCCATTGAAGGACCGTGCAAATGTCTTAGTTACTTCTTTATGAAAACCATTGAATTTTTCCAAAAACTGTAACCACCCAGCCTGCTGAAGCATTTCTCTAATCTGTGGGTAACCCTCTAAGTATTTGGTTCTGACTGGTTCAGACCTTACTATGAGACCCATGGCTTCTCTTCTCAACCTTGAATTTACTTCTCTTCTATCCACGGTGAAAATGGTTGTTAAAGAGTTGTTTTTACCCCAAAGGTGCTTTCTCTGTTTATGCAGTAGGAATTAGCTATGGAAGGATAACATGAAGAGGTTATAGAATGAGTGAAATATGGTGAGGGTGATTCACACAAATTAATGAGTTTGAGAGCCATCATGGAAGAAAAGACCGCGGAAACATGTCGTGAGAAATTCAAAATCATCACTGGATACTTCGGGCTAGTGACGTGACCGAATAGGTCACTTCAGTACTTAACCGTTAAGTTTTAAATGATGATTTTATATGGCGGAATGGAAGGGATTTTGTCCAAAGTTTTTATGATAGGTTTAATAGGCATGATCAACACGAATAATCAAAACAAATTTTTGAATCATACATGACTTAACTATACTATAACTTTCATATTGTGTCATCATAATAATTTCACAACTTTACCTTTCCCTTTCCTTTAATTTTTGTGGTTTTGATATGCTTTGTCCTCCTTTGAAAGTCATTGATTATTCAGTCTTCATAATCCCTTTGATTTTTCTTGTTGACATAGGTGTGCAGGGTCAATTTGTTGTTGAGCAAGTGGTTGCTGGATAGCTGCCTTCAGGATGTCTGGCTGCAGAATGTCTAGCTGGCTGTAGAATGTCTGGCTGGCTACAGAACGTCTGACTGCAGAATGTCTGGCTACAGAATATACCTGTAGAAGCTTTGAAACATGAAATGATTTGAAACATGAATGAAATGTTCTATGAAGTGAATTAGAATGGATTATGAAATATGGTGAAGTGTAGCATGAGTGAGGTGAAATGTAATGGAATGAAATGGATCATAAATGTAAAGTGGAGTGAAATATGAAAAGTGGCCTACAACTTATGATTTGTATTATTCAATTGCAAAAAGAGATCAAATTTAGAAATCTGAGATAAAAATGAGGTGGACCATGGAATGGAATGAATGAAGTATGGATGAATGGAGTGAATGAATTATGAATGAAATGAGACATGATGGAGTGAAATGGATCATAAGTGGAAAATAGGTCTGCACTTATGATTTTATGATAGCTGCTTGTAGAAAAAGAACAAATTTGAAAAGCTAAAGTGTCAGAAGGATTTTGATTTTCACTTTATCTTTTCTATATAAACATGCTAATCAGTGATTAGTTTTCATGTTTATACTTTTTTTTTTCATGCATTTGAATTCAGAAAATTCAACTAAGTTGATGAAGAAGAAAAATTCTTCTTCATTAACTTCACATCACTGTTTTCCTGGAATCTCTTGACAAATTCTTCTCTTGAAAGTGGCTTATGATACAGCTTCAATCTATGAACATTTACAAGAAAAGTGACCTTCTCTTCATCTATTGTCCTGATTTTTATTGCTCCATTGTCAAAAATTCTCATAATTTCATATGGCCCAAGCCAATGTGTTTGGAATTTACCTTGAAAATCTTTGAATTTTGAATCAAACAAGAGAGCCTAGTCACCTTCTTTGAACTTTTTTTCCTTGATGTACTTATCATGCCATCTAGTCCTTTGATGTTGGACTATACTTGTTTTCTGGACTGCATCTTGTTTGATCTCATCCAATTCATTAATCTGCTCCAATCTGTGCATTTGTGCCTCTGTTAGATCAAGTCCTAACTGAACTTCCATTTTAAAAGTTTGAATCTGAAACTCTATGGGAAACAAAACTTGTTTTCCATAAACAATTTCATAGGGAGTATGACCTGTTGTGCTTCTCCATGTAGTTCTATAGGCCCACAAGGCTTCAGGAAGCCTATCTGCCCAATCTCTTCTATGTAAATGAATAGTTTTTGTTAGGATCCCTTCAATGACTTTATTGGTAGATTCCACTTGACCATTTGCTTGTGGATGATAGGGAGTAGATTTTCTGTGTCTGATTTTGTACCTCTCCATCATTTTTTCCACTAGCCTTGATGTGAATTGAGCTCCTTGATCTGTAACAATTTCCCTTGGGACACCAAAACGAGTAAAAATATCCTCAAAAAGAAAATTAACTACATATGCTTCAGTAGCAGAAATTAATAGCTTGGCCTCTACCCATTTGGTAAAATAATCAGTGCAAACTAATATATATTTCTTTTGTCTTGATGGAGGACTGATAGGTCCTACAAAATCTTGCCCGTTTTTCAAAAGGTTCAATATGTACCTGAGGCTGCAATGGCATCTCACCTGAAGGAGAAGGTTTCCCTACCCTTTGGCAACTATCACACTTTTTGACATACTCTTTAGCATCTTTAAAAAGGGATGGCCAATAGTATCCTAAATGAAGGACCTTATAAGCTGTCCTTTTATCAGCAAAGTGTCTACCACAAGGTTCATCATGACATGCCTTGAGGATCTTAGGCATCTCATCTTCCCGAACACATCTCCTAATGATAAAATCTGGACCTGTTTTTTATAACTCATTAGCAACCCATGAATATTTTGCACTGTCATAAATGATCTTTCTTTTGTCTTTTGAATTCATTATTGAAGGAAATTTCCCTGAAATTAAATAATTAGTAATGTTAGCAAACCGAGTTTGAGTAGAAATTTCAGAAAGATATTCATCAGGGAATTGATCTTCAACTGGAGTGTTGTCTTTGATGTTTTGGAGTCTAGATAGGAAATCAGCTACTGTGTTTTTTTTCCAAGCCTATCTAGAATGGTAATGTTGAATTCCTATAAAAGCAATAACCATCTTATAACTCTGCCATTAGTAATTGATTTTTTCATTAGATATCTAATTGCAGAGTGATCTATGTGAACAAAAGTTTCATAGCCTGTTATATAGTGTCTGAATTTGTTTATGGCATGAACAACAGCTAAAAACTCTTTTCGCTTTGTTAACATAATCTTTAACTTCCTAAGGAGTTGTAGAAGGGTGCCAGATAGTAGATGGCATAAGGAATCAGGTCTTTTTATCCCAATACTACTCCTAGAGCTGTATCTGAGGCATCCGTTGAAATATGAAAAGGTAGCTTCCAGTTAGGTCCCCTTAAAATAGGTGCTTCAGAGATTTTTGTTTTCAGGGTCTTAAAGGCTAACTCGCAATCAGGATTCCACTTGAATTCATAGTCTTTGGTAAGTAATTTGAAAAGTGGAGATGCTATCTTGGTGAATTTTTCTATAAACCTTCGATATGTCCTGTAAATCCAAGAAAAATCCTAACATCTTTTTGGCAACTTGGTATATATAAGTTAGAGATGACTTCAACTTTTGACTCATCAACTCTAATCCCATCCCCTGAAATGTGATGACCCAAAACAATTCCTTCAGTGAACATCATAAAACACTTTTCATGACTTTGTGAAAGATTTGCTTTTACAACTCTTCATGAATCTTTCCAAGTTGCTGTAGTTTCGAGCTATGTGTTTCCATAAACTCAGAAATCATCCATATATACCTCTACACAATCATGTATTAGATCCGAAAAGATTCCTAGTATCGCCTTGAAATGTTGTGTGCATCGTATAATCCAAAATGGAAATACCCTGTAAGCATAGGTACCCCAAGGATAGGTAAATGTGTTTGTCTTACCTCAAGTGTTACCAGGACCCTGGTTATAACCACTAAACCCATCTAAAAATGAGAAGTACTTTTGCCGCCTAATGTATATAACACCCGATCTATGAAAGAAATGATCTACGTAGCTTTGTTTAATTCTGTAGTCATTACATACCTTACCTTTACCGTCAGTACACACAACGGGAGAAACCCACTAACTATCTGAAATGGGATAGATAAAGTTGACATTTAACAATTTTTGCAATTCTTCTTTAACAATTTCCCTAAGATTTGGATTCATCCGTCTTTGATGTTGTCTGATTGGTTTACAATTTTCCTCTATGTAGATATGATGAGTGCAAGTCTTAGGGCTTATCCCTTTCATATCAGTGTATTCCCATGCATATGCAGAAGAATGTCTCTGTAAGATCTTGACTAGCTCTTCTTGTTGAGATTTTTCTAGGTTCTTGTTTATGTTTAAAGTTTTGCTTGGAAATATCTCAATTGTAGAGCTACCAAATTTATCCATGGAATAGAGAGACATATGTCTTGATGATAAAAACTCAATGTTGGATTCTTCTTGAAATTGTTCATGTTTGTATTTTGAAGAGGATTCAAAATTTTCTAAGGTATTTAGAATCTGGCTATCTTCACTAATTTCTGAAATTGTGAAGAGAGGTTGTAAGTCTTCTTCATCCTCTATCCATTGAGTATCATCTAATTCTGTAATTGTTTTTGCTAGAGGATACAAGGTAAATTTCTTGGTTGAACTACCATCAGAGATGTACATATCACTGGATCTACAACTAATGAAAGCATCAGCTGTAGCTAACCAAGGTCTTCCTAATATAATAGGATGCCCTCCTAGATTATTCTTAGGAGTTAGGATCATGAAATCCACAGGGTACTCCCAAGAATCTAGGGACACTGGAATGTCTTCTATTACCCCATCAGGTTTAATCACAGATCTATCTGCTAATTGTAATAATGTGGATGTAAAGAGAATATTAGGAAGTTTCAGCTTATCCATGATTTGTCTACTCATGATATTGATTGCTGCTCCTAAATCAATGAGTGTATTTTGGATCTCAATTCCATTGATGTGAATTTTAACAACTGGATTTCCTGGGTCTAGATACTTTGGAATAGCAATCTTACCCATCATGATATCTTCTATTTTTCCTGCCAGTTGAATTTTCTTTGTCTCTCTTATTCTTTTTCTTGTTTTCTTCATGCTCAACTCCTTTATTGTCTTTGCTAAAATTGGAATTTCCTTGATGGCTTGTAATAATGGAATATTAATGCAAACATTTCTCAGCTCATCTAAGAAATCATAATTAGGCACCATAATTTGTTTTTCTACACCCCTATCAATTTGTAATCTTTCTGGAAAGGGAGGTGTAGAAGTGGATGTTGATGGTTGCTCTAATATAGGAGTTGAAATTATTGGTTCTTTTTGTTTTGATTTTTCAATGTTTGGGTCTTGGAAATGTGTGTTCTCTTCAAGACTTTTATTCACCAGTAGAGAATCTTCCTCAGAGTTGTTTTGCTCTTGTATGATTACAGAAGGTTTCTTCTTTTCAAGTATTATTCCAGACCTAAGTTGAACATCACTAAGGTCTAATGGAGTAATCAAATAAGTTGGAAACAATTGGCCTTCTATCATGTATGTGTTCTGAGTATTTTTATTGTTGGGGTTTGGTATGGGTTGGGCAGGTAACTGATTTTTTTTTTGAGGAAATGGTAATGGAAGTGGTGAATTTTGATGTTGTGGATTTTGAGGATTCTATTGAGGATTTTGTTGAAAATTCTATTGAGGAGGGAAATGTGGATATGGTGGATATTGATAGTACTGAGAGTATCTTCCATAGGGATTTTGTGCTCCTTGTGCCCAAGTTTGAGATTGATTTTGGAATTCGGGCCAAGGTTGCTGCCAAGAATTCCAATTTGGTGGGGGTTGATTATACAGTTGATCGTGGAATCTTTGTGTTTGAGGTCCTTGCCAATGCCTTCTAGAGAAAAAATTGAGAGATTCTGTGGAATTTGTAGAGGTTTCTTCTTGAAAGAAAACTTTAAGACCAAGAAGTGAAGGACAACTCTTGGTCTCATGTTTTTCTGAACAAATTATACAGGTCTCTACTACTTTTGCATCCAAAGGACATTCTCTCAAGGCATGCTTCTTTCTACATTTGGGACAAAAGATTGCTAAGGCATCAGATTCAGTTTTCTGCTTGTTTTGTAACTTAAGGGTGTCTATTTGCTCACTAAGACTCCCTAAAATATCAGATTTGAATTCATCAAGCATATGTCCTATTTCTGCCCTACTTACTGTCCCAGAAGCAGACTTACTTGCCCTTGCAAGAGCAAGGTCTCTTGGTCCTTTCACAGTTTTAGATTTCCCTCTTGAAAGGTTGATACATAATTCAGCTATTTCAGGTAATGTGAGCTGAGATATATCCCCTTTTCCCATCATGCTAAGGATATCTAACCATTCATCCCTAATTTTCTTCAATAAGAGAGCTTTCAAAGTGTCTTGGTCTAAGTTTTCCATTTTTTCCCTCTTGATGTTATAGTTAAACCTCTCCAACAAATCTTCCAAATTTTCATCATCTTTTTGTAACATTTTAAACACTTCCTCCTTATGGTTGACTAGCATACAGTAATCCAAATACCTCTCTAAAAATTCTTGTTTCATATGTTCCCATGTCCTAATAGAACTGTTGATTAAACTCATAAACCATTTTAATGCTGCTCCTTTCAATGTTGAAGGAAATAGTTTAAGTTTCTGAGCATCTTGTAAGTAGTCATAGGTTCTACATAGGACTTCAAATTCAAATAGGAAGGTTTCAGGATCTTCAGTTTTGAGTCCATAAAAGTTTGGAAGGACAGAGGGTGAAATGATTTTCATAGTTGCATTGGTTTCTTCATCTACTATAGGAAACCCAAAAGAGCTTCCCATTTCTCTTCTACCTCTTCCTCTGCCTCCTTCTTCACCTCTACCTCATTCTCCTCTACCTCTACCCCCTCCAAATAGTGTGTGTTCTCCATTAAAGACTCCTCCTCCCCCTTCTTCTGCCATAGTTGATTCTTCTGTGGAAGTTGAAAATTTTATGTCCCTAGCAGGGGTCCCAGAATCTTCTTCTAATACAGGTTCACTAGATGAAGTGGAAGGTCTTTCTAATGGAATATCTGATCTTAAGTTCTCTGGAAGTCTAGGATCAGTAAAGGATGGAATGTGGGTTTGAGTTGGAGGTGTGATGGCTCTTGGTCTTGGTGAAACAAGTGGTGTTCTAGAAATCAAGCTTCTGCTTCTTATGAATCTACCCCTTGAGTCTCTTTCTCTATGCATATCATTGTTTTTGGGAGGTAAGAAACAAGGATACCTAGTTACACTTACCCAGCAACGGCGCCAAAATTTCTGCTCAACTTAGTGTTCCTAAATTGATGTCATATATTTTCAACCAGAGCTAGTAAACTATTGAAGTGAAGTGCACTATATGTGCCTAGGTATATGTTTCTCACTACGTTGTGTTTAGTGTTTTTCCAATGTTTTTGGTTTTGTGTTTTTATTCTAAGAAGAAAAGAACTAAGTGTTGGTAAAGAGAAGTTGTTGATCACAATAAAATAGAGCAAAACCTATTCTAAACTATGTATGGCACTTGAGAACAGAAAATGCAAAACTTTAACAAGAAAAATAACTCATAACATGAATTCAATAACTCATAACATGAACTCAGTCCAATTCATTCATTAGAAATATGTTGGAATAACTTGAGAAAGGGATAAGTTTAATGCAATGAGGTTCTTCTAAGTAAACAACAATCTACAATATCACAGAGAAAATCTCATCCATGGCTAGAAATTTGTTGGAACACATTTGGAAAAGATAGTCTGCAACATAGTGAGTGACTCTACTCTAAATTAACCTATGACACTGAAATTAATCCATTCTGCAACTCAAATTGTCACTACTAAGCCTCATTCGAAAGTTAGAAATATTTTGGAATAGTTTTGGAAAAAAAACGCTATTTGTAAAATTATAAGAGATTACAGAACAGTCAAGGCCTTGAACTGATATCACTAATTCATGTCCATATGATGATGTGTTGGAAGAGATTAATAACAAGAGTAGTTCGTAAATAATGAAGGCCTTGAAGTCTAATAGAACAGAACTAGCATACAACTAACTAATGAAACTGGAAATACATTAAACATAACTAAATAAGAATGCAATCAATCAAACTTGAAATACAGTGAACAGAATTGAACTAGAGTGAAAATAAGCTCTGGAGTTTTACAACTAAACTAAAATGCAACTAATCACTGAAATACTACAGCTCTATCTCATTCGGTGAGTGATATTTTGGAACAATTCATAAGAGCAAGACTGGCTGTAACAATTGATGTCAGTGAACATAAAATATGAAGTTCAGAAAAAATGCAACTAGACTCTAAAACACCACAGCTATGTCTCATTCAGTGTTAGTGATATTTTGGAACAATTCATAAGAACAAGACTAGCTGTAACATTTGATGTGAATGAGCATAAAAACATAAAGTTTAGAAAACTACTTGAATTAAGAATGAAACAAGGCTAAAGTTACTTATCTAAACAATATGCACAGAGTTTCTCGGGCAATAGGGACCCTCTACCACCGGATTAGCATACAAATCTCCTCAAGATTGTCTTAGATCATGCAATGAAGTTGAATGTCTTTCATTAAAGGAAAAATTCTTCAGAAACAGAGTATTAGGGACTTTCGAGATCTAACAACAAAACATCAATCTAGCTAACTGTCTCTCGGTACCTCCCGAGTCATTCTTATAAAAGAAATACATAACTACCCTTGAGAGGAAATAGGGATAAGTGTCTTTCCCAATTAAAATCAAATTAGAACTTTGGTGGAAGCCTCGTACTCTTGCTGAAGACATCTGTAGAGTTCTTGTCCCGATAGAAGTCTACCTCCTAGTTTTGATTTCTTCCACGTGCATAACCACTTGGAGATTTTCACTCAGACTTCGTAGAGGACAAGTAACGATGTAGATGAAGTCTGGATTTCAAGCATATGTGTTTTTCCTCTAAGTGACACCTGTAACCTATGTAAACATGAAGATAGCTACGGAATAGGCGACTGGCTACAGAATGGCTGCATTCTGTAGTTGAGTCTAGTCAAAAATTACTACAACAACAAAACCATGAAAATATAGCAAGTCAGTCATTATATGCATTCCTAAAGTGACTTTAATTAATCCTATTGATCTTTTAAGTCTACAACTGATAAAAGACAAAGGAATTGAGTGAAATTGGTGGAAGAGAAGGATATCTTTGGGGCTCAACACTGCCAGCAGAGGATCATGCTATATCAAGTTGTCAAAGCAAGCCAACTCCTTCTCCAGGACAAGTGGTTCACTAGGGACCAGGTTCAACAAAAATTTCCTCACCTTGTGGAGGCTCTACATGCAATGGGGACCATTACTTCCTAAGGGGGGAGGAATGAGCTAGGTGGATATTGGTGACCACCCACCTATTCTATTTATACCTCCAATCACTTTCATCATTTTCCTTGTTTATAGCATCATTTACTATTTTTAACAGTTTTTTGGGTCCTGAACTTGCATAGTTTTTTGGACCCCCTAAACGACATTTTTTTAGGTTTGTAGTAGGCCCGTGGCCATGAGAAGGGGCATATGACAAATCTTGTAGTACTCGGAGAGATATTTTCAATGATATATTGTATGTGCCAAACGGAGATAATATGACCAAGTCACGACCTCGGGAAGTTGGTTGCCCAACTAACCCCAACGAGGCCCACAAACTCTTGGTGTTTCATCTCCTAGGGTTAGAGTTTTGGTTTTTTAGGGTTTTATCATGTTGTTCAATAATAAAAGGCACTTGAGACTCATTTTAATGCAGTTTAGAGGTATGTAGCCACCACATCTCTTCTAAGAGATAAGCTACCATCGCCCAAGCTAGTTTATTTTCGATTATGCTTGTAAGAATTTTTCAGTATTTGATATTAATGAAATGAAGTGTTATTCATGTTGCATCTCTGCATCTATGTTTATTTCTATATTTTATTTTGTTCCTGCATAATTATGGATCATCAATTCATTTATAGTTACATGCTCTAATGATTATTGGTTATGGCACTTTCGGTTTGGACACCTGCACTTTTTTGGTTTAAGAGTGTTGCAGAAGAAAAAAATGGTTAGAGGATTACCTCCCATCAAATAACCTACCAATACTTGCGAGTGTTTCATCTTGGGAAAGAAACACCTTAAGGGAGTTGCATACAAAGCAAAGCAACCTCTTAAGGTAGTGGATACGGACTTGTGTGGACCTATGAGGATACAATCCATTGGTGGAAATTGTTAGTTCCTCACTTTTATTGATGAGTATAACAGAAATACTTGAGTTTAATTCTTGAATCAGAAGTTTGAAAATTTTTCAAATTTCAAAGAACTCAAAGCCTCACCAAGGAACCAAAGCAATCAACAAATCAAGGTATTGAGGTCAGATCATGGTGGAGAATGTGATTCAAAGTCATTCTATTATTGTTGCAAACAACATGGAATTAAAAGACAGTTTAAAACTAGATACACACCACAAAAAAATGGTGTAACAGAGAGAAGGAAAAAGACAATTATGAACATGGAAAGGAGCATGTCGAAAGGAATAAACTTGTCTAATGAATATTGGCTAGAAGCAATTTCATGAGTTGTTTATGTGATAAACAAATCTCCTACAGATATTGTGATGAACATAGTACCAGAAGAAGAATGTTCAAGTATGTATTGCAGTGTATCTCATCTCAGAGTGTTTGGATGTTTAGCCTACACACATGTGCCTAAGCAGCTAAGAGGAAAGTTGGATGATAAAAGTGAAAAATGCATATTTACTGGTTATATTGAGCAATCAAAAGCTTACAAATTGTATAACCCTATCACTAAGAACACCATAATCAATAGAGATTTTGTGTTCAAAGATAAAAGTCATGGAATGGGATTATAGACAAAACAATTGATGCATAAGCACCATTGATGGAAGAATATGATGTAGTAGAAAAGGAGCAACAATAATCACAAGTGTAGACACCGGCAAGGACTCCAAGATTTTCTGTACAGAATGGAACTTCAAGCAAATCAACGGACCATAATTCTCCTAGCAGCCAATGAGGTGATGAATCAATAAATGGTAAGAGAAAGATGAGAATTTTGAAAGATATTTATGATGATTTGGATGTTAGTTGAAATTTTACATTGTTCTCATTCCAACCATTTTTTATTGAAGAAGAAATCAGAGATGAGAATTGGGTGCATGCCATGGATGAAGAAATTTAAGCTATTGAAAAGAATGATCCATGGGATTTGGTTTATTTTCCAAGAGAAAAAAATCTCATTGGTGTGAAGTGGGTATGAAAGACAAAGGTTAATAAGACAAGTGAAACTGATAGATTTAAAGAAAGACTTGTAGAAAAAGGATTCTCATGGAAATTGAGAATATATTTTGGAGAAACATTTTCTCTGATAGATAGATTGGATACTGTAAGAGAATTTCTAGCCATAACAGCTCAGAAAAAGTGGAAAGTATAGTAGATGGATGTGAAATCAACCTTCTTGAATGGAATTCTAGAAGAAGAAATTTATGTGCAGTAGCCTCTAGGTTATGAAGTTGAAGGTAAATAATATAAATTTTACAGGTTGAAGAAAGCACTCTATGGAATCAAGCAAGTGCATAGATCTTTGTATTGAAAAATTGATAGCTACATGATCAAGAATGGATTTTGCATAAGAAACATTGAACCTACCTTATATACAAAGGTAAATGAGCATGGACAAATTTTGACTGTTTGCTTATATGTTGATGACATGATTTTTACAAGTGATCTTGCGCTAGATGAATTTAAAGCCACCATGAAAAAATAATTTGTGATGATAGATCTTGGTCTCATGAAATATTTTCTTGGCATAGAAGTTGAGAAATCTGAAAAATAGATTTTTATTTATCAAAATAAATATGCTAGAGATTTGTTGAAAATATTCAGGATGGATAATTGCAAAATTGTCTCTACACCAGTTTCAATGGGTAAAAATATAAGCAAGGATGATGAAGGATCAAATATCAATCCAAATCTATTCAAAATATTGGTTGGAACCCTCATGTATCTCACAGCTACAAGACTAGATATTATGCAATGAGTAAGTTACATTTCCATATTTATGGAGAATCCACAAGACACACATTGGAGAGATGGAAAAAGAATTATGAGATACATAGAAGGAACTAGATGTTGTGGCATAATGTATGCAAGCACATAGAAAAGGATTTAATTGGATATACAAATAGTGATTTTGCCGACGATTTGGATGATAGGAAGAGTAGTTCTAGTTATGTGTTCCATCTTGGGTCAGGTGTGATAACTTGGGAATATAAGAAGCGACCTATTGTGACACTTTCGTCATCAGAAGCATAATATGTAGCAGCAACAACAACAACATTCCATGTGGTAACAATGGAGAAATTTAGTCCACCAAACTTTCATTGAACATTTGTGTTTCACTTGTGATGAATGTATCTAGCTTTCACGTCTTCATTGAAAAAATAATATCATGTGGAATTTTTTGAATAGGTTTCATCCTCTAAGCAATCATCACAATAAAAACACATATTAGGGTATAAATCTAAAGTAAAAATGTGCAGGAGTAAGGAAATTTTCAATACATTGTCCTACATCATTTGTTAGAGTTGCAACAATCTAGTCGACAAAGTCCACTGTAGGTGCCATTAGAGACTTGTCATGCTAGGGGGGAATTTTTAATGCAATATTGGTAGGAATTTTCAATTATATATTTAATGATGACAGGGTCCATCAGTGTTCTTAAAAGTTAAAAAAAATAAAATAATAATTGATTTTGTATAATGAAAGACATGCTTATGATGCATTGGACATAGGGAACGTGGCTAGTTTTGAGGAACATGCATTTGTGATACAAGTCCTTTTGTGTACCATATTAAATGCTTGATTACACCACTAAAAATTGTCCCTTGTGGCATATGGAGCTTACCTTAATGTGTTAATCCTGTATCCAAGGTTGATAAAAATTTAGATTGCCAAATGAGACAAAAAATTATCAACAATGATGAGGATTCAACTTTTGAGCCTTCAACTAAAAACATAATCTAAAAATATTTAATGAAGTCGAAGTCAATGTCTTCCCTACACTATTAATGGATTCCCTAAGAATATTTTGAGAAGGTTTTCAAGGCATACCCATACGTCATGATAATGATAAGTAACTTTCATTAGAAAATTGATTCCATGAATATTTTAGAGGTGGAATAGGCTCTAATTTGATCAAAGTGGAAAATTGTGATCAAAGTCATTAGTGGTGGGATGTCTACAAACAACTTGTCAAAAATTATTTTGTTAAAGCATCAGAAGTAGGGCTTGCATTTCCTGAGGGAGGGCATGGATTTCCTAAGTTAGGGTGTGCATTTCCTAATGCATAGTGTATATTTCCTAAGGCAAGGTGTGCATTTCTTGAGGTGCGGTGTGAATTTTTCAATGAAAAGAATATAATTTGTGAGTGAGGGCTTGCATTTATTATTGTGACATGAAACAATATTTATTGTTTGGTTTTCAACCTACTTTGTATCTCATTTTTTTTGCATAATTCAAAATATACTTGGCATCACTTTGGTCATAGTTACTCTCCAAATTGTACATCTTCAAAATGTAAAGGCTAATTGTACATGATAAATACCCACATAATTTATCATTGAAAAACACTTTTATCAAAGGTATGGCCTTTAAATATGTACTTTTCCCATCACATGGGGTGAATGATGTCATCATAAGAAAATTCAATGGAAAACAATGAAGTAGAAAATTGAGGGATGTGATGGCTTTGAAGTATTGTTAAAAGCGACTTTAAATAAAATACAAAGGATTTTGCTAAGAATGAAGGTAAGGGTATTGAAAACTAAGAAAAAATTTCCAAACAAGTGAGAGATTCGTGTAATTCACATTTTTGGCTTCCATGTAGATGATCTTATTCATGAAAGATAATATGTTGTATCTATTGAAGTCATACACAAGCTATAAAATGAATTTTATTTTTTTTCTAAATCAACAGTTGTATTAAGGTCAAATATCATACATAGTGTTATAAAGGAAATGCTGGTAACAAAACCCAAGGGAGCCCAAGTTACCCAGACATAACCGAGAGGAAACAAAATAAAATAGTGAGCACAAGAAATAACGTCGGACAACAAGGACACAAGGGCCCCTGTTGCAAGCGACAAAGCACGAACCACCTTCCAAGAGGGAAGCCAAGGAAAAAGCCAACAGGAAACAGAGGTCACATACAGGTGGGACGGGAACCCACAAAACAAGATTATCAAAAAAGAAAAAAATCCTGAGAAGCAGGGAGCTGCAGGAGCCAGATGGAAATAGCGGATCACCATGGAAACGAGAAGCCAACAAGAGAAGCAAAAAAGGAGCTCTAGCCAGAGAGGTTAGAGTTCACTTTACGAAGTTTCTTCCCTTTCTTATTAGTGACTCTAACCCAGCCGTCAGGGGACGGTTGGATTTCAACCACTTGAAGAATGTTACTAGTTTGAGAAGGAGGTTCTTTATCTGATTTCGATGTGTTGGACTCGTGCGCACGTTTCTAAAGATTTGAGGATGTAGGGGCCTTCTCTGGGACGATCAGGGAGAGCGGATGCTGCTGAGTATCAATATCATCCTTAGATTCACTCTCATCCTCATTTGAGCTGGAGGACTCAATGTCCTCCAAGGGAGGAGGATCAAATGGTTTCCAGCTTTTACCTTTCGATTTGTGAATATTGTTCTTTTGTTGGGCGAGAAAAAGAGCACAGGAGCTCTGAAGATGTCCTGTTTGATGGAAATGCCGACAGCAGAAAGCTATATTTTCATAGTCTAAAGTCTGTGCCCAAGAGAAATCTCCAGCTTTAAGAATGATTTGGTCTGGTAAGCCTTTGCTGATATCGATCTCGGCACATATTCTGCCATAGGTGTAGAGTCCCTGCAGGCCTCTTGAGGGATCTGTGGCAAGAAAGTGGCCTAGCGAATTACCAATGGCTTGGAAGACCGCACACTGCCACGGGTGAGTAGGCAGGTCAGGAAGCCTAACCCAGATCGGCAGTTTGGTGATGACAGCCGTGGATGGATCAAAATCAGGGAACCAGGGGGTTAGGAAGAGCCCTGCCTTTCCCAAAAACCAAGGGCCTCCTGTGAGGATCATATGGTATTCCTTGTTGTTAGCAAAGAGAAAAATAAAGAAGACCTTGGAGCAAAGAATAACCTTGCAGTGCTTGGTCTAGTTGGAGTGAATCCAAGCGAATAAATCTTCAGTACGGGGCCATAGCTTGTTAAACCTGTAGATGAGGGTAAGCTCAGAAAAGAGTTGAAGCTGCCCTTCCAAATCAGGGTGGGAAATATCAACTGAAGGAGCCTCCTCCAGTTTGTCCACCATGAAAGGTTTAGGTGCCTCAGGAGGGGGAGAAGAGTGCTTGGAAGGCTGATTTTTTACTTCTTCTTTGTATGAGAAACCCTTAGGAGCAGAAGATTGACCTGTTGCACCTCCCCGTAGGCGGAGAGAGATAAACACCGAAGCATTCTTACCTATGTTGTAATAAGAAAGTGGGAAACTATCATCAAGTTGTTTACCAACATGAAGGAGATGCAGAGAAGAGGAGGGGATCCCCAGCTTGAGTTAGAGGTCCTTTGAGAGGCAAAGCATCGAGGACGAGGATTGGACCCACAGAAGTAGGGTCTTGCCTGAGAGGAGAACAACCTAAATTTGAAAAGCTTGCGATGGAAAATCAAGGGTTTCCTTGAGGGGAGAGCATAAATGAGGAAACGTTGAGGGGGGAACATGAAGCAGCAGGGCCATCTCCAAATGCATAAAGGGCCGCTGTAGCTCGCACTCACCCAGGAGAGGGGTAGCTGAGAAAAAGAGTGAGAGGCAGCATAGGAGGATCTTGAGTCGGACAGAGCAGAGGGAGAAACTAAATGGCTCAAAAGAAGCCATCAGCCATCATGAAGGAGGTCCAGAGTGGACAGGAGCATCAATCTTCAACTGCTCCTCGCAGACGAATGCAATGAAGGCTGCATTTAAGAAGGCCTAGGGAAAACCAAGTAGGATTGAACCAGGCAGACTATGCCACCACCACAAAACCCACTGCCATTTTCAAAGGTGAGGTCATGTAAGAGCACCCCTGCGGTATAACTAAGGCCACCTTGAGCAGCCAGGCCGGACAGGGACGTTGTGGCGGCAGAGGAACTGGGAGCTGCGACGATGCAAACCCTACAAGCCATCTCCATAACCCTTATCTTCTCTGCTTGAATGAATCTGTCAATTCCTCTATAAAATGAATTGTTATAAAACATGTGACTCCCTCAACCAATACACACAATCAATTTCTATATAGAATTATTTAGCAATGTATCTCCTATTTTAGAAACGTGGTGGAAATGTTTAGAGGCCATAGACCTGATTCTAGTAAAAACTTCAATGGCTCACTTTATTATTCAGTGGATTTATAAGTAAAATTAGAAATGTCTATCCCTTATAATTGTCTATACATGTGTAATATAACTTAAACTTAGGTCACTATAGAGAATTTATAAATTATAAATGTAAAAACACACCTTCACACATGCTTTATAACCATAAACCAATGTATATGTTAGATCTTTACTAAATTCTAGGAATATTTACTCTAATATACATATTTTAGGATTTATAACTGTAATCATTTAACTTGTACAATTTCATGTATGTAAAATCACCCCTCATTTTTTAATGGGTAAAGGGTTTTAGTGTATTAATTTCTCCACCCATTATATGTGGACCATGGTTTTGTGTGTATGTAAGCACTATATAAAGAAATGTAAATCCTTTGTTGAGGAGATAAGTTGTAATTGTTGAATATATGTCTCTAAGTCTATTTTGGGTCTTAAAGGAAGGCTCCGCAGTTGTGTGCGCGGAGGCCTTGAAAAGTCTGCAGCTTTGTGCGCAGACCACCTACAGTTGTGTGCGCAAGTCAGAGAAGTATATGTACTGAAGATACTTATCATAATAAAAGAAAAGAGTTTTGAAGGCATATATGTGTTTATTACTGTATTATATGTATTCCAAATTTATTTATATGCTTTATATTATTTTTTAATGATAAAGGCATAGCGCGCACAAGTATTGAATGATGAACCAAGTATAGACTGTCAAAGTAGATAGATGCATCAGCGTAGTTCCAAATAAGAATAAGTAATATGTTTTGCAGTAGATCCACACTTCATTGTCCCTATGGATGCATAAACCTAGTTTTGACATCCCCTAATATTTCCTCGGGCGAGACTACGATATATGTTGTAGGTCATTGCCAAAAGGGCTGGTAATAGAGGGTCTTGTTGGTAGTTAACTCTGAACTTGGGTCAAGCCCCTCTGAGCCAACAAATGCTTCTGTCGTCGGGACTAGGATCTGATTGAGGGATATGTGGATACGGCATCCAACAAGGAAGGAAATACAAGATTGGGTTGATCTGAAAAAACGAAAGTTCATAGTTCAAGAAAACAGAGATTCACGACTCTCGACTGAAGATTAGTTGCAATGGTATATTTTTACGAAACAACACAAAATTTTCTTTGCGACGTTTTCTAATGAACTATGTGAATAGTTATCAAGATTTACTGAGAAAAAGACATGTTTTAAGAACGAAGAGCCTACTGCGTAGAGCCCTGAATTGGTACAATGACTTAAGGAGACTGATAACAACATATCAAGAGTTGTTGATTTTTGCATCGACTGTATTTTGGGAGGATTTATCACTGAGTTTGTGATAAACACATCTATGTCTTATAGTGAAGTTGAGAGAAGATTTTTAAAGGGTCCACGAAGTAAGTATATAAATAGTCTGAAGTTGTGGATTAAATTTTTTTTATGTGAAAAGGGCGAACTACGAATGCAGTCAGATTAATGTTTGGAAGAAGTAAGTCTGGGTCAAAGCGAAGTGGAAAGTGATACAGAGTAGACCACGAGAACTTCATTGAGACTGATTACAATCCATTGTTAAAAGAACATGAAAGTGAAGAAGAAGGAAGTAACCCTGCAATCCCTAGAGGTGCATCGCAGTTAGGAGCTGAGAATAATCAAGGCACCTCTGGGATTCCCCATCCCGCTACTCCCCTAATCCCCCATCCCACTTCCCATACTTTCCCTCCACCTCCACCTCGCCCTCCCTAACTTGGCCTATTTTTTATATAATTTTGGTCAAAAGACTCCGCAACTTGAGGAGAACTCTGCGTAAAGCTAAATCTTTCGCACAATGTTTAGGGGCTTCGGGGCAGGTCAAAACCCTTCATTTCATAACGAGTAAATAGTTTTAGTGTATTATTTTGTCTGCCCATGGAATGTGCAGCATGGTTTTGTGTGTATGTAAGCATTATATAAAGCAATGTAAATGATTTGTTGAGGAGATAAGTTGTAATTGTTGATGAACACGAGCTATTGAATATTTGTTTCTAGTCTGTTTTGGGTCTTAAAGGAAGGCTCCGCAGCTATGTGCACTAAGGCCTTGAAGTGTCTGCAGTCTTGTGCACAGACCACCTGTAACTGTGTGCACAGGTTGGAGAATTATATGTACTAAAGAGACTTATCATAATAAAAGAAAAGAGTTTTGAAAGCATCACTCTGTTTATCTGTATATTATTTTTATTGTGAAGTTATTTATATGCTTTGTGTTGTGTTTTAATGATAAAGTCGCCATGTGCACAAGTATTGAATTATTAACTAAGTATAGATTGTTAAAGTAGATAGATGCATCAATGCAGTTCCAAATAAGAATAATTAAGAAGTTTAGTATTATATCCACACTCCATTGTCCCTTTGGATGCAGAAACTTGGTTTTTACATCCCCCGATATTTTCTCGAGTGAGACTGCAATTTGTGTTGCAGGTTGTTGTCGAAAGGGTCGATAATAGAGGGTTTTGTTGGTGTACAGTTAACTTTCAAATTGGGTCAAGCCCCTCCGAACCAACAAATTCTTCCATTTTCGAGACCAGGATTTGATTGAGGGATATGTGGATGTGGCATCTGACATAGAAGAAAAAAACATATTGGGTAGATCTGAAAGAACGGGAGTTCGCAGTTCAAGAAAACAGAAATCTGTGACTGTCAACTGAAGATTGTTTGCAGAGGTATCTTTTTATAGAACAACACGAGATTTTCTTCATGATTTTAAGAACAATGAGCCTACTGCGTGGAGGCCTGAATTGGCACAACGACTCCAACGACTCGAGGAGAATCATAACAACATATCAAGAGTTATTGATTTCTGGATCAACAATATTATGAGAGGATTTAACACTGTGTTCGTGATGGAAACATCTATGTCTTATAGCGAAGCTGAGTGAAGATTTTTCAAGGGTCTGCAAGGTAAGTATATAAATTCTATGAATTTGTGGATTAAAATGTTTTTATGTGAAAAGGGAATACTACGAATGCAGTCAGGCTAATTTTTGGAAGAAATAAGTCTGGGTCTAAGCGAAGCGGAAAGCGATACAAATTATACCACGGTAACTTCATTGATACTGATTATAGTCCATTGTTAGAATAATCTAAAAGAGAAGAAGAAGGAAGTAACCTCACAACCCCTAGAGTTGTGTCACAGTTAGGGGCTGTGAATAATCAGGGCACCTCTGGGATTCCCCATCCCGCTACTCCCCTCATCCCCCATCACCCTTCCCACACTTTCCCTCCACCTCCACCTCCCCCTCCCCCAAGAAACATGGATAATGATATCAAGCTACCTATCTTTAGAGGACTCGGATCAGAGGATCCTAAGAAATTTTGGTTTGTAGTTGAAGTAGCCTGGAAAGAAAGACAAATTACTGATGAAGATATAAAGAAAGCACATATTTTCACCGTGTTGCAGGAGAGAGCGCTGACATGGTATATAAATTATTTTACGAAGAATCAGAATGCTTCACTAGATGACACAAAGAAGGCATCGAATGCAGAATTTAAGAAACCAAAATCGCAGTCATAGTGTATCACTGAGTTGAAGCAAATTAAGCAACTGCCAAGTGAATCTGTTTGGGAATTAGATCAAAGGTTCAAAATGTTAATGGGACAAGTTAGCTTTACCATCCTTGAAGAGCAACATAAAGAGTGGTTTATAGCTGCGCTATTTACACATATCAGACTACCTTTGACACAACAGAATATATCAACACAAGTGGAAGCTATGGAAATTGCGATGAAGCCAGAATCTTTATCAGTGGGAAATACTCATGCATGAGTACAACAGAGTCAGACTTAGCTAGAACACCTAACCTTGGAACTGCAAGATTTGAAGAAGGGTAAGGAAGTTAGGCCAGAAATTCGATTAGAAGTATTGTGCATAAAGTGTAAGACAAAAGGCCATTATAAGGACCAATGCACTGTGTACAGAGAGTATTTGGCTAGTGGAGCACCTAATCCATTGAATCCATGATCGAGTGTATGGTGTGACATATGTAGAATTGCAAGCCAACATCGCATGAAAGAATGCTATTTGTTGTGGAAGTATGTATAGACCCCAAATAAATTTTTTTGTAACTTCTGTAGATCGGTGGGTAAGAATGAGAAGAACTGTCACAATTATGATTTGATGATGGAGCACAATGTTGTTTCCTATAAAATGCAAGTTGAATGACGTGCACACAAAGATCAAGGAGATCATGCTAGTCAAGGAGGATTCCAAGGACGAGGACAAGGAGGAGGTGTTGGTCGAGGATGTGACCAACTTATTTGTTCATGTGATTATGCGATCAAAATTGGTTTCCACAATTTGTAGAGTAGATTCAAGTACTTTGTTTTATCATATTACAAATATCACTTTGAATCTACGTGGATTTTCTACATGTCCTTATTTCATTGATATGATGTAATGGAGTGAACTTTATGAAATCAAAGCTAAACTAATTTTAGAAATGGAAATGTTATTTTGAAAAAAAATAATCCTAGGTAAGAACAACAATTTTTAATTGAAATCCTAAGAGCATGAATTAAAATAAATAAACCTAATCTACTTTGTAAAAAGGAATGTCTTAAGTGATGTTTATAATTCCTCAATCGTGGATTTAGAGCATAGGGGTTTTGATTCAAGCCTAAGAGAAAAAAAACCAATAATTTGGAGAAAATTTGGTTAAGTTTACACATGCTACAGGAGTGCTACAGGCGCTTTCTATGGACGAAACAGAATTGCTACATGAGGTCTTGTTTTGCTACAAGAGGATATAACTCACTGAATGAACAAGTAAATAAAATGAAATTGGGATGGGACAAATGTTGTTATTAATTAGGATGTCTTATGACTCCATTTCAAGTGGAATCACTCCAAAATAACCTTGTTAACACATGCTAAAAAATAACAGAAAATTACTACTCTAAAAACTGGAAATTCAAGAACTAGTGAGCTAGTTAACCTATCAAATTCCTAACCTAATCAAGTGAAAATGAAATGAAGTAAATTTTGTTATTAAATTCAATATTTTATAACCCAATACAAGTGGAATCAACTCAATTGAATCTCATTAACATTTTCTTAAAAATAGTAGAACGTTACTACTTTTTGCTACAAGAGACTTTAAAAAATTCTATATTTTTGAACTAGTAAACCAATCCAAGTAGATCAATGATGAATATGAATTTTATAAGGATAAATCATTCTTGTGACTCTATAAATAACCTGCAAAACAACTCACTTCAATCATTTAACCCAATCCTACAACAAATGAAACATCAATACTAAATGTAGAAATAGGAAAAACGAGAATAAGAGATGCATGTGAATAAGAAGTGAAAAGAAGAAATAAAAAATTGTACAAAAGGGCTCTGAGGCTCTTAGGATGACCAAGTCCAAGGATACTCAGAGTACTATGAATGATACCAAGCTTTAGAAGCTAAAAATGGCACCACGCTTCATTATTTGAATCAATTCGTGTACATCCCTGCTAAAAATGAAAGTGGACTTGCAAAAATGCAATTTTTCTCCACAAAAAGGCTAAGAAATGCATGCTCCTAGAAGAAAATTCGGATTCGTACTTATAAAATTAATGGGGAAGCATTCTCCTTGAAAGGAGGAAGATTTACCCTCCAAAATCCCTCAAATAGTTGATATGGCTCCCAACACTAGGAATCTACATTAATTGACACACAACACATTCTATATTTTCTCAATCACTGGAGCTTCAGAATTTTTCAATGATTTCATGATATTTTGTTCTTTTATTATCCAATATTGGTCCTCCTGTAGTAGGGATAAAGTCCCTAGATTACCTCCTCCTCGAAAGCTTCATAATCTTCCCAATATTCTTACAATATTCTACAAAAATAAATAATATTAGGTACATAATAAGCAAGGATAAACCAAATTCCTAAGGACCCATTAATACTACGAATTAACTCTATGATGTGCAAGCAAGGGGGTAAAATACATGTTTTAAGTGTTTATAAATAATCAAATGGGCCTAATAAAATAGACAATTTTGGGGCCCATTAATGACCACCAAAAGCACTTAATGGCAGTACTTTTGAAAAGATAAACAAGATCGTCTCTGCATCAACAAGATCACTTTGCAAAGATTCAAACTCAGTCTTATTCTCTCCTTCTTGTGTTTTCCCTTTTTCTATAAGAATAGGATATTTCAGTCTATCTAAGGAATTTAATCAAAATAATGTGGGAAGAATAGAAGCCCCCTATGAATTCTTATAAGATCATATGGGGATTTTGTGGCCACTTTCTAACTTTGTGTTTATATGTTTTCTCTTTAACGCCCATTCAAACTTATTTTACCTGCTCATATTTGAAAATGGGAAAGTTAGGCTATTAAAAAAGGTTTTATTATTCTTAAATTAATATAGATAAGATATAAGGTTTCCCCTCACATAAGGTTCTACTATTCTTATATATGTCCACATAGTTGGCCCTGCTCAGAAATATAACTAACTTGGATTGTGTTTGTAAGCTAGCTACTAATAGCTGGTTGGAGGGGGTGGGGATTGGGATTTTGGACATGTGTGCATGTCAAAATCGAAATGGATTGTACATCAGACATGGACATATTGGTTTCCCACTAAAAAGTGGAGGCGGGATTAACTACAACCACATTGTCAACTTGTAATTTTTACAAGACAAAATACATATGACATCGAATTTGAAGCAAGTGTGGTGGTGTAGAAGTAGTTTTAGGGAAGCGCCGATATTAAACCCTAAAACTAATTTTCCAAGCTGTAGGGGTTGTACAAGGCCTACAAAAGAAGTGCATTCCAAACAAAACCCAAATCAGTTTTTGGGATTTAACAATAATAAATTAGCAAGCTTAGTGACAACCATTTTTACAAACTGGTCAGACTTAGCCACATTATAAGCAAAGCAAAGGATATGAGAGGTTGCTACCCTATTCTTGTTGACAGGTTTTCTGGTTATTTTCAATGCCTTCTGGTTAAGGCTATGTAGCCTTGAATTGGCTTCTGGAGGGGTTCCTTGTTGTCCTTCTCTACCAAACATTACTACTACTGATAGAGTTGATAGTAAGCTAAATGATTTTACCATTCCAAATCCCACCACACAACTCAAGGAAGGAGAAGGATAAGGGGATATGCTGGAGGGGAAGTTGCAGTTGTTGAATATCTAAAAACACATCCTAACTACATGAACTCTCTCAAGATTATGTTGCATACTAGGATTATGAAGTGCAATGTATAGGGAGTCGTAGAAGCCCTTGAGAGAATGACTTTAGTGGAACCATATGAGATAGAGTGGAAATTACTAAAGGCACAAACACATAATTCTCTCACAAACATGAAGGAATATTGTCATACGTATGAACACATTTTAAATTTTTCTCCCTTATACCCCAGGACTTTGTAGGTATATTGTATTTTTAATGCTCCACATCTCCTAGCTGTTTTTTTTAATGAATTCTGAATTTGAAACGTGGCCAAACTCCACCAATAACTCAATTTTGCAGGTTCTATATCTGCTAGGATTTTAACCTAGGTGCCTTGGTATAAATTTAATGCACTCAATTTTTTGTCTTCCCTTTCTAAACCTGGGTCCCTTGGTACAATATTAATGCTTTCAAATTTCTTTGCCTTCCCTTTCTTCTTCAGAAAAGTGACATGGGGATATATTTTTAGAAAACCTTTGACAATATCATCGTTATATTCAAACTTTCTAGAAGGGGAACAACATCAACCAACTTGTGTTTTTCTATTAGATGGTGCATTTGTACTTTTCTACTAGATGCTCCATAAGTACTCGATCTAAGGGGTTTCCCATCATTTTGACTATATAATTTATTTCCTTGATTGATAAGCCCTTTATCAACAGAATTGGATCTAATTGTGTATCAATGTAGTGGATCAATTCATGGCCCTATCATATGTCCTGCATATTTATTTTGGTGAACAATGTCATTACCAATGGGTTACTCGGCCTTTCAAAAAAATTTTAGGTTTTGGAGGGAGCCTCTGAATCTGAATTTGGCTAAGTAGCCACATTCAAGAGGCAATAATCTGCCCTCGAGATTAGTGGTATTATTCTTACTAGAGTATACGTTAAGCTCAAGGTGATATTTTTTATTGATAGGAAAATCTTTATGAAAATGTCCATTTTCATAATATAAATAACACTTGAAGTGGATATTTTCACAATCTACATCCTAGTCATGGGAGATAGTTGGAAACTAAAAAACGTTAACTTATTAACAAGGATGGGTGATGCCAGGAGCTATATCTGATATGTAACAAGATTGTGCTCAATTCAAGATATTTTATAATGTATGACGTATAACTTTAAATTTGCTTTCCTTCTTCAAGTCAAAGTAATATCTTTTATTATATTGTTAAACACTAATTTGATATATCAGAGCATATATCATGTAATCACTTGTTAAAAAAAGATTTTCTACCTTATTTTGCCTTCTATCTATTTAAAATGGGCGTGGAGGCCATGTTTGCTAACTTTGGCCACTTTAATAAGAGATTTATTCATGTTCAAATGATTTTTGCAATTAAAACATTATTCCATCATGACATAATATCTCATTTGTGTTTTTCCACAAATTTCAAAATTTTGTTTCATAAGACCTTCAAATGGTCCATATTTATTAATGTATAGATAGGAATAAACCTCCTTTTCTTTTAGAGATCACATCTAAAAAAATTGAAGGAATTCACAGTGTTTCTTTTCGAAATACAAAGTTTTTTTTGCTTCTACACAAGGAAAATTGATACAAGTTTTCCCTTCTTCTACCACATAATTCCTTAAAGGCAAGGTAAGCCTTGAGACACAAGTGGAGGGATGTCCAAAATAATTTGTATCATCAAAATGGCCTTCTCTCACAGACCCCTTACAACATGAAGGTTCCAAGATATAGAACCCTGATAAGAAAGGATTGTGTCATAAATGAACACCATCACTCAAAGATATCATGGCAACAATACATAAAATAAAGTGATGACCATGATTTAAAGGAGATCATATGCTGACTTCAAATGTGTTGGACAAGTAGGCATAGAGATTGTGAAATGACTGGAGGGGCACCCATATTTGAAGCATTAAAACTAAACCATAGATCAATAAATTATAGGGCCTTCTTCACAAAAAATTGACTAACTTTTATATTTGGATATTCCTGGCTTTCAACGTACAATGCACATTGCTTAGTACTTGTCCATAAATGATATTTTTATACTAGGAAATATATATATCTATCTATATATATGTGTGTGTGTGTGTGTGTATACATATACATACATACATACATACATACATACATATATATATGAAAAATACACTAAACACAAGTTAAATTTAATATATCAATTATTATTTGCTTGATTATGGAGACAAAGTATACCTTTTTAAATTTAACAACCCTATCACTCAGTGTCTATTTGCACCTTTGGGGCAATTTCTAGTAATATTATTTTTCAAACTTCACCTGCATTAAATAATTATTCAAATTAATTTCATATCATACATCACATTTTACATAATTCATACATAGACTTACGTGGTCAATGAATCTAGGTTGGTAGGGTTAATATGTCCATCTTGATAGGTTTAGCTTCATGGTATATGATATCTCTAAGTATGGTCTAAATGAAAGGCCCACAATCGCCTAGATACGAACAACAGGACAAATCTGCGCAGGTGCTTGCAAAACCTGTGGTTCATGCAAGATTGAAATGTGATGGGAACATTGGTGAGTCTGAAAGGCATCACCAGGAACTCGAAATGCCCATAATGGCACCTCAATGTCTTCTTCAGAATATCCTTCTCACATGCCCTAATCTTATGGTACCCGAGCGTAAACATATCTTAGATAATACTTGGCTCCTCTAAGCTCATCCATCAGCTCGTCAATCCGGGGTATGGGTACCAGTTCTTCAATCCGGGGTATGGGTACACATATGAAGAGACTCATCCTTTTTTTTCACCAGTACCAATGATGAAGCAAAAAGGCTAGTACCTGACCTCATATGTCCTAGCGCCAATAGCTCCTGGATGGCCCTCTCAATCTCATCCCTGTTGGGAATGGCCTAACTTGGTCTATTTTTTATATAATTTTGTTCAAAAGACTCCGCAACTTTAATGTGATATTGATTTTACTATGATGCTTTATTTTTAAAGCATTGTTTATTTCTCGGTAGTGGCAAATAGGTGTTCCACATAACAAAACCTAAATTAATAAATTAGCATATAATTTACCCACTTTACTTTGTTTATTCATAAGGTATAGAATAGACTTGGCTTGGTATGATGGTGATAAATAGAGAATTAGTTTTTTTAAAGCACAATTTAATTTATAGATGTGATGATTTTTTTCAGCAGAACCTAGGGATGTCATTTCAAGCATATTTGTGATTCTTTTACTATTTGAAATACATTTTTAAATGTATAAATGGATTCAATGTCTTGAAAACCCCCTAGTACATTTGAATTCTACATATTAAACAACTTAAACTCAAGTTTTTAAAAATAGTTGCCACATTTTAGTTAAAATTAACTAGAAAAATGCCCAAAAATGTTATTTCATCTATTACTTAAATTACATAATTAAATTATGCAATTGTTTTATATAAAGATTAAAATTTACTTGACTTAATACAATGATTACAATCAATTAAAAAATCTTAACTAAAATCCAAAATTCAATATAACTTAAAATAATCTTAATGTCCAATAAGTTTTTTATTTCAATATACTTAATATATGATATTAATAACTAACACAACTACTATAATAATAATAATAATAATAATAATAATATAATAAAAATAAAAATACACCTTTCTAAATATTATCACCTTGGAAAAGTATTTTCCAATAATAATAATATAATAAAAATAAAAATACACCTTTCTAAATATTACCACCTTGCAAGTATTTTCCAAGTGTTATAGTTTTTTTTAGAATAATATTCTCCTTACTTATTTACATACACATCATTATGAATGAAGTGCAATGACGTAGGAAGTTGGTGTTTTAAACAATTTGGATTATGCCATGGTCAAAGGAGAGCAATTTTTTTATCTAGAGGGGTAACGACTCCGCAATATGAGGAGGAAGAAAATTCGTATTTGGTGGTTAACACGAGAGTGAGAGTGAGGTTGTCCGTCACGCACTTATAATAGCTCTCTAATAGCTCTCTTTCAATATTCATTCAAATACCACGACCACGGAATTTATTTAGTAAAACATGGATATCTAGCCTATAGGTTTTCTTTAAGTGTTTTAATGATGCAAAGTATTTTATTTTATTTTTAATACACAAATCATTATATTAAAAATAATCCAACTTGTCCTACAAATACCCCACTTACCAACAGTATTTTAAAGTGTTTTTTTAAGCGGCTACATGTACATGACGTAAGCGGGTACTTAACAAACAGTACAGCGAGGCTTAAATATCCATTATCCGTTTTGGTCGGGGTAAAAAACAAATGTAAAAAATGCAACCTGGCTTAAATACCCATTATTCGTTGGTCGGTGCAAAAAAAAAAAAAAGGTGGAAAATGTAAGTTGCCCCGATTCAATGAAAAGACTGACATTGAATTTAATATTTATCCAATGAAAAGAATACAAGGTGCGCTGAATTCAAGGCAGGTGCCCAGGATTGAATTTAATTCCTGACAAACTAAAGGTTGCGCTGTAATATTTATTCGATGAAAATAAAATGGTCGTAATTTGGAAGGAAGTGGTACAAATGTGTCTTGAACTGGTTTGTGATTTCTCTTCAAATAATATAATGTGTCTTGAATTGGTTTATTATTTCTTTAGATTTATTTAATTAAAATGTTGACTAATAATATTAAAAAATGTTAATAAAAATTAATTTTAGGGTGGGTGATAAATTAAAAATTAATATTATAAAACATTAAATTTTTAAGATAAAAATAATTAAAAATAAAACAATACTTATTACAATATAATGTTTTATGAACAAGTTTATAATTTTAAAAAAAATATACCATTCATTTAATTTAAGAGGTTTATGATTATTTTTAAAATATATGATTTATTTAATTAAAGTATTGATCAATAATATTTAATAAAAAATAAATTTAGTGTGAATGATAAATAAAAAAATTAATATTTTAAAATATCAAATATTATTATTATTTTTGTTTCTATTACAAATATAATAATATTTAGGAATTTGATGGATAAGAGAAATCAAATATTTGTAAACCATAGAGATCTTTATGTCGAGCTAGTTTGCAGATTTTGAGAATATTCCAGAATCTAACATTAATAAAAAATAAAAAAATTTAATCGCTTTCTACACTCTAAGATTCCAAAATATTCATAAAATATGCAATCACAATAACTTGATAAATTACATTGTTTCCAAAATATACCACAAATTACATTATTTCCAAAATATACAATCAATGTTAGATCTAAGACTTTTGTGATCCATAATGTAGATAAATGTCGTTCGGATTAATCACATCATTAGGATTAGGTCGACGTTTCGAACCGTTTAATGTGGTTCATTATGAGGATGAACCACATTAGATGGTTCGAAACGTCGACCTAATCCTAATGATGGGATTAATCCGAAAGATATTGATGAACCACATTAGATGGTTCGAAACATCGACCTAATCCTAATGATGTGATTAATCCGAAAGATATTTATCTATATACAATCAAGTCAAATTTCCAAAACCTTCCTCTAGCATTTCGTATGGCAATCAATTTAAACCATGGGATACATCAAAGCTAATAATATAGTTGCTTCAATATGACAAACTCAAACGACAAGTTAACAAACAACACAATGTGGCTTTCCTGGGTTAAATCTCCATACTTGCTTCATTTGTTGATAAAAAATGTGACGTGGCTTAAATCTCCATATTCGTTTTGTTTCTTTATAAAAAAAAATTGATGTGAAAGACGTGGGTCATATGATGTTGGAAGTTGGATCTCATAAAATGTTGGGCCGCTATCACACAGTGATCTATATAGTTGGTTCTATGAACATCTACATGACGTAAGCAACAACTTAACAAATAATACAACCAACATTACCTAGATTAAATATCTACTAGCATACCCCCAAAGTAGGGGAAAAGAACATCGAATAGTTTCTAATGGAGTTCTCAAGAACTAAAGAGAATATTCCAACAACTATTGGTGTACAAAGAAATATATCATCATTATGTACCATGACATTTTCATGGGAAGTTTCACAACATTCACATCTACACCTCCACATGAAGGGTCAACAATTGCATTACGTATCATTGTAAAATAATGTATAAAATAAAATTAATTAATGTACTTTCTTACACGTGTCCGTCTGTTGGTCAACCCTATGACATAACTTTGGTCAACACAATGGAAATACTTTGGAAACTAAAATTGTTCATACAAGTTTGTGTGTTAAACACACATATACACACATATATGTGCATGTGACCAATACATGTTTTAATCACATTTCATTATTCCATGAGAACCAACAAATCATTTTGTTGTTGTTGATGGACTTTCTCCTCCATTGCAACGCTTGTTTTAAGTGAATTGTTAATTTTGCATTCAATACATTTACATATAAGTAAAATTTAACCTTTTCCCCTTTGGTGTTCCTTCTCTTGCTTAGAGGGTATGCTAGTTTTTTAATTATTTGTCTTCTAAAATTGAGTACAATGTAGGCATAGCTAATTCTCGTGCAATAAAAAAAAATCCAAGAGAAGAAATTCCATCATCATTTAAGTAGGGCATGTATTTTCATTTTCTCTTTCTATGTTTCAACCCATTATAATATAACATAATTGCATCAAATACTTACAAAAAATAAGTTTTGCAGGGAGGAAGATGCAATTGAGGTGGAGCTTATCAATTGACATAACATGGTTCATTGTCACCCATGGACAACCCTTTTTGCAAGCTAGGTGCACCCTCGTCATTTGTATAGCTAAGCACTTCTTGAATATCCAATGCGTCTTCCATGAACCATAAAAATTTAAAAATTAATTATTTTCTTTGTAATGAAATGAGTCAACGAACAATGTACCTTAGAACTAAAGTTCTTCCCATAAATCTTCCAACAACTAAGGTATCCAAAAGCTTCTAAAAATGGGCAGGAAGAAGACAACAATGGATTCCCCAGCAACTGGAAGAAAGGATTTGAAAATATCAATTAACCAATACTCAATATCTGTATATACATGAATTGTGTTGAGAAGAAGAAAATGGAATTTCTAGTAAAATTTACAGAGCCTTAATGTGAGCCATACACTACTTTCACACCAACGTTTTCTCCTAAAATAAACGATACTAGTTAGAATTTATGTAAAATTATTGAAATCCATGTTCTTCATGAGTATACAAAGTGGCCTATATTTGTGTTATTTGTGTTAGACACAAGGTTTGACCATGTAGTAGATTATGATAATGTGTGAATCTTTAAGTGCATATGTATGGGCCTACCATCGTGTTTTGAAGGTGTTGTGGAAGTGAAAAATTACTTGCTTTACTAAACCATGGTATTTTTAATCAAAAGGGGTTAAGAGGGTTGAGAAAATGAAGAATTGTATGTGAAAGAGTAATATTGGAGAAAGTGGCACAGTGTAGGAAATATGTCTATAGTTTTGTTGTTTTGGATAAAGTAGAGAATCAATGAGGGTTAAGGTGGAGAAGATACAATTTAGTCTTAAAAATACTTGGAGGGAATCAATATTGATTGCAAGGAGTAATAAAATGAATGAATCTTAGCCCTTAATCATTAACCATAATCCCTTAACTACAAAATTACTAGCCTTGAAGCCTAGTGAGTTAGCTCAATTAGTTCTAATGAATTGTTTCAATGTGGTGTTTCTGTTGATGTCTACATGTCTAGTCCATCTCATGTTAAAGTACCACTGAGATTCACTGGGTTATCGATTGCTATTATAGTTGGGGGTTAAACCACCCTCCATCCAAATGTTCTAGGGAGGATAATGGATATTGGGATGTTTCTTTTGAAAAAAAACATACAAAGAGTGAAGATGGATCTAATTGAATGGCTCATGAGGAACAATAGTTGCTAAGGTTTTGCAAATGGGGTAGCAAGCTAAGTGGGCTTGATTGTGGGGAAAACTCCACAATTAATCACGCTTGCCCCAGAGGTGATCTGGGATGGGTGACTTCCCGAGAAACCATGGTTACTGGGTGCAAGCCCTGAAAGTGATGATTGGCGCTATGTGATTCATTTCACTACTTTCAATCCCACTTCTTCACCCTTGTGAGCTTCACCCGATGAAATGAGCGTTAAGTGGTCTATTAAAAAATCATGAGAAATTAGCCAGTTACGACTACCTCACATAGAAATGGTCATAGATGAATGACTCACTTAACGTAGTTGAATCCCAAAAAATGATATCTAATATAATGCACTGCGAAAGCCCCTCAATACATTTAAACACTTAATCTCTCCATTGGAATCTATCAAGACAGTGAAGCAAACATAAAACTATTGCAGCAAAACCATATGAGATGAAGCAGCTACTACGAAGTTGTTAAGGTAGTTCAAGTGGCATGAAATGTATTAAAATGGTTTATGGAGAATTCATGGTTCAAAAGTATGTAGCAACCCAAGATATGAGAAATTTAAGTGTTTATAACTCCAAACAGTAGACGAGCATAACAATCAGAACAGATCATATGTACAAAATTTTGATTGATGTGGTAGCATTTACCATAAGCTACAAGAGGTTTACGATTGGTTTTGCACTCATTAAATTTATAGTAGTGAGGTAATAAGCTTTCCAACAAACACATAAAACATATAAGATCCAGTGTATACCTGACCTCGAAATAGACGCTTATTCGTCAACTCCTTGTTAAAAGTAAAAATACATTAACTATGTTCTGGTTTTAACCCCAGGAAAAGAAAAATATTGTTCCAAATAAAATAGAAAGAATTTGGTTTCCTTCCCACCTTTGAATACAAAGAATACTGGAAGTTTCTCGCAGCTTCCAACTGAGACATTTCGGTGTAAATTGTGTTGACCAGCTCCAGCACCTCAAGAGTGCTAACAAACTGGAGAAATCTATACACAGAATTAGGGAATTTGGGAAATTTAGTTTAAAAAAATGATTCATCCATGTAGGGAATTTAGTTAAAAATTGTCGAAGGACAGAAAAAGAAAAAAATAGAAAAATTGGACTCATCTTTACCCCGTGATATCATTAAAAATTAAAACAAGTTTATTTGTTCTACAATGGATGACCTTTCCAAGATGCATTTGGTGAACCAGGGGGCATCATTTTGAATATCATATGCTTCAAGTTTTATTAAACGCCCGTATCTCCCAACCAACTCTTCTGTTGCTCGCAAGTGCGCAACTAACGACTTCAAAAGCCCCGACGCGAGCTTCTCCGTTTTTCACCCACCGAATCCAAACCTTAAGTTTTTCATGAATAAAAACATCTATCTTGTCCCAATTTCAACACTCACCCAACGGATCCCGAACAAAACAATAAAACCTTCACAAAAGAGATAATTTACATGAATATTTAATAGAACTTTCAAATGCACCTTGTACGCTTGGGGGAGAGCTGAAAATAGGCATAATCTAAGCATCTATCCTCCTTCATCTCCTCTCGTATTGGAGCTATCGTGGGCCCGATTCCCTGTAACTTTAAAGCATAGACTCTACAACTGCTAATTTCACCATTATAGAGTTCTAGTCCTTCAAATATATAAGTGTGCCATTAAATATCCTCCAACCGCGGCAGAGGCCGATCCTCTGCTAAAAAAATCATGTTTCCACTGCTGCTTAAATGCCAAGCGATTTGAAGCTCAGGCCTAGGCTCCACCAATTGACCCGTGTATGCATGCCGACAAGGAATAAATTAATGGACAAATGGCAAGGAATAATTAATGTGCGAGTGGACGAATGATAGATGACAGGTGGTGAGCTTCCAATGGCTATGGACAGATGATGAAAGCTCAAAGAGTACTTCTCCCTTAAAAAATTCCTTCAGCGTAATAATTATCCGTTTTGGTCGAAGCTAAAAGAAATTTTAAAAATGCAACCGGCCACTTGAAAGGTGCACACTGATCACATGAAATTGGGTCGCACCAATTGAATTTAATTTCCATTCAATGAAAAGACCGACGGACTAAAAGAAGAAAGTTGCGTTGGATTGAATTTAATATTTTATTCAATGAAAAAAATGGAAGGATCAAGGCAGGAGCCCACGAATCAATTTCCAACAAAAATTTCAGCGAGTGAACAAAATTGTTACTTCCTTATTCAATAAATAAATAGTTTAAGTATTCTCAAGAGTTACACGTCTGATCTGCCTAGGTACTCAAAAGATAAAAAATTCTCATTAGGCTTAACCACTCGATGTTAAGGTGATGCCATACACTTTGTATGCTATATGTTGATCCCTTATAGCTCAAGGGTACTTTATGGTCTCTCTTTCCAAAACTACACGTATTAAATAATACACATTTTTTTTTTTTAATTAATACAATTTATATTAATTATATTACTCAAATGTTAAGATGATTTTTATTGTTTTAAGAGAATTTATATCAGGTTTAACTTTTGATTGTTTTAAGAGAATTTATATCAGGTTTAAAAGTTAAATACAAAATGTAGTACTATTTCTTTATTCTTATTAATTTTAATTTTAAGTTGTATATTTCTTAATTAAAAAATAAGTTTTTTTAATTAATATAATTTATATTATTAACATTACTCACATGTTAAGATGATTTTTATTATGTGAAGAGAATTTAAAAAAAAAAAAAAAAAAAAAATTCTATTTTTATTAATTTGTATTTTATTTTTGTTTTTATTTATTTATTTATTTATTTATTTCATTTATGATTTATTATTTATTATTTATTTATTTATATTTATTTATATTTATATTTTATTTTATTTTATTTTGTATATTTTTATTTATTTATTTATTGTTCTCTATATTTGGTTTGACTCTTTGTTTGACTATTGAATTGATACGTTGTTAAATTACATGGATAAGAATTAAATGTATTTATTAATTATTAATAATAATTGATTATTATATAAAAAAATTTACATATATGCACCAAGATTGGTTAAATTATTTACCATTATATTATTGAATTAGTCAATTAGATGTTTAAATATATTAAAGGTTGTAAAAATTTATTAAAATAATAATAATAAATAAAGAAATAGAAATTAATTAATCAATTAAATAAATAAATAATGGAATATTTACTTTTTCTTAGTCAAACTAGCCGTTATCCTAACCGCTAGTTGAGCCATTTCTACATCTATTTATACTTAATGTCTGGATCTGATCTCTCATAGTCCTGATGATGAACCACACTGGTTGGTTCGAAACGCGTCGACCACGTTCTTTTACATGTGATTTTTACCGAAAGAATTTCTACTAAATTATATTATGGATCACAGAAGCCTAGATTCCAAAAATTTATATTATGTTTAAAATTTTACATTTATTAATTAATAAATGCATTTTTTAATTAATATAATTTATATTATTAACATTACTCATATGTCAAGATGATTTTTATTGTGTTAAGAGAATTTATATTACATTTAAAAGTTAAGTAAAAAATGTAGTACTATTTCGTTATTCTTATTAATTTTAATTTTTATATTTATTAATTTTTATTAGAAAAATAAATATAATAATCAAGTAACAATACACAAGCCATGTAGGCCATTTTTTACTTGGAAAATTGTAGAGCAAGGCATGTAAGCGTTGACTATTCATTCTCATGGAAATGCTCCCATCAATAGAGTGTGATGCAGAAGCATCAAACGACTACCTCAACCAAATTGATTATGGGTGCTTCTAGAAGAAGAAGTGTGGAAGCCAAGGAGAGAGGACACATTTTCTCTTATTTTTAATCATTTGTAAGCCTATAGAAGGCGATTAGTTGGTAGGGACAACATTCGATCTGTTAGAGTTTGATAGGATTTTCTTTTTGTTTATAAGTCGCCTGCAGGTGTCAGAGGAGTGACTAGAAGAATGTAAGATCAAACCTAAAGGATCTGAGGCCCCGAGAGGCCATATATGTAGTTTTGTTATATTTTATCGGTTCTAAAAAGTTGTAATGTACAATTTCCATTATATGCAGCTTGTGTGTGATTTTGTAAATTTGCACATGGGTTATTTTGCACAAACCCCGTTTTGTTAAATCCATGTCATGATCTTAAGGGAGATCTCACCTATACCCGTAGGTCCTATACTTGGCATGCTTCCAATCATGTCGATATAGGGAGCAAGTGAAATCGACAAACAAATGGCATTGCAGAGTGAAGGAGTTGGGACCTAAAATGGTTAGTTGTAACATAATAGTGTAAATATTAAAAGGAAGTCGGCTAGCCCGACCTTCGATTAGGGTCAGGCTTAGTCAGGTGGTCAGGCCCTGCACTCATCGCAACAAGAACAAAGAGGAGAGAAAGGTCGATCCCCGAGCACTAAAATCTATCTAAACCTGACCTCTAACGTCATGAAAGGAAGCATGTTGGTTTTGTTTGTTGAGACGACCAAAGCGACATGAAGGATGCAAGACACAACGAAGAGCAGGTGAGGCTAGATAAGAGGATGATAGTTTATGCATATGGATTTAGGGTTTTGGAGGTATATGAGTTCATTGTTGCATAATAATATGAGAAGAAATAAAACACACACCCACAACCCACAATTTTATGGAGTTGAAGCCATAAGGGGATGAAATTGATAGACCCTAGAATCAGAGTTCATCAAGTGGCATGAGAGTGCAAGAAGCAGGCAAAAAATTTCTTATAGGAGAACAATCCACAACTGCGATTGTGGGTAGAATTATCGAGGAGAGGTGAGAAAGTGTGTAACGACCAAGCAAGCGGAGGAAGCTCGAGAGGTTCCAGATGTGGTGAACTGAGATGACAAAAAGTCCATGCCAGAGGAGGAGAGCCAGTGAGGTATCAATGAAGGCTTAGTTGCAGTTCACCATTGAGCTTGAGGAAAATCTTAGGGATATATGCGGAAAAGAAGAATGAGGTTTTGAATGGACAAGATGAAGCAATGAGATCTCTTGCAAAGGAGTTTAATGGAAGAGCATCAAATCACCCCAACTGAATTGATTCCGAGTGCTTCTAGAAGAAGCAATGTATTGACCAAGGAGGGAGGACATGTTTTCCTCTTATGTTTAATTCATTTGTAATCCTCTATAAGGTGATTAGTTGGCAAGGACAATATTTAATCTGTTAGAGTTTTTTAGGATTTTATTTATGTTTATAAGCTGTATGCGGGTGTCATAGAAGAGTGATCTGAATATGGGAAAACAAGTTTTGCTATGCTAGCTCCCTCATCAGTATTAAAAAAAATGTGTTTAGGATCGTTTCAAATTAGCCAGTTACGTGAGGGTTTATGTGTCAAGTTTTGTGTCAATTTATGAGCAATTCATGAGTTAATTAGCTATTAAAAACATATGTACAAGAAGTAAATTTCAGAAAAATAATAGACATTAAACACATTACACAATAGCTGATAACAAAGTTGACACTTGGCACCGTGTAATTGGGCAAAAATAAAGTAATATTCCCAGAATATCTTTTTTTGCTGACCAGACTATCATGTCAGCATTCTACAAAATTTTCAACTATTTAAGAAAACAAACATCAGGCTCTATCTTCCTGACTCCGTTTTGAGTGAATGAAAGGCGTCGGATTCTTAGCGACGAGACCTATCCCGTCGTTTTAATTTGGTGTGATTCTGATTAATAAATATTTCAATTAATTTAATTTAAATAAATAAATATAGTTTAATATCGACAAATGAAAATTTTAAATCCGATTCCAAACACGAACATTTTAGAGATGAGCTTTAGGGTTAGAATTGATAATGAGATTTGCTTTCATATCGCTGGTATCCTCTTACACTACGAGCTGTAACGCCTCCAAAAATTTGAAACATTAGTTATTATTCACGTCCTGCCTTTGGTTGATTAGCAGTGCGTCTCACCTTTGATTAGCAGTGTAGGCTAGGTTCCTGTGCTTGAAAAGTTCAAAGTGCCTTATCATTATTACTACTAGTATTTCTTCCTATTACCACCTATATATTCGATTCGTCCAATGGAAAAAAAGTGTCCGCCAGTATATAATCCCTCATGAGAATTCTTTTGCCTCATTGCCCTCGTTTCAATATTATATGATATACCTGCTGCGAGTTATTTGGAGAACAGCGCGGTTCAGAGGTAAAAATTAACACCTTAGCCAGCGATCGCTATCGTCGCCTTCTCTTCTGAGTATTGCAATTTTTGAAGATTTACCTGTCCGTCGCCTTCTCTTCTGTGTATTGCAATTCTTGGGGATTTAACTGTCCATCTTCCCTCATTCTCATGAGGTCTTCCTCGCCACATGAAAACGCTCCATCCTCTTCTTTCAAACCTCATGAAAGTGTTGGTGCCCCATCTTCCTCTTACACCCCTCATGACGATTGGAAACCTTATTATTCGTCCCTCTGCTCTGTGTCGACGGTTTATAGAGAATACCAGAGACATCAATTTATAATCTAACGGGACTTTTTACACCAACTCCAAGTACAAATACAAAGTTCAGACTGGGATGCCACACACTCGAAAATCTACCATCTTCAGTACCCGACCCGTTTACGAGCTTGAAGGAATTGTGGCTGCACGATTCCCCAAATCTGAAATGTTTATCCCGTTCCCATGGTCTGTTGAATCGGTTGACAGAGTTGAGCATAGTGGACTGTGGCATAAAGTCCCTTCAAGGAGTTATGAACAAGCTGGAAATCTTCAGAGGATACAATTGCCCATTGCGCGAGCTGTCATTCAGAAAGGTTCCAGATAAAGTAATCCTTCAAAGAGAGGCGAGATTGCTAGGCGTGTCGAGTCAATCCTCTCCTCAAGACGTCTGTCCCACCCTTGAACACCTCTCGATCAATTGTTGTAGAAATCTTTCCAAGGTTGGACCATTGCCAGCAACACTGATAACTCTGGATTTGAGCTATTGCCATACATTGCGTGAAATAAAAGGGCTCGATAATCTGGCAATACTACAACAGCTAGATATCAGTGGATGTAAAGAAGTAGAGGAGCTGCCAAGTCTTCAGACGTTGACATGTTTGACGAGTTTGAAGGCTTCTAGATGTTCCAATCTCAAGAGCATACAAGGCTTGCACATGACTACAAATCTTCGAAGACTATATGTTTGCGAATGCCAGAAGATACAGCTGCCAGGTGTGGAACATTGTCAGTCTCTGGTGGAGCTGGATGGTTGTGATTGTGGTAACCTCCTACGGGATTATAGTCTGCTCCAGCAACTGCGCCAACGTTTGAGGGTCGGTCTCAAGACACACAAGGTTGATCACTAGATTCGGGAATTCACTTGAGTGGAAAAGTTCAGATTCAGTCCATGGAATTTCTAAGGTTCCAACAATTACTGGCAATTTTTTTTGGGTATGATTTTTTTTAAGCTTGGGCTTTATAACTTAAAAATAATAAATTTAGTTATTTATTTTTCACTAAATGATTATTAAAATATATGTTACTATTTTTTATCATCTTTGGGCAATTGTAAATAGTTTAGTCCTTTTTTTACATTTTATTTTGGGATATTTTTTTGTTAATTTTATCTAGATACTTTATGTAGATTTGTGAAATTTACATATTTGAAAATTTTATATTTTATAATTCCCAAGTATTTCATAAATAGTTAGGATGTTGAATCTATTTAGAGTCCAATATAGATTGTTTTTTCCTAAATGTTTGTGGTAAATTAGTTTCATTGAACATTGTTCTTGTCATTTATTGCACAATTTTATTTTTCTTTCAACAATTTTTCATTTTGTTATGGAGTCCTTGTCATTGGAAACTCTCTTCTAGTCCTATGATTTTCACAAAAATCATTAAATTCATCAAAAGGTAAACTCACCTCTTTTACGTAATGATGAACACTACATTTATAGGCTAGATTCATTTTCAATTAGACCTTTCAAAGCTTTAAATATTTCAAATGCTTCACATTTCTCTTTAAGGAATGTAATCCATGTCATTCTTTTGTAATCATTAATAAAAAATATAAAATATCTCTCACATTTCAATGTTTGTGATCTATATGAATAAGTTCCAATGACTTTGATTATCGGAGTATTATTTTGGCCTGAACGTGACCCGCATCTATTTCCCATCTGACATGGCTTACAAATAATAACATTTGGTTATGAGATCTTTGGCACCTCTCCCATTGCTTGTGTTTTGTTGATTTTTACTGGGCTATCAAAAGCTGATATAACCCATCTTTCTAAGTCATACCCATATATCATCCCATGCCCATGCAACACGTTTTTTTTTTTTTTCAATCTAATATATATACATTACTTGAGCTTTTAGTTGCATTTGCTACCACTCTTCTAAATCTACTATTCTTATTTCACATCCTTTAGAATGGAATGTAAGATCATATCCTTGATAAAATATTTAATTAACACTTAGGAGATTATGTTTTAAACCATCAACATACAAAAAATTGTTGTTTTTTCATTAAAGACAACTACTCCTTTACCAATTATTTTGGTTGGTGCATTGTTTCCAAATGAGACACTTCCTCCTTTGTCTTCCTTTAGAGATATAAATTTGTTCTTGTCTTAAGTCACATGCTTTGAGCATCCAATATCAATGTACTATTGGCTTTCTTGATTTTGAGCATACATTAATATAAAACCAAACTCTTCTTGTATTTCTTACATATTTTTCAAAATATGTCTTCTTTGACAGCATTTGTGACAATATTTTCTTCTATGTTTCAATTTAGATGCCTCAAACTTTTGTTTCTACAATCATAAGATTTGTGCCCAAAATTATTGCACGTGAAACATTCAACATGATCTAATAAGGGGGATCGATTGTAATGTTTGAAAACCATTCTCATTAAAACTTTTTTAGGATAATTTTTCACACAACCATTTCTTGAGATTTTATATGATCCCTTGCTCTTAGTAAGAAGGGATGTAAAGTTTAAGGAAGATTTTGAATCTAGGAAGTTGCATGATATCATTCTTCTAGTAATAAAGGACGAGGAGATGAATATTTTAAGGTTAAGTTAGGGTCACCAAAAATTTCAACCACAAAATTTCGTGTTAAGATAAGGTGTTTTGTAAAGAAATTCTTTGTATGAAGATTGTTGGTTCAAAACTCGGTGGATACAAAAATGAAATCATACTAAGGATTAATGTGGCTTAGACTAAGTGGTGCAATCCTAAATGATTTTGAAAAATAAAATACCCTTAGTCATAATTTTCTTTTTGGGATCTCCAAATTTCAAATAATTACCTCCACATACATCTCCTATGGAAATGTCTTAAGACTTTTCTATGGAAACATGTTAAGACTAAATAACATTTAATCATAAATATGAAATTTGTGAGTGAGATTAAATTATAAGAGAATATCATTCATCTTGTCCACCAGATTAAAGTCTAATATTTAATAGCATGAATTTTCCTTTAGTTATTAAAGATTCTAATTAATAGGGCTTATTATGTGGACTTGATTAGCCATCCTGATTACAAGCTTAATTACCACATACAAGTGGGATTACTCTACAGTCTTGATTGTGGGCCTATTTACCCTATATGAGTAGGATTATTGTTTAGGTCTGATTAACACTCTCAATAAACATGTATAAAGCATGTTTAGATGGAACTTCAAGAAGAAGTGCAGTATGGCTGGTTGGTGGGAGGGATGGTGTTTCAAATTTGAACAGTTTGTTGTGAAGTTGCAGAATGTTAGTCGTAATATCTAGCCAACATGTTAGACAACATAACTTCGATATAATGATTTGAAATTTAGGATATAATCTTCATGTAAGAATTACAAATATGAGGCTAGTGCGCCAACTTCAAAAATCATTATTGATTATGATTTTCCTTTCATCTCACTCTATTCAAATTTCATAAGTTTATCCATTATATTTCATGTAGGTGATATTTTACTTAATCATTGATCATATTTTACTTCAATGATATTTTACCTAATTATTAACTCCCTTAATATAATTGATATAAATTATTATTGTTGAACGAACCCAATTTCAACCAAAATAGAAGAATGCATTCTCGTGAATTTATGGAAAGAAATGTTCAATCCAATGCTCAAACACAAGAGGTTGTATCATATCATCCTCAATCTTGGTTGTTGTTTTGTAGATAGAGCAGTACTGGTCGACATCATTTTACTAGTGAGATGATTGAGGTGCATAATAAGTCCTATTGTAGGATTGATAAATTATTTTTTATGGAAATGTGCCGAGTCTGTAATGAATCATATGATGGTATACAGGTTGTGAGATGGCATGAAGGGCTCATTTTTAAGAGATATAAGAGTGAGAGAGGTGCTCACAATTTCAAAATGGAAAAATCAAACGACGAGTTAACAAACAACACATCGCGACTTCCATGGGTTAAATATCCATACTCGTTTCATTTGTTGATAAAAAAAGCGATGTGGCTTAAATCTCCATATTCGTTTCATTTGTTGATAAAAAGAGAGCGACATGAAAGGCGTGGGTCATATGATTTTGGAGGTTGGATCTCATAAAAAGTTGGGTCGCTATCACATAGTGGCCTATTCAGCTGGTTCCATGAACATGTACATGACGTAAGCAACGACTTAAAAAACATTACACCTAGCGTTACCTGGGTTAAATATCCACTAGCATACCCTGAAGGGGGGGAAAGGAACGTCGAATAGTTTATAATGGAGTTCTGAAGAACAATAAATTGGTGACATATAAAGAGAATATTCCAAAAACTATTGGTGTAGAAGGAAATATATCATCATTATGTATTGTGACATTTTCATAGGAAGCTTCACAACATTCACATTTGCACCTCCACATGAAGGGTCAAAAATTTCATTATGTAGCATTGTTAGATCAATAAACTAATGTATAAAATTAAATTAATGAATGTACTTCCTTACACGTGTCTATTTCCTGGTCAACCCTATGATAGGACTTTTGTCAACACAGTGGAAATACTTTGGAAACTAAAATCATTTATACAAATTAGTGTGTTACACAAACATATATGTGCATGTGACCAATAAATGTTTTAATCTCATTTGATTATTCCATGAGAACCAACAAATCATTTTGTTGTTGGTGATGGACCTATTCCTCCTTCCTTGCAACACTTGTTTTAAGTGAATTGTTAATTTTGCATTCAATACATTTACATATAATCAAAATTTAACCTTTTACTCTTTGGGGTTCCTTCTCTTGCTTTGAGGGTATGCTAGTTTTTTAATTATTTGTCTTCTAAAATTGAGTACAATGTAGACATAGCTAATTCTCTTGCAAAAAAAAAAATCCCAAGAGAAAATAACATGGTTCATCGTCAGCCATGGATAGCCCTTTTTGCAAACTAGGTGCACCCTCGTCATTTTTACAACTAAACTCTTTCTGAATATCCAATGCATCTTTCGTGAACCATAAAACTTTAAAAATTAATTATTTTCTTTGTAATGAAATGGGTCAACGAACGATGTAGCTTATAACTAAAGTTCTCCCCGTACATATTCCAGCAACTAAGGTATCCAAAAGCTTTTAAACATGGACATGCAGAAGACACCAATGGATTCCCCAACAGCTGGAAGAAAGGATTTTAGAATATCAGTTAACCAACACTCAATATCTATATATACATGAATTGTGCTGAGAAGAAGGGAATGCAATTTCTTAAAAAAATTACAGAGCTTTAATGTGAGTCATACACTTCTTTCACACCAACATTTTCTCCTAAAATAAACGATATTAGTTTGAATTTATGGAAAAATATTGAAATCCATGTTCTTCATGAATATAGGAAGTGGCCTATATTTGTGTTAGAGACGAGGTTTGACCATGTGGTAGATTATGATAATCTGTGAATCTTTAAGTGCATATGTATGGGCCTACCATCGTGTTTTGAAGGTGTTGTGGAAGTGAAATATTAATTGCTTTAGTGAACCATGGTATTTGTAATCAAAAGGGGTTAAGAGGGTTGAGAAAATGAAGAATTGTATGTAAAAGAGCAATATCCGAGAAAGTGGCACAGTGTAGGAAATATGTCTAGAATTATTGTTTTGGAGAAAGTAGAGAATCAATGATTGTTAAGATGGAGAAGATAGAAAATCAGTCTTAAAAATACATAGAGGGGAACAATATTAATTGCAAGGAGCAATAAAATGAATGAATCTTAGCCCTCAATTATTAAACATAATCCCTTAACTACAAAATTACTGACCTTGTAGCCCAGTGATTTAGCGCAATTAGTTCTAATGAATTGTTTCAATGTGGAGTTTGTGTTGATGTCTACATGTCTAGTCCATCTCATGTTAAAGTCCCACAAAGATTCACTAGGTTATCGATTTATATTATAGTTGGGGGTTAAAATACCCTCCATCCAAATGTTCTAGGGAGGATAATGGATATTGTGATGTTTCTTTTGAAAAAAATAAACATTTTTCACCTTCACCCACAACTTTGAACTCAACTTTAGCCTTCGACCTTTAATGTTCTTAGGTCCCAAGTCTTAACCCATACCTTAAACTCTTAAATCCTCAAGTCTTGATTAATGAGTTTAAACATAAAATCATAATATTAATACTTAAACCTGTAACCCTAATCCTTAAACCCCACCCTATACTCCTTAAACCTCCACACCTTAAGACATTAACCACACTCTTTGAATTCTTTTTATACTTCTAGTTATTTAAGATCGGGCTTGAGGCACATAACATATTTATTGAGAATTATTTTTGTGTATCATAATCTAATTTCATAGCACATAACTTATTTTAAATATGTTTATAGTAATGGAAGGAAATAAGTGTCCTTGGGTAATTTTACCAACAATTTAAAGCATGGAAAATTATTTTAGAATTTAAAAGTATTGTTTAAAATATGAGTGTATCTGAGTAAATTATCTTTGAGTTTTTTCTTCCAACATAGTAATGCTATCGACGAAGTTATTTCTAAAATTTTATAGATTTTGATTTATAAGAAAATTGTTTATATCAAAAGAAAAATAAATTAATAATCTCATCTAGTTCTGTGAGGTCAGATGAAATACTATAGTTGGTGAGAAGTGATGTGTTTGGATCTATGTCAATTCCATCACTCTGTAAATCTATGTACTATGTATCATTTCTTGATTAATTCTAAAAAAGTAGACATATCTATTTCTTTTGGAAGAAATTTAAATTATTGTTTACCTAGGAAAGTTATTTTAGGCAATCATTTAAAAAAAAATTTGACTAGAGGACTGTTAATTGTTTTTGATAATGAAAATGGCTTTGACACTATCAAAAACCTTTGGGGCACCCAAAATCCTGAAGCTTGATAGTTGTAACTCTTATTTCCCAAGATTTCTAATTTTCACTATTTTCTCGGCAAAATCATAGCCTCTATAGACTACTATAATTATTTGTTTTTCCATACAATCTAATGTAGCATTAGCATTTATATTAGAAAAATGTTTAAATTTTAGTAGGTCATGCTATATGTGTATATGAATGATGATTGAATAGGAAATCAACCTAAAACATTATACAAAACCTTCCTAAATAATAACTATGCTATTTTGCATCACTTTTAATAATTGCTTTCAAGACTCTCACATAATATATAAAATAACAATTGTTACAAATAATAATGATTACATTATTAAATACTTAATGATAAACCCTTATTCTTTATTTGAACAAATTAATCCTTTTCCATTTTAGAGTTAATGTGAATATTAGCTAAATTCTATTTTATTATGCATATATGGATAACTTTATTTATATGAAATTATTTTTAATTAATATATCCATAATATTATAGTCATCTAAATTAGTTTTGAATAAACCAATTTTTTTTTTTTCAAATCAATTTAGAATTTTGTAATCATTTAAATTAATTTTCCAATTTCCCAAAAGCATTGAAACAATATATCGCTATTTAAATAAATTCTCCATAATTATAGAAATGATATGTTTTTTTTTAATATTGCAGGCATCAACCACCTATTAAAAGTGACATTATTTTGTATTTAATAGTATTACCTATGGAGGTAATGGCCACTATGGCTTTCCATTGTAATAAAATAATATCACATTAGAATGATTTTTTTTAGAATTTAATGTGTTTAATTCCACCATGTATGAAAACATGAGACATTGTATGCACTTCATTCCTCCCAACCTAGGAAATCAATGGCATGCATTTAATGTTACATGTGCTTTTATTTGACTTAATGATTATGATGCGTTCCAAAAGTAAATGAATTATGTCTTAAGGATGTGTTAATAACACTTTAATGTGTTAAGGATTCATCACTTATAAAGAGGTGGGATGTTCAAAAATAAAAGTTCTCAGAATGACGTGAAACCTGAATGACCGCATAGTGCTTATCGTTCTGAATCTGAAACAATTTATTTTGGACGAAATGGAATTTGTATGCTCCTAGAAATGAGTTCTGTTCACTTTGATAAATAGGAAAAAAAATGATGACACGTAACCCAATGAGTAGTTTGTACTGCTGACGTGGCATGCTGACTAGGCAGGGTCAATTTTTGTCAATTTCCTCCGTCGAATGTGTGACTGCCAAGTGGCAGAGTTTTATTGGTTAGAAATTTCAGTGTGTTGGAAATTTCTTATTGTGTGGAAGTTTGGGCCAATGAGGAGGAGGCACATGGCTAAGCCTAGGGCTGCCACATGTCCCCCTCATGGAAGAGAAAAATTATTGGTTAAACACCAGATGGAGGTGCCAAGGTTCGACCTCGCAACCTCCCATGCCAAAGCTAAGCACTTAACCACTTCGCTTATGCATTAGATCTTAACATATATACATTGCCGCTTATATTTCAAGTTTAATAATATTGTCGATGGGGGGAGAGGGGGCCGACCCCCAATACATGTGACGAACACCTATGACCACAGGTGAAGCACTGGAGCACTAAATCCATAAGTGCAAATAAAAAATAATTAATCAGGTTTAATTAAAACTAATCCTTTTTTATTAAGCCTTAAACTAGATTTTCCAAAAAGCGCGGGTTTAACCTTAATCATGTCTGAATTAGCTCAAATACGAATTAATTAAGTTAATGAAATTTAATTTATTTAATGCGGATTGGTTTTGCGGTCCGCTAATTTCGGCGGAACTGCCACTTTGGCACCAACTAGCCTGATTTAGCTCCTTCTAGCTAAATTTAGGCAGAAATTTGTGGAAAAACTGTTATAGGTAAGAAATGGGTCCATGCAATGGATGTGAAATTTTTATCATTATAGAAAAATAAAGCCTAGAAATTGGTTGATATTTTTGAAGGGAAGAAAACCATTTGTTGCAAATAGGTCTCCTGAATTGTAATATACCAATATGGATTTTTTTCCAAAAGGCACTGTGTTTCCTGAGTTGTGGTTTTCTTTAGTTGAGTGGTCATGTGAAACATTTTGAGTAGGACTATTGTAGGTGTATCTATCTTGTTTTTTCATTAAAGTTAATTACCCATATCCATGTAAATGTTGATATAACAACCCAATCATGTAGAAGAGTTATCATAACACAAATTTTTTGACATATTGTTTGGGAACAAACTAGGAAGCAAACTTCAGCCAATAAATTTGTAATTTCTTTTATTTCCAATTGGGATAAAAAATCATTGTTCACAAGTCCACAGAAGAGAAAATTTCAATTTGAGAACATTTGTCAAACATTACAATATCATCGGGAGGAACACTTGAAGTGTACTCAAACCTGGTAAGAAAAATCAAACCCACTATGTCAAATAACTTCGCCTCCAACCAGGCACAAGATGAATGAACTCAAACCAGGAGAAAATTTTAAGATTTGGGCTAATTTTAGTCGCATATTAGCTGGTATTTTTGGTTGGAAATTGGATTGACTGATGGCATATTCTTTTGGAAACAACTCAGCTTTGGAATGGTCAGATTGCTACAAGATTATGGCAAGATGTTATCAAATCTGGAACTATATATATATATATATATATATATATATATATATATATATATATATATATATATATATATATATATATATATATATATATATATATATATATATGTATATTTAATAGTTATTATATATATATATATATATATATATATATATATATATATATATATATATATATATATATATATATATATATATATATATATATATACATACACATATACATATATATATTTTTATTTCAATAGCGAGCTTATATATATATATATATATATATATATATATATATATATATATATATATATATATATATATAAAAGCTTCCTTCTTAAATTCAAAAATTGACCCTCTTCACTTGACATTAACGCCATGAACTTTGGCCCAAAACACTGCTCAGTCCTTTGGAGAAATATGTCTTGAAGGCTAACCATGCACTAAGTCAAATCTCTTCCAGTTTCTCTTTCCTCTCCTAGCATGTTGAATGGCTTCTCTCTTAATAGACAACATTCAAGTCATAACTCTATGAGATTATTCAATGCCATGATCCATAGTGGAAAGCATGCAACAACTGTCCTCTAAATATCCAACTTTTCCAACTGAATCAACTCTCCAATAGAATCGGGCAAGCATTTCAATGCGGGACCGTAGATCTTAAATTCCTTCAAACTCCTTTGGAAACTGAGCTAAGCCGGCAGCGTTTCCAGCGAAGGATTCTATAGAATTTCAAAATATCTTAACTCTACAGTGGCACTCAAAAATTCTCGTATGTGTGTACCCTTTAAAACTAATTTTGATAAGCATTGTTGATGTGCCACTTGAGAAGGAAATACTTCAATGTTATCACACCAAGTAAGATCTATAACTTCAAGTGTGGTGATATTTCCAAGAGTCTCACTAGACATTGTTAAATTATTACAATTAAATAAATATCGATGTTTAAGTTATATTAAGTTCTCGAAGGAATTTGGAAGTGCCCGCAATTTGAAGCAATTGTCCAAGTGAAGATGTTGGAGGTTCTTTAAGTTTCCAAAGGACTCTTGAAGACACCCCATTTTTGAAAAATAAGATAAATCCAAGTGTTGCAAACACTGCATATTACAAAATTCATCCAAAAAAGTTTGCAGAAGCACTCCTTCTATAATACCTCCTGTAATACCCCAATGCATCACGAAAATCTTCTTTAGATACTTCAGTTTCCCTATGGACTTTGGAAACTCTAGGAGAGGACCTTTGATGTCCAACTGCCTCAATTGTACCTCAAAATTTCTTTCTCCCAAGAGTGTGCTCAATTTTTCCCTGGACACATTTAAAGCACTACATATCATTTTTTGGGATTTGATTGTGGTAAGTAAGTCATTCATCTATGACCATTTCCATGAGAGGTAGTTGTAACTGACTAATTTATCATGATTTTTGAATAGTCCACTTAGAACTCATTGCATCAGATAATGATCAAAGGGGTGAAGAAGTGGGATTTAAACTAGTGAAATGAATCACATAGCATCAATCATCACTTCCGAGACTTGCACCTAGTAAGGATGAAGGCAGAAGCCCAAGAATCTAATTCCAACAAAAATTTCAGCCAGTGAAAAAAAATTGTTACCTCCTTATTCAATAAATAAATAGCTTAAAGTTTTCTTGAGAGTTACATGTCTGATTTGCCTAGGTACTCAGAAGATAAAAAATGCTCATTAAGCTTAACCACTCGATGTTAAGGTGATGCCATACACTTCGTATGCTATATATTGATTCCCAAAAGCTCAAGGGTACTTTTATGGTTTCTCTTTCCAAAACTACAAGTATTAAATAAAACAAATGCTTTTTTAATTAACACAATTTATATTAATTATATTACTCACAAGTTAACATGATTTTTATTGGGTTAAAAGAATTAATAATGGATTTAAAATTTAAATACAAAAAGTAGTACTATTTCTTTATTCTTATTAATTTTAATTTTAATATTTATATATATTTAATTTTAATTTTAATTTTATATTTATTAATTAATAAATATGTTTTTTTAATTAATATATTTATATTATTAACATTACTCACATGTTAAGATGATTTTTTATGTGTTAAGAGAATTTATATCATGTTTAAAATTTTATATTTATTAATTGATAAATATATATTTATTAATTAATATAATTTATATTATTAACATTACTCATATGTTAAGATGCTTTTTATTGTCTTAAGAGAATTTATATCATGTTTAAAAGTTAGTACGAAATGTAGTACTATTTATTTATTCTTATTAATTTTAATTTTATATTTTATATTTATTAATTTTTATTAGAAAAATAAATCTAATAATCAAGTAACAAAACACAAGCCATGTAGGCCATTATTTACTTGGAAAATTGTAGAGCAAGGCCTGTAAGAGATGACTATTCATTCTCATGGAAATCTTGCCATCAATAGATTTGAAAAAATCTTAATATATTTTAATTTTATATATTAAATAACTTAAACTCAAGTTTTTAAAAAAAGTTGTCACAATATAATTGAGTTAAAATTAACTAGAAAAATACTCTAAAAATTTGATTTCTTCTATTAGTTAGATTACACAATTTTTGTATAAAATTAGAATACACTTGACTTGATACAATGACCACAATCAATTAAAGAATCTTAGCTTAAATCCAAAATTCAATATAAAATAGAATAATCCTAATTTCCAATAAAATTTCTTTATATATCTATTTCAATGTATTTAATATATGATATTAATAACTAACACAACTATAATAATAAAAGTGGTTTTTGATATATATTCATGAATATTATTAATTTTCAAAACGAAAAGTCTCCCCTATCCCCTCTCTTTTTGGCATATATATCAATAAACTAGAGGAGTGTCTGGAATCTGCGGGGTGCAAGGGCACCGAGCTTGCTGGTGTTCTCGTCACTTTTCTCCTCTATGTTGATGACATTGTTCTTCTCGTAAAAAGCCATGATGACCTTGATAAGAAGTTCTATATTCTTCATGACTATTGCTCCAAAATGGGTATGACAGTTAATACCGACAAGACTAAAGTCATGATCATTAAATCCAAAAAGATCGCCCATGGTATATTGTGTATAATACCCAGTGCTTAGAACAAGTTTCTTTTTATAATTATTTGGGCATTGACTTCCCTCATCATCTCAACTGGAATTATAACATTGAGAAAATATTTATTGGGGGCTGGAAAGCTTATTATGAGCTTGAAAACAATTGTAAGTCGGTCGACCTTTACATTTGAAGTAAAAAGAGGTTCCTCTTTGAGACCCTTGTCACCCATGTTGTCTTATACAAATGTAAATTTTGGGGCTGAAGTATATCTAGAGAGTCATGGAGGAAGATTGAGATGATTCAAAAACAATTCATAACCTACAACCTTAAGATTAAGGGAAATACTCCCTATCCTATCCTCTTGATCGAATCTGGTTTGTCCCCCATTGAAAGTACAACTATGTTTAGATATTTGATGTATAAGAAGAATCTTAAAAACATGGAATAAAAAAGGCCCCCTAAAATTGCTTATAACTATATTCAAAACCCTCATCTTTGCCTCAAGTGCAAGTGGCATAAGGATACCCAGTCCTGGATCAACTATTGGGGAATTAAGGAGGAGCTCAGTATGGGAAGCAAAGATAACATAAAAAATACTGTTACCTCCGAGGTTAAAGACAAGTTGTGGGAGAATCAAGAGGTGGAGGGTAAAAGGAAGCTAAGATACTATAAGGAAGTGATCAACCCCACCATTGATAATCAAAATCATCTCTCTGTGTTGTCCAAAAATAAGAAAAAAATGAACATCGCTAAGATACAACTAATTCCCATGAGCTTCAGAGTGAGACCAGGCAGTGGTCTATTCCCAATACCCTTGGAATGATAGAATTTGTCAGATTTGCGATTCTAAGTAGGTGGAAGATGAAAAACACTTCCTTTTAGACTGCCCTCCTCTTACTCACATTCGCTCTCAATTCCCTACCATCTGCCACACTTCCAGTCTTCTTGAAATATTAAGCCAACCCACCTATAACGATCTTGGAACACTTATTTCCCTTCTCTTTGACCATAGAAACAAGATTTTGAAGAATCAAACTTAGATTGTTTCTCCTTTCTTAAGGTCTGATAGACCGCATTGGTCTTAATGGACGGTAACCATCACCATCACCATCATACTTTTTCTTGTTTTAATAGACAAATCACTATATTAATAATCCAACTTGTATTAGGTTTTTCTTAAAGTGCTTAAACGACACAAAAACATTTCTTGTCTTTTAAAACATCTCGCTTGTATTACGGCTGGGTCAAACTAGTGTCTCATAGCAAATGCTTTGTTATATTACTAATGGTATATCTTGGATATCACACATGGGCCTCGATCATATGCATATAGGTTTTTTAGTCCCTGCCGCCTACGGCATGGCAGGGACTATAGAAATCGAAAAAAATTTAGCCATTAATTGGCTTGCGAACTAACCTAAAGTTTAGGTTCCCTTTTCATGAAATATTATCACTCATGTATTCGTTCAGCCTATCAAATTCACTGAATGACGGTGGGGAACAATAAGATTTTTGATGACCTTATTTGGCCTCTTCTCGAGGCTGAGAGCCGAATAAAGGTTAAATTTCTTAGGTTAAAAAGAAATAAGGACTAAAAAGAAATTCGCGATGGACTAGATGTTTTGGTGTTTTTGTCAATATGTTTTTGTGTTTTCGTTTTTCATGCAAAGGTTGTTTGTCATGCAAAGACGCTGCTAGTGGTTGTCATGCAAAGAGACTGCTGGTGTTGCTGGTGCACTATGGTGCAAACACTTGTAAGTTCCCAAACACTTGTAGGTTCGTCGCCAAACACAGAGTCCGTTCCTTCCTCGCCAAACGCAGAGTCCATTCTTCTCTAAAGACAGAGGCCATTGCCCAGCTTCCTCAGTCTTCAACTTTCCTGGTTGGTTTCCCCATAATTTATCCTTCCGTTTCCTTAGTCTTCAGCTTTGCTGGCTGGTTTTGCTCTATTCTTTTCATAATTTCAATCCTGCAGAGATACTTGGAGAATTTTGTATTGACTATTTGTAAGTATATGAAATGGTTCTGTGTTATTTATGTTTACATTTTTTTTGTGCATTATGTCATTTGCAACATCTGTTGGTTAATTTTTTTATTCTTTTGAAATTTCTATGCACTTCTAAGGTATGTGGAATGGACGTCATCAGTAATTCAAGCTCTTGCACTTTTTAAGAAACTACATCCACAACACTGACGTAAAGAAATAGAAGTATGCATTTCAAATTACATTAGGTACATTGAAAATATGCAAAGGCCTGACGGTTCATGGTAAGATCTTATGTTAAAAGAAATGCCCATCAATATGACTGTTAAAAAAGGAAGCATGTATTTTCTAATTTGGTTTAAATAGGATAAATTTTTCTGTTAGAGCTATGTGTTGATGTTTGTTTGTTTGTTTTTTTCATTGGTAATTTTAATCTAAAATCAGATAGACAATAATATAAAACATGGAAAGCTGGGTTGCAGTGATGATAATGCTTGTTCAAGAATCAAATATTTTGATTCAGACATTAATAAAAATATTTGAAGTTGCATGCAGATTGCATCATCTAGTGAAATAAGAAACTTTGTGTCATTTAGTGAAATATTTATAGCACTACTACCAATTTTACTGTAGTTCCATGGAAATCTAAATTGCAGTTACATCCTTCAACAGTTCTAGGAAGAACATATTTCTTCCTCTGAAAACTCCTAAATCCAATATCAATGGAGGAATTTAACTACGATTGTAGCTTTTATTAAACTAAAAACAGATCGAAACAAAACTGAATCAAAACGATAACAAAAGAAACAAATGAGAATCACTAGTTCGAAAATACCCATCTCTAACAGATGATTTTCCATGTAAATCGCGATCACCAACAGCTCATTTCCATGCTTTGCCTCCACGACCCACATGATGAGAATCCCCTTATGTTTTAGCAGTACGAATGGAAGAACTATCTCTGTACAGAAATATGAGCTATTGGAGGTGGAATCACTAGTATAATTAGAAGAACAGGATGCTGCAGATGACATTGTAGACTAAAAGGAAAAAGTCCCTGAGGTAATGTAAGTTAATCAAACTACTCATTCCACTCTACAACCCCATTTTCCCCAACACACTGTTCGGCGCTGTTGTCCCTCTTAACATTCGGCCTGAAATGTGAACCCAATGTTCCTTTCGAGGGGCCCTTCCACTTCACATTCACCCCGAGTTTCAAACCCTCAACGTCCCCACTCTGGTCCACGTCCTCTAGGCTACAGAGGAGAAGGTTCACCTTGAATTTCTTCGAGTGCAGGGGAGGCCAGGGGTGTCATTTGGTCATTTTCATGACCATGAATGCGTAGATCAATCGAATCAAACGCCAATGGCAGCTAATTTAGAGGATCCTGTGACTTGAAAACCTCCCAAAACAGACTGAAAATCACAACCTTGTGCCTGTAGTAGCTCATTCAATCGCATGGTAGGAGTCAAATTGAGCTTATGAACCTAAACCCATACTCATGTAATCACGTGGCATCCTCCATGTCTTGCATGGATGTTTTGGGGAATGGAGTAGTAAGGCACATGGCCTTCATGTGGGGTCCACTACATTCCTACGTGTTCCATAATATCCTTAGCTAGCAGAAGTTTCAGTTCCAGGTGGTGAACATTAAGAGCATGATCCACCAGATCTTAGAGTTGACTGTGTGATTTGTGTGTCCCTCTTCTTGTGATTTTGGCAAATTTTGGGAAGATGTGATAGCATGCTACACTTTGGTACTAGCAGTTGGCTTAGAGGTGCCTGTGTGCTTTATGCATCCCTTCCTTGCGATTTGTATCGTGGTGATGCATTCTTAGGTTAAAGGTTACCAAAAACATGACATATACCCTGCTCGGGATTTTGTTCCATTTCTTGGATACTTCTATCAATGTTTTTGAGCTAAAATATATTGGGATTACTGCCTAGTTATTCGATCAACATTACTGAAAATTAGAGCACTATATCTTATTCTCTGCCTGATTGACTTCTCCGTTGAGTACCATGTAACAACCCCAAATTTAACACACAATTAATTACATCAAATAAGAAATTAATGATCACCCCAAAACTATTTAACTAATCATCATAGAATTTTCAGAAACATGAGCAAGATGACTTACCTGTAATGGCGAATTTCCTTAGAGACTCCAAGGTTGAACACTATCTGAATCATGTTGACCGCAACAAATTTTTGGGGACAACTCTCCACCCAACCATAGGCTCATCTGGATGTAATCCTTCCACAGCTAGCCACCCTCGAGCCCTCATTCAATGTACTACTATCAGGGTATCCTTTGCCTCACCATACATTTCCCTCCAGAGAATGGATGAAAGAATGAATTATCCTTGAATCTTCCTCAATGTCTATTAAATAGACCAAACAATGGAATGGAAACTACATGCACACATTCGCTGTGTCAACATGCAACTTAAATTTTTCTTAATTTAGTGTTATCTTAGTTTAACTTACCTTTTTGTTAGTTTTACTTAATTTAGTGTTCTCTTAGTTTAACTTTCTTTCTATTAGTTTTTTAGTTTAACTCTTTGTTAATTTATTTACTTTTTTTAATTAATTATTTCTTTAACTTTACTTATTGTTTATTGTTTTAGGACTCCAATTTTTTATTTACTATTTTATTTAGAACTCCAGTTATTGTTTAATGTTTTATTTATTATTTATTTATTATTCTCTTGACTATTTATTTATTTACTTATTTATTAAATTATATTATATTATTTATATATTATTTATTATTTTATAATTATTATGGGACATTACATACTCCCCCTCTTCAAGGAACTTCGTCCTGAAGTTAAGTATTTAATGATATTATATTATATTATTTATTATTTATTACTTCATGTGTGACCAACACCCTCTTCTGAACTAGTATAACCATCAAGCATCAAAATTTCTTCATAGAACCCGGGAAATATCAAGGAATCTATGTCCTTTTTCCCACTTTTGGAACCAGGAATAAGCCTCCCTGGTCTGTCCCTAGCCAAGGCTAGCCTTAAGGCTCGCGCTCGACTCAGACCTCATCTGCCCCAAGGCAGGCATCCGGTCCCAGTACTCAATGACTCTGGGCATCTCGCAAGGCTGGCCCACTCCCTCCACAGCTCCTTAAGGTGCAAAGCCCCAGGCATCGAAGTCTTACACCCACTTCTAGACTTCAGTGTTCCCATCCAATACTAGGAACTTGGCCTACAATATCAGGCCCTTGGCCTCCTCAAGATGGTCCCACAACCCTTCAAGAGCTATCCATCAAGTGATATACAAGACAAAGGAACCACTGGCATATGTAGTGTTGATTGAGTTTGTCCCCAGCCCATATAGTGTTACTTATTCTCCCTCGTAGGTATGGGCTCCCACGAGATCATCAAATAAACAGGCCCTCTCGGCCCATCTGTGGATTTTCCTGCCAATCACCACATCTCAACATGTCCAATGCATTAGTTATAATCATAAAATCGTAGAAAATAATCCATACGCCAACTGTTGCATGTCATCATGATAACATAACATCATTGTTAATAACCACATTCTAAATAGTAGAGAACTGCATACTCTCATATGTCATAAAATCTGTATGCAATTACCACATGCTTCACCTCTTAAAATACATTCATAAGTTATAACATCAATGTATCACTTAAAAACATATCATGACATCACATAATAAATGAACCACATGTCACTATACCTCATACCATAAAATTATAATCCCTATGCTCCATTATGCATATCATATTCAACATATCATATTCAACATGAACATACCAAATCATTATCATATCAAATTGAATGAATAAGAACCACATGTGCATCATTATCCTCATACCATCATATCATAAAACATCATCACAACATTATGAACATTAAAAATTACGTGCTTGGTATGTCATAAATATGTATTAAAGTAAAATAGGTATAATATTTATTACATCTGTACATTCAACCCTACCAAAGTCATATTATTGATTGAGGAATTTGTTTTTATCGATATATGTTTGAAACTTACTTGTAACTTACTTGTCTCAACTTAAACAACTATTCTATTAATGAAAAACATACCTGTATTTTACAAGACTAGATTAATTGAAATATGCACCAAACAAACAACCAAATATTTAAATCTATCTTAATTATTTTTATTATGATTATTAAGACTATCAAAACAATAATTAATAAAAATAATATCCATATCTTACCTTATTATTATTGATTCTTTAACTTAATATTATAACGTTATAAAAAATACTTAACATAACATTCATAATACATAAATACTTAATTATAAAAATATATATCTAACTTAAATAATAATCATTTTCATAATTTGTTTGCTTAACTAAATAAATTAAATACTATCTACAATTATTAGACATATTATCAAACATCATAAAACTATACTATACCATGAAATATAATAATTTCATTATTTTTTTTTTTCTATACTTTCACTTTTTAACTTTATTTATTTATCCTGTTGGTATTCTCCTAAACTCTTTTACATTATTTGTGTTAATTTGTTTTTTTGAATGAGTGGAGATAATTATATAAATCTCTTGACTCTAATATGAAGTGAAAAAATTTATAATATATAATTTAATACTAAGTTCGAATACATATCAAGGTATCTGCACTGATAATTTATTTACCTTTCTTTTGTTTATTACCTCCTTTTCAATGAAATGCATTTATTTTTTATTTTTGAAAACTAAATCTTTGGAATAAATAATTACCATTTCCATGTTGAAACCACCTGTCTACTTATTTGGCATCATCAACAGTTTATGTCATCATTTGTGGGTCTACTCGACATGTGATTGAACTTGAAATTATTAATTTCCCATTTTCTATCCACTTGATTGGATTTTATATGGCTCCATAAGAAAATTAGTAATAATTCAGACTTCTAAAAGAGAAACAGATGGCATGCATCCATTGCAAGTTTTCAGATCTTAATTGGTCTAATTGGACGGAGGAGAATCTATTAAATAGTCAAAGTAGAATCTATTAAGTAGTCAACGATATTTATTTTTTGCAGTGTTTTCTTACCCATTTCTTAATTCCAAGTATTTTATGAAATATTCCAAGCTTAATTGGAAGCCTTAGCCTGGTTATCGATCGAATTGCTGTAAATCTCTCATGTGGAAAATATAGTTTCAATTGGTTGCTGGCTTTCGGGGCTAAAATATAGGTTTTTCTATGTATTTTATTTATTTTTAAAAATTAAAGTTAGATATAGAGGTACATGCATATGCTAGTTTTAGAGTTGTTATCTTCAGTTAAGTGTTGCTCACTGCCACATGCAGTTAAATCGAGAGCTAGTAATTCAATGGCTTCCTCAGTTTTGTACGGAGACTATGGTCAAAATTATTATATTAAGCTCAGCTTCCACTGCTAATTCGAACTGCTGCAAACTTTCCCTGCTGTGGACATGGGTACCAAAATGCAGACTCAAGGAAGTGACTGAGAGCCATGGCAGAGAAATCCAGTTGAACTAGCTAATTTGCCTTCGATAATAGATTGTTTCAATGCTTACGACATCATTGAAGAGCTAACAAAATGTCTGTGCAAATACAGAAAATTACAGATGAGTATCTTGAAATCGGTATCTTAAAATATGTCCAAATTCTGGGTGGTCTCGTTGTACATATATGAATGCGTCGGTCTTGCTGGCAATATTTTATAGCTAACAATACCAAGGAATTTCACCACGGACCGAATAATCGGGAGCACTTATTGTGCATTCGTTGTCACATTAACATAGGTCAAAGATGAATGCAATAGCACAGATTCAGTTCAGGAATTAATTATAGCTTTGAACGAAAAGTTAGACGTGCTGAGCAGCCATGGAAATTATTCATTCGGAAGCGTGCTCGATTTTGTACTCGATACCTTGGAAAAGTATAAGAATTGCAGTGAATCTGAAGAAATTTATAATGATGAGGATGCAAGGAGTATAAGTGACGGCGAAGGGTATTCTATGGCCACTGGTCCTGTTTCTGCTCCAGAAGAGTTTCTACTGAAAAGGCTGTATTTTCATCTGCTTGCTACGATCCCGACCTTGCCCCTCCAAGCACAATTTTTTTTTTAAGGCCTCAGCCTCTGAAACCATTAAAAAAAATTCCCTTAAAATTTCAAATAAAATTTAATTTAATTTGGGAAGTTAGCATTGAGGATTCGAGTTTGATTTCCTCTTGGCTATGAGCAACTTTATCACTGGTAAAAAAGAATTTGATTTTGATTTCCTCTTGGCTATGAGCAGCTTTATCACTGGTAAAAAAGATATTTTTTTAAGGTTTGATATTTTTCTGTTGCAGAGGTCTGAGTTTAATTCACAGAGATCTGATATAACTTGCAAAGTTCTGATCTTCACATTGCAGGGGTACCATATGTAACAAAATTTGGCTGTATGGGCCTTTGATGTATGTAAATCCTAAAGGCAACTATAATTATAAAGTAAATTGCCAGGAATGATTTTTTTTTATGATTTCTTGGATGTTTTGAGGTTGAAATTCTTATAAAATTTTGGGGAAAAATGTGTATTTACATATCTTTGAGCTGTATTCGTTCATATCAGAGTCATACCGGAGTTTTAATTGTTACATATTTTTCGGCACAACATATTCGAATTTGTATTCCTATTGGAAACTCACTACTGTGGTTTGAAAAACTTAGTAATGAGATAATATTTGCATGCTGAAAAGGTGGAAATATGGAATCTCAAGGTCCCAGGGAAAAGACACAAGGTATATATATATATATATTTTTCTTTTACCTACTTCATAGCTTCGGTTAGTGATTACGGTTTATTAGCCTTTCAGTACTTTTAAATTCTTGAAAGTTGGCCAAGTGAAGTTTTCTCTTTTGTTCTCACACTAAGCCAGAATGAGCTCCAACAATGCCTTTGCAGGAAAAGGCTATTCACTTTCCAGAAGCATGGAGAGCTTGTGCTGCCTTTTAATTGGCAACTAGCCAGCGAGTTTAAAAAAGAATGGCAATATTTCATCACTTATTATCATAAATACTATAACAGTTGCGGTGCTCAAATGCCTTCACTGACAGACGGATATTGAGAACTTTCAGTAAAACCTCATTTTGTAATGCACCTTTTGCAACTGTACAAAGAATGAACTCATTATTATACAAACCAGCACCCAAATATAAAAAGAAGGATAAAGCATTTAATTGCATTTGCAGGCATTTGGGGGTATACATCGATAATGCTATCTAATTTACACTTGAGCTAAATACAAAGATGGGTATGGAAGGGTATGGAAATCAGGTGATTCGAAAATATCTATTTAAGGTTTGTCTGCAGCCTTTTAGCCCTGTACCTCATTAGATACAGAGGAAAGTTGTTCCTCCAAGGATTTTAGCAAAACCTTATATTCCTTAAAATCTAGCTGATACCGAAGAGTACTGCTGTAGGCTTTCCATAACCGCATATCATCTCGAAAAAGATCAAGAAGAACCTATGCACGCCTCAAGAGGGTAGCAAGGACTACAATCCATTCCTTAAACCTACAGTACCCATATGTGCTAGTAGACTTTCTGCATCTAGGCCACTTTGTAACATCTCCATGCCAAGCTTCTCCCCGATATTAGGAAATGGTGCATGCTTGTTTAAAGTTAAATATATATTATTAAAAGAAATATATATATATATATATTAAAACAACAATATTTTTAATATATACATATTATTTAAAATAAAGGTGCATGCATATATTTTACTTAAAACGAAGGTGCATGCAACAAGTATGTAGGATTTGTAATTTTATTTTTAGTTTAAAACTCTAATCTCAATTTTATCTTTAATAATAAATAAAATTATTATATTAAATTTATAATCACTACATTACTCAATTCCGAGCTCTTTGTTCATCATCACAATAAAAAAAATCAGGGTTTAACTTTTACCTAGAAGTCACCTAAAATCGAAACCTGGCTCTAATACCATATGTAACAACCTCAAATTTAACATGCAATCAATTATATCAAATAAGAAATTAATGATCACCCCAAAACTGTTTAACTAATCATCATAGAATTTTCAGAAACATGAGCAAGACGATTTACCTGTAATGGCAAATTTCCTTACTTGAGACTCCAAGGTTGAACGCTATGTGAATCATGTTACCGCAAAAAAGTTTTGGGGACAACTCTCCACCCAACCATAGGCTCAGCTGGATGTAATCCTTCCACAGCTAGCCACCCCCGAGCCCTCAATCAACGTACTACTGCCAGGGTATCCTTTGCCTCACCATACCTTTCCCTCCAGAGAATGGATGAAAGAATGAATGATCTTTGAATCTTCCTCAATGTCTATTAAATAGACCAAACAATGGAATGAAAACTACATGCACACATTCGCTGGGTCAACATGCAACTTAAGTTTTTCTTAATTTAGTGTTATCTTAGTTTAACTTACTTTTTTGTTAGTTTTACTTAATTTAGTGTTCTCTTAGTTTAACTTTCTTTCTATTAGTTTCTTAGTTTAACTCTTTGTTAATTTATTTACTTTTGCTAATTAAATCTTTCTTTAACTTTACATATTCTTTATTGTTTTAGGACTCCAGTTTATTATTTACTATTTTATTTAGAACTCCAGTTATTGTTTAATGTTTTATTTATTATTTATTTATTATTCTCTTGACTATTTATTTATTTACTTATTTATTAAATTAAATTATATTATTTTATAATTATTTATTATTTTATAATTATTATGGGTCATTACATACCATTTGTGGTTCTTGGCTTGATTGGAATACTATATTTATATTAATGGATCAGTCCTCAGAGAAACTACTACTGAGTCGGCATACTTTTACTCCTGTAAATATTACCATCCTACAGATATGAACCTAGATAATTCTGTTAAATTGGTATGGTTTCAAAATATATTATGTATTTTATATTACCCAGGATATTGTAACTCGTTTGCTTATTTGGCTCGATACTTCTTTTGGGTTGATCAATTTAAGCGTTGTGATTCAAGGGATCATTTTTTTTAAATTAACTGATCAAGTAAACAAAAATTTTGTAATGGCAAGTTTCAATGTTGAGACTGTGGAGTACAAGAATATTAGCTTTACTGTTTGGGATGTCAGAGGTCAGGACAAGGTATGGTCATTTTTAATTTAATTATTCTTGTAAATCTCGGATTACACGTTGTTCTACACGGATATGTTGTCTGTTTGTGCATTAACATCCTAAACTGGTCAAAGGTTGGATTTTGTTGATGTCTCTAGTTGATGGCTATAAAGTCTTTGTGACTGCTCTTTTTGGGAGTGAGTTGTGATACTGCTTTTATCATCAACGTGCTCTTGATTCCTTGAACTATTTTTAATTTTTTAAAATAAGATTATGTATTATTATTGAATTGGACTGTGATTTATGAAAGCTTTCTTCCAAAATTTTCAGAAAGATTATATTTTGTTTGCAGTGAGAATATTGGCAGTTTTGTCGGTTCCTATCATGATGGAATTTTTAACTTTTTATCTGAAGTTGGGCCTATTTAGTGTTCTATATTGTTTGCATGAAGGCACCATCTATGTTCACAATGCTAATTCTCTTTAGTTTATATAACGTGCTCGTCGTGTTTCATGGATATTCATGAAGGCTATTCTGCAGCTACTTCATTTTTAGTGGGAATTTGAGAAACTCTTGACGTTTTTCAGAGGCTTAAGCATTCATAAGCTTCAGTAGTAATGGCTCATTGTGCTTTTGTAAAAAGATGCATATGGTTGTTTGCATCGATTTTCACTTGAATTGAATTAAGACAAATAGATTTTCATATCAGATCTATGCTATTATTGGAAATTATATGAAATTATAACAAGAGAAGACAAGCGATGTATCATTATATAAAGCAATTGTAAATATTCAAAGAGGGGTCTCTCGGTCAAGTTATGGTTTCATAATATATGGAAAAGTCCTATACGTAGGTTATTCAACGCTTGTTATTTTTACTTACTTACCTTTTAATATGTTTTGAAATAATATGTACATGATTTATAGCTCTCAACAATGACCCACCCATAAGCAGGATTCCATATTTCCATAATCCAGTACCAACAATTTGAAGCCAAAGTGTTTGTGATCAAAGGGTTCAAAACACACGATTTCATTTACCAGTGAATAGATCCAAACTAATGGAAGCAAGAAAAAATGATGGCATCTGCAATTCCAGGAAGCATAAACATATAGATGAAACTGGGTTTTTTTTTTCCCTTTTTACTCAGCGATAGAGATTTGTTGCTTCCCAGCCTCCCTTATTTTAGTATTTTAATGATGCAAACTTTTTATTGCCTCTAGAGAGATCATTATCAATGAGCTGCAATGTTTATTCGTGGGACCTTGGTATTTTAAAATTTCAACTTGCATTAAGCATTGGTAAAACGAGTGTTTCATAGTAAAGTGCCTTGTTATATTTAATTATGTTTTAAATATCTTAATAGACTCCATTATCTCCCTCCATCCATCCACGACAATCAAATGTGTGTTTGAGGCAATGGTAAAGATGGTTGGCAAATGTTTTTTCTTCTTAGCATTAAAATTTAGTGATTGATAAACACATGGTATTAATAGGTAGCAGTTGTTTCCATCTGCCATTGAGGTAGAAAAAGATACCACATGGTATTAATAGGTAGCAGTTGTTTCCATCTGCCATTGAGGTAGAAGAAGATACCATGGAATGCAGAGTTAAAAAGAAATATTGCCATAGGTGGGTAAGGAGTGTACGTACATGTTATATCTCAAGAAAAGATGAAAAATAAAAATAGATGGGTAAGGAGTGTACGTACATGTTATATCTCAAGAAAAGATGAAAAATAAAAATATCATTAACAATTAAAAAATTAAAAATTAAAATTGAAATAAAATTTACCTCATACCATTTGAATATTGAAGTGTTAAAATTATATGCAAAATAAAAAATTCTACAAAATCATGTTAAATATTCAACTTTCAACTTTAAAAATCAATAATCATTATCTCTTTAATTATAATATTTATTTATGTTAATTATAAAGTATTCAATTTTCATTCTTAAAAATCAATGATTTCTTTCCAATTACAATATTATATATTATATTAATTGTAAATTAATAATTTTATATCAATTTTATGTATATTAAAAGAGAAAAATAATTAAAAATAAAACGAATACTTATTATAATATAATGTATCTTGAACTAATTTGTGATTTCTCTTAAAACAATATAATGTGTCTTAAACTAGTTTATGATTACTCTTAAAATATATGATTCATTTAATTAAAGGGTTGACGAATAATATTAAAAAATATTAATAAAAAATAATTTATTATAATATTTATTATTAAAAATATTATAATATTTATTTATGTTAATTATAAAGTATTCAATTTTCAATCTTAAAAATTAATAATTTCTTTCCAATTAATTGTAAATTTAGAATTCCTCGGATGCGGGTGCAAGTGTAGTTAATAGGGGCGATTGGACGCAAGGCGATCGGCCGGGAGGCCACATGCCATCCCTCACGCCACCATTGAGCCCACCTGACCACGTTTAATTCCCCTGCCTGCACTTTATGGCGTTTGATATGGAAACGATTTTCAACACAACGATTGATGTTCGAGGCAGCCTCGACTGCCGCAACAGCATTTCGCATAGGATTTACAGGCCTGGACATTCAATGTGGAGGTTTAATTGTTGCAGGAACCAGTTGTTAAATGCAATGGCCTCGGTCGCCCCTACACCGATGAATTCGCAGTGTAATTCGGTTCAGGACAGAGCTGGAGAGCGCACCACCACTGGGAAGCACAGTCGCCATACCTGTTGCTTGGAGCCCGCTGACAGTCTTCACATTTCGCTAGCAGGCTCTTGCTTGTCTGCAACGGTGGTTCTGGGCATTCCACCTGCGCCGAACCCTGTCAATACTCAGTCGTTTCAGAGCTCCAGCTCCTTTACAGCTGCGAAAATGCCAAGGCTACGGCAGCGGATGCGGTGCAGGAGGGGGTCTTCACGTTCGGCGAGAAGGCATTCACCCTCCATTTCAACTTCCACGTCAGATACCTCCGCGCCCTCAGGCAGCCTCCCACGCCTCTTCCGAGGTCGCTTGCTCCGCTCAGGCCGCAGGCTTGACTCACCTTCAGGCGATGCGCTGCCTGCTCAGTCCCATATAGCCCTCTTCTCGTTCGATTGCGCACTTAACAGACCAAGAGTAACCGTGGCCATCTCTGTTGTCTTCCTGGAGGAGCCCCTGCCTGAGAATCTGCCGGAAGAGCAGGCTCATGTCGACGGCGCACATTTGGAAGCGGAGCAGCCAGACTCGAGGGGTCAGCCTAGCGAGACCAGGGAGATTATGCAAGGGGACTCAGGACGCGTTCAGGCAAATGTCATCGAAACTCCCTCAGCCGTCCATGTCAATGCAGAACTCTCCCATGCTCAAGGCGAACCAGAAGAATACAGATGCAGGATCGAGGAGGTTGCTCCGGATGAGTAATTCGGCCCTCTTTACATGTCTCTTTTGTTTTTCTATGCCCTCTCTGAGGGATTGTTTTGTTGTTTCCTTCAACTCTGGTCCAATTTTTGTTAATGACCAGTCTCAGTCTTTAAAGCAGTCCAGCTTTGATATGGTCCAGTGTTACAGCTATATAATGTCTATGTTCCTAGTTTTGAGTCAAAGACATTTCAGTCCGATCCCCTGCGTGGGATTTTTTCAGTTGATGGTTCCTCCGACTGGTTTCCCTCTAGCAGGGCAGCCAAAAACTAGTCTCTGTCAGTTCAAATTGCCTCCTAGCAGGCACTGTCATGGCCTTAGCCAGATGTACTATATTTTTCACTGTTAATAGATTACTCTAACTTAGAAAAAAAAAATTGTAAATTTAGAATTTTATATATTAAAAGAGAAAAATAATTAAAAAATAAAACAATACTTATTATAATATAATGTGTCTTGAATTATATATATTTTTAAATGTATGATTCATTTAATTAAAGTATTGATTAATAATATTTAATAAAAAATAATTTTAGTGAGGATGATAAATAAAAAATTAATATTTTAAAATATTAAATTTCTTTATTATTTCTTTATTTTTATTTTCATTACAAATACAAGAATATTTTTGGAATTTGATGAATAAGAGAGAAATCAAGTATTTGTAAACCATAGAGACCTTTATATCGAGTTAGATTGCATATTTTGAGAATATTCCAGAATCTAACACTCAATAAAAAATCAAAATTTTTAATCACTTTCTACATTGTAAGGTTCCAAAATATTCCTAAAATATGCAATCAAAATAACTTGATAAATTACATTGTTTCCAAAATATACCACAAATTACATTATTTCCAAAATATACAATCAAGTCAAATTTCTCAACCCTTCCTCTAGCATTTCCTAAGGCAATCAATTTAAACCATGGGATACATCAAAAATAATAGTATAGTTGCTTCAATATGACAAAATCAAACTACGAGTTAACAAACAACACAACGTGGCTTTCCTAGGTTAAATCTCCATACTCATTTCATTTTTTGATAAAAAAAGGCAACGTGGCTTAAATCTCCATGTTCATTTCGTTTGTTGATAAAAAAAAAGCGACATGAAAGGTGCAGGTTATATGATGTTGGAGGTTGGATCTCATAAAATTTTGGGTCGCTATCACATAGTGACATGTACAGTTGGTTCCATGAATATGTACATGACCTAAGCTATGACTTAACAAATAGTACAACCAGCATTACCTGGATTAAATATCCACTAGCATACCCCCGAAGCAGGGGAAATGAATGCCAAATAATTTCTAATGGAGTTCTCAAGAACAATAAAATAGTGACATATAAAGAGAATCTAACAACAACTATTGGTGTACAAGGAATATATCATTATTATGTATCGTTACATTTTCATGGGAAGCTTCACAACATTCACATTTTCACATCCACATGAAGGGTCAACAATTGCATTATGTAGCATTGTCAGATCAATAAACTAATGTATAAAATTAAATTAATAGATGTACTTTCTTACACGTATCTATCTACTGGTCAAACCTATGACATGACTTTGGTCGACACAATGGAAATACTTTGGAAACTAAAATCATTCATACAAGTTGAAGCGAACAAAGTTCCTTCTCAAGTTAAATATTCCAAAAGACTTGAAAAATCAGAATATCCATGAGGATACAAATATTATTATATAAAATATATGATCAATGAGATAAGATATGAGATGATTGAATGTTACAAATGAGGCTTGCTTATATACCTACGTAGGTGCTTCTTCACGAAAGGTCATGTCTCATCAGACATGGCCTTTCAACCTAATTACTAATTAACTAATTAATAATTATTTACATTATTTTATTCATCACATTGCCTTCCTCCACAAAAAGCTTTGTGCTCAAAGCTTGTTGATGAAAGGCCTTGATTTCTTTTCCTGCTACGAACATCTTCTCGTCTCGGGGTAGTCATCTTTTTCGATACAAGTTGATATGATCCTCTAAGTGACAAACAAAACTGTCACACTGAAAATGGATTGGAACATATTAAATCAATCTTCTGTGGAATCTTACGATGAATGGAAACTTGTGATGACTTGTTAGTATTATTTGGAATATCAGCTTGTTTCTGTTTAGAATACATAGCGTGGTCGAGCTATCTGCTCCCCTGATTTGGATGTCGATAGGGAAATTTTTGGTTTAAATTCTTTCATTTTCTTCTGGAAAGGATGTTATTGAGTTCGTTACAGAACCTTCACTTAGAATGTTCCTCATATGAAATGCAACATCTAAGTTTTTATTTTATGCAACTTTCTTGTCTCCTTTTTGATTTGTGACATTTACTGTATCAATGTTCATTTTTTTTTCAACTTAAACTTCTACATTTGAAAGTTTCGATGATTCCTTTTCGACAAGTTGTTGCACCTTGTTTTCTAATGACTTGTCTTTCTTCAGCTTCTTAATTTGCATTAGTAATTTTTCGTTGTGGTCCTTGAGGCGATCAACTTCTTCATTCTTGTTAGTTGTGATTTTGTCAATTTCCTTTTGCATATTTTGGATCGCCTTTTTAATTTCTTGAAAAATTACTTTTGAAATTTCTAACATGTCTTCCGGTGTTTCTGAATTCGGCTTCACTATGACATATTGTAGCGTTATTTTTTTATTTTTGTAAGAAAATGTCAAAAACTTCTTTTTCATATTAAGGACGAATGACCCTAGTGATTCCATCCAAAGCGAACCCAGAATTATGTCACTATCGTTGCAAAATAAGGTTTTAATATAGAATTGCAAGACAAAGAAATACTCCCCAATACTTAGGTGTAAATTCCTTATGTCGTATTGTTTGTCATTTGCGTTAATTGAATTTGTTTCAATTATATTTGACTCAGGGATCAGTAATTGGTTAGCACATTCAGTACTAACATAATTATTCTTTTGAGTAAGATCGATAGATATGAGATCTTCCTTTCCCGCAAGTGACCCTATGATTTTAATTAGCACATGGACATACATAATATAATTTTTAGGAAATATTCCCTCTTTTACTTCTATTTTGGATGCCATTTTGTCAAGATAACTTCGAGGTTTTTAAGGGTGACCCTTCCTAATATTTATAATAAAATATTATTATTTCCCTTTAATAAACCCTCAAGCTTATTTATTCTTTCCAATGTCCTTTACTATTATTCCTTCAATCTTTGGTAATGAATCCTTCACTAATATTCTCTTTTAAAAGAGGCTCAAATGCTTATATATATATATATATATATATATATATATATATATATTCCTTTTTAAATTAAAATTTTTAGAATATAATGATTTATCTCCTTTTCCACTTTTCCAGTGCTTAAACCTTTAATAACCTCCTTTTCCTTTTATATACCTTCTAGCTTTAATAAGGATTTCTTAATACTTTAATAAATTCTTTCTAATATTTTTCCTTTTGTTTTTTTGAAAATTACTTCCTTTATATAACCTTAAATATAGTCTTCCTTTAGTGATGAGTTCTTTGACTAAGTAAATTCTAGTTTTATTAATTTATTTTTATTTATATATATATTTTTTTAACAATTGATTTTTTTAACTCTTTTTTTAATTTTTTGTTTTGAAAAGTTACAACCCTACTGAAACGTGGCTATTCACCTATATTCACCTATAAAATAAATGTCCACTTCTGTGTATTTGACTCAGTTAATGTTCTCCACGTAAAAGTAACTTACCGTTCACACAGAGATTTTTTTTCTCCTTTTGTTCTTATTTTACCTTGCAAATACCATGGGAAATTACCATGGGCTTCTAAAACCACAAGCTTGTAAACTACTTAAAGAATAATCAAATAACCTTACCTACTTTTCCTTCTTTCTTTTTCCCTTTTTATTTTTAAATTGTCTTGGTATGTAGGTATATGTACTTCTTTATATATATCTCTTTTTTTCTTTTTCTTTTTGTTTTATTTTGTTATTTTTATTTATTTTGTTTTTTACTTTTATATATATATATTTTGACTATATATATATTGCTTTTGCTTCTTCTTATTTTTTCAAAAATTTCCCTTTTTTTTCTTCAAATTTTTAATTTTGGCCAAAGACCTACTAGTGAAATTTCTTCAAATTTTGAATTATGGCCAAAGGCCTACTAGTGAAATTTCTTCAAATTTTGAATTATGGCCAAAGGCCTACTGGTGAAAATGGAGAAACTCCAAGACTGGCTATTCACCTATATTCACCTATAAAATAAATGTCCACTTCTGTGTATTTGACTCAATTAATGTTCTCCACGTAAAAGTAACTTACCATTCACACAGAGATTTTTTTTTCCTATTGTTCTTATTTTACCTTGCAAATACCATGGGAAATTACAATGGGCTTCTAAAACCGCAAGCTTGTAAACTACTTAAAGAATACTCAAAATAACCTTACCTACTCTTCCTTCTTTCTTTTTCCCTTTTTATTTTTAAATTGTCTTGGTATGTAGGTATATGTACTTCTTTATATATATCTCTTTTTTAATTTTTCTTTTTGTTTTATTTTGTTATTTTTATTTATTTTGTTTTTTACTTATATATATATATTTGACTATATATATATTGCTTTTGCTTCTTCTTCTTTTTTCAAAAATTTCCCTTTTTTTTCTTCAAATTTTTAATTTTGGCCAAAGGCCTACTGGTGAAATTTCTTCAAATTTTGAATTATGGCCAAAGGCCTACTAGTGAAATTTCTTCAAATTTTTAATTCTGGCCAAAGGCCTACTGGTGAAAATGGAGAAACTCCAAGACTGGTAGCAAAATGCTTCAACGACAACAATGTTGACAATTTTTTTATGGTCAAAGACCTGGATCAAAAAGTGTGGCTTTGTGCAGTGCTTAAGCGGTCGAAGGCTCGAACTGCTCTGATACCAAATGAAGCGAACAAAGTTCCTTCTAAAGTTAAATATTCCAGAAGACTTGAAATATCAGAATATCCATGAGGATACAAATATTATTATATAATATGTATGATGAATGAGATGAGATATGAGATATGAGATGATTGAATGTTACAAATGAGGCCTGATTATATACTTATGCAGGTGCCTCTTCACGAAAGGTCATGTCTAATCAGTCATGGCCTTTCAACCTAATTACTAATTAACTAATTAATCATTATTTACATTATTTTATTCATTACACAAGTTTGTGTGTTACACACACATATAGACACATATACGTGCATGTGACCAATAAATGTTTTAATCACATCTGATTATTCCATGAGAACCAACAAATCATTTTGTTGTTGGTGATGGACCTTTTCCTCCTTCCTTGCAACGCTTGTTTTAAGTGAATTGTTAAGTTTGCATTCAATAATTAAAATTTTACCTTTTCCGCTTTGGTGTTCCTTCTCTTGCTTATAGGGTATGCTAGTTTTTTAATTATTTGTCTTCTAAAATTGAGTACAATGTAGACATAGCTAATTCTTGTGCAATAAAAAAAAAAATCCAAGAGAAGAAATTTCATCATCATTTAAGTAGGGCATGTATTTTGATTTTCTCTTTCTATGTTTCAACCCATTATAGGATAACATAATTGCATCAGATACTTACAAAAAAAAAGTTTTGCAGGGAGGAAGATGCATTTGAGATGGAGCTTATCAATTGACATAACATGGTTCATCGTCAGCCATGGATAACCTTTTTTGAAAACTAGGTTCACCCTCTTCATTTCTATAGTTAAGCCCTTCTTGAATATCCAATGCATCTTCTGTGAACCAGAAAACTTTAAAAATTAATTATTTTCTTTGTAATGCAATGGGTCAACGAATGGTGTACCTTAGAACTAAAGTTCTCCCCATACATCTTCCAACAACTAAGGTATCCAAAAGCTTCTAAACATGGACAGGCAGAAGACGCCAATGGATTCCCCAACAACTGGAAGAAAGGATTTGAGAATATCAATTAACCAAAACTCAATATCTATATATAGATGAATTGTGCAGAGAAGAAGAGAATGCAATTTCTTAAAAAAATTACAGAGCTTTAATGTGAGGCATACACTACTTTCACACAAATGTTTCTCCTAAAATAAAGGATATTAGTTTGAATTTATGGAAAAATATTGAAATCCATGTTCTTCATGAGTATACGAAGTGGCCTATTTTTGTGTTATTTGTGTTAGAGACAAGGTTTGACCATGTGGTAGATTATGATAATGTGTGAATATTTAAGTGCATATGTATGGGCATATCATCGTGTTTTGAAGGTGTTGTGGAAGTGAAAGATTAATTGCTTTAGTGAACCATGGTATTTATAATCAAAAGGGGTTAAGAGGGCTGATATAATGAATAATTGTATGTGAAAGAGCAATATTGGAGAAAGTGGCACAGTGTAGGAAATATGTCTAGATTTTTTATGTTTTGGAGAAAGTAGAGAATCAATGTGCAATTCAGTCTTAAAAATACTTAGGGGGAAACAATATTGATTGCAAGGAGTGATAAAATAAATGAATATCAGCCCTTAATCCTTAACCATAATCCCTTAACTACAAAATTACTAACCTTGAATCCTAGTGAGTTAGCTCGGTTAATTCTAATGAATTGTTTCAATGTGGAGTTTGTGTTGATGTCTACATGTCTAGTCCATCTCATGTTAAATTCCCATCGAGATTCACTGGGTTATCGATTACTATTATAGTTTGGGGTTAAACCACCCTCTATCCAAATGTTTTAGGGAGGATAATGGATATTTTGATGTTTCTTTTGAAAAAACGTACAAAGAGTGAAGAGAGATCTAATTGAATGGTTCATGAGGCATAATACTTGCTAAGGTTTTGAAAATCGGGTAGCAAGCTAAGTGGGCTTGATTGTGGGGAAAACTCCACAGTTAAGCGTGCTTGAGCCAGAGGCGATCTAGGATGGGTGACCTCCTGGGAAGTCCTAGTTACCGGGTGCAAGTCTTGAAAGTGATGATTTACGCTATGTGATCCATTTCACTAGTTTCAATCCCACTTCTTCACTCCTGTGAGCATCACCCTATGCAATGAGTGCTAAGTCAACTATTCAAAAATCATGAGTTATTAGTCAGTTATGACTACCTCACATAGGAATGGTCATAGATGAATGACTTACTTAATGTAGTTGAATCCCAAAAAATGATATATAATATAATTCACTGTGAAAGCCCCTAAATAATTTTAAAACACTTAATCTCTCCATTGGAATCCAGTGAGGGAGTGAAGCAAAAAGAAAACTATTGTAGCAGAGCCATATGAGATAAAGCAGCTGCTACGAAGTTTTTAAGGTAGTTCAAGTGGCATGAAAGGTGTTAAAATGGTTTATGGAGAATTCATGGTTAAGTATGTAGAAACCCAAGATCTGAGAAATTTAAGTGTTTATAACTCCAAACAGTAGACGAGAAGAACAATCAAAATAGATCATATGTACAAATTTTTTATTGATATGGTAGCATTTAACATAAGCTACAAGAGTGTGACTTAATTAACGTAGTTGAACCCCAAAAAATGATATATATATATATATATAAAATTCAATGTGAAACCCCCTCAATACATTTAAAGCACTTAATCTCTTGATTAGAATCTAGTGAGGGAGTGAAGCAAACCAAAAACTATTGTATCAGAGCCATATGAGATGAAGCAGCCACTACGAAGTTCTTAAGATAGTTCAAGTGGCATGAAAGGTGTTAAAATGGTTTATGGAGAATTCATGGTTCAAAAGTACATAGCAATCCAAGCACTAAGAAATTTAAGTGTTTATAACTCCAAACAGTAGACGAGAATAATAATCATAAAAGATCATATGTACAAAATTTTTATTGATGTGGTAGCATTTAACATAAGCTACAAGAGGCTTACAATTGGTTTTGTACTCATTCACTTTATAGTGGTGAGGAAACAAGATTTCCAACAAACACATAAAATAAATAAGATACAATGTATACCTGACCCTGAAACAAACGCTTGTTCGCCAACTACCTGTTGAAAGTAAAAGTACATTATGTATATTTCGGTTTTAACCCCAAGCATAGCCAAATAATGTTCCGAATAAAACAAAAAGAATTTGGTATCCTTCCGACCTTTGAATAAAGAGAATATTGGAAGTTTCTGGAAGCTTCTAGGTAAGACATTTTGGTTTAAACTTTGTTAACCAACTCCAACACCTTAGGAGTGCTAACAAACCGGAAAAATCTATCCACAGAATCAGGGAATTTAGGAAATTTAGTTTAAAAAAAAAATGAATCATCCATGTAGGGAATGTAGTTAAAAATTTTCGAAGGACATACAAAGAAAAAAGAGACAAATTGGACTCATCTTTACCCCATGATACAAAGAATTCAATGAAATTAAAACAAGTTCTTTATTCCGCAATGGCTGACTTCTCTAAGGTGCATTTGGTGAGCCAGGGGGCATCATTTTGAATATCATGTGTGTTTTATGAAAATAAAACCTATGGATATATAAGTTTCCCTAAGTGTGGTGGTCGCACTTAGAACAGTAGATAAAAGACACCTGACCTTTTCCTTAAACTAAATATATAAGAGAAGAACACCTAATTGTGATATTTTGCTATTCCTCGTCTCCCTTTTGTCACTTCCATCGCTCTCAATCGAACTTAACTCGCTTGATTGGTACATGCAATGGCTAATAGAAGACCGAAAATGACATAAAGGCATATGATCTGTTCATATTAAGCAAACTGAATCAATTGCATTTTAAAATACACATATTAAATCACGAACACATGTATTAGGAAAGGAAAAAATCTCTTTATTATAAGGTTTAAGGAGAAGTTACAAATAGTTGGATTGATTCGATGTCAACTCGATCTAGTTTTATTCCTATCCTCATCACATCAGTAGCATCACTCTAGTAGCATAACATTACATGCAAACGATACCTCGAAGAGCTGTGATCTTACCGGCATAACTCTACTAATTCAAATTCTTGCTCTCTTTTGCACTATGATCAGTGCTCAATTTATAAATAATGAGGGTGGTTTAGCATTAATTGGTCATTGAATGGATTTTCCAAAAATGGACGAATTGGTTTCCTTGTTCAATGGAATAGGAGGATAAGTGGTTTAATATAACCATGGTGTTCATATTTGAAGTTATCATATAGTGTGATAGCTGGAACAACTTCTAGAAGCCACTAGAAGGTGGGAAGATTCCCGAAATCCTATGAACAATTTTCTCCCAATCGACCAATGCACTGTCAAGTGGGCCTAGATGCTTTGCAACGTTGTATTGCATGTGAATAAATGCTCTGAAAATCACTTACTATAGTCTATGGGTATGTTGATGACTCAATGGAGCACTTCAATTGAATTTGAACCAGTGAAACTTTCATGAATGAAAACCGACAATGGGATGACTTTTTTAAGGCATGTAGCAATTAATTTAGAGTGTGATGGACCCTAATTTATTCTAACCTGGGTTTTGGGAGCGATGCCCAAATTGAATTGTAACAACTATCCCCTAAATAATTAAGTAAAAAATGATAATTTTGAATGATATGCTTTAGGATGTGATGAGTAATATCTGAAGTAGATGGTGACTTGCATAAATTACAATACATTACATCATGATATCTTTCATTTTGGACATGAATTGCTGAGGGAGGCATACCCATACTCAGCACATAAAATATCATAACATCAAAAAGTTATCTACAGATATAGACCCATGATAGGATGACCATTTGTGGAAAGACCATCGTACGAATGATGTGGTACTACTCTGAAAATCGCAGTCCTGATGGATGAAACTAGATCTGGGGTCTTCTATCTGGTTCACTCGATCACTCAAGTATGAGTCTAACCATGTGAATATGCAATCTGGGGTCGAAAATGTGAAGAAATCGTTTGATTACTAGCCAATGATGTAAATCGTTAATAGATGCGAGAGAAACCACCGATGATGATAATGGATCTCAAGGTACTACAATATAGTTTTCATGGTGTGAATAGATGATTTGATGTCGAACACCATACAAAGTCTTTTGGTCGAAGGCCAGTGATCTCAACCTGTCACCGGAAGTGAGAAAATTTCCATTAATGTATGCAAGCTCCAAGGTACCGAAAGGTTGTTTCTAAGTCAACTTCTTGGATGATGGGTTGATGTCGACAGGAAATGACTCATCGCAGGAGGGCCTTGATGTAATCCCCATCAACGACACGAAACGAGAGTAATGATTTTAGAGACAGAATGTAACTGATGAAGCAATGTTTAGGGATGGCGGTCATGAAATGAAGTTTTATGAGTATTGTAAAGGATGAGGAATTACTGAGTGACTTCTCTTGAACATTTCAGTGACGCTGAATGAGTTGGAAACATTGACCCAAACCAAAGTGATGGATGGCGTGATAGACCATAGGTATGATAGACCATCAAGAAATAACCCAACCCCAAAGTCACGAAGATGAAGTGAACGAGTGTCATGTTCAAGAGTAACTTGCTACCATAAAGTGATTTATCCCTTTCCAATTTTCCATAGTCATTACTGACCAGTACCTCTTCATTTTTTTACAAGCTTGAGGAAGATAACATATTATTTATATGTAATTCCACCCTTTGGGTGAATTCATCACTATATGATGTTTTAATGAGTCTAGCGAAGGTGAAACTTGATCTTGTCATGATGGATAAGACCATTGCTATTTGATGTTTTATCGAGTTTAACGACAGTGAAAACACGATCCCTTTTCATGTTTAGAGAGTTCGAAAAAAGGATGAAAAGAAAAATCCACAAGTTCGTTTTCGTAAATTTGTCCCTTAGATATGAAAAAGCATAAAATAATACCTGAGGGAACCTCCTAGCCATGTTCGACTAGGGTGTTCCTTTTTCATAAATAATCTATCCCAGTCCAGAAAAGGGTTAAACTTATACTGAGTAGATGTCATTTCAATTCCTTTTACGAGCTCAAAAGGACAAGTTCTCGACAATATTTTCATATTTTGGGAGTCTGAAAAGAGCTGAAAGAGAAATACAAGGGGGTTCATTTTTCGATGTTTAATAGAGCTAGAAAAAGAGATAAAAGTGTGCTTTGTGGTCAAATTTCATTTTAAGATCGTGCATGTCAAATTCACTGTATCGGCTGTAAACCTGCTCAAAGAACCACCAAACGATTAAAAATGCTGGTTTAAATAGTAAAAATGGGTAAAAACTATAGTCAATTCATTAAATATGAATAAAAAAATCAAAAATACTATTTCAATAATAATTTACCATGTCATTTTAACATTTCACATTTACCATTCATTTTTTAAGTGCTCTGAGCCAGTTTTACCCTTGAACTTCAACAACTAATTGCGACAAATTTTTTGGACCATTTCTTGTGCCATCCAAACCAGGTAGGAGATTTGACCTTTCTCTTTATATTAGTAGCATTTTTTTCAGTTTCATGCAAATTTGTTAGGGTTTTGGGGCTTCTAGGGTAAATATACAATGCCCTACGACCAACACACCCTTGGATGTCGAAAAGTGTGTTGAACAAGAGTAGGAATGAAGCTCAGGTGCTCTCAAATGCTCTGTCTAAGGAATCAGGGTGCGATGGGTGCAATTAAAAAAAGATTATTATGTTTTGTGCCCAAAATTTCTCCAGTTTTTTTCATGGAATGGATGCTAACTAAGCTTATGGTTTGATTTCAGGCTTTGATTAGATTAGAATTTCAATTACATGGTGAGAAAGAGAACACGAGGAATAGGATATAGTTTCCCTAAATGATCCTGGAATTTTGAGAGCCCTCAGAGATTGTGGGTTGCTCAAGTACTTTAGACGATCAAGCATGAGGCGACATATGGAACTATTGCAGTTCTTGATTCATTCATGTGATCCGGCACGACAGGAATTTCACATTAGGGAAAAATTGCTCCCAATATTGGTTGATGACATTTAATTTCTGGTATGTTTGTCGAGATGTGGTACCCTCATTTCCCTTGTGGGTTTCATCCATGGAGGTGAGACGGTGAAGGACTATATTCGACAATTTTGTCAGCGAGGTACAAATCCTAGAAAATATGGAAAGATAAACATTAGAGATGTGCATGATATGGCTTTACGAATGCTCTTATTCACTATCACAAAGTTAGTTGGCACTGTGACACTTCATGTCGCGAACATATCATACATGCAGTATGCGCTTGAGTGTCTCGAGCCAAACATGTTCAATTGGGCTGAAGCTGTACTCCTTCAGAAGAAAGAACAATTCACCAAAATGCAAAGTGGCAAGACGAATAATTTCAGATATGGATTGATCTTGATCACTTTCATTTTGGAGCGAGTTCCATTGATGCAGCCACATCATGTGACGCTGGGTTTAGCTGGTCCTAGGGATCCACAGACGCAGTGATGGGTAGAGCTGATGGCTAGAAATGGTGGTCACACATCAATCTCATTCTCCACTGCATTATTTACTTGCCTCCAATGACAGCATGTTGTCATAGAGGAGCATCCATATGCAGGGATGGATTTCCGTGGAGACCCATATTTGATTTTACCAGCTGGCGCTCAATGGAGTGATATAGGTAAAATGTTTTGACCATTTTTTTTATTTTTTTGGTTTTTTACATATTTTTTGTTTTTGATGTTTCTAAGACTAAACAAATTTTTTTTTTTTTATGTATGTAGATGTGGGTATTTTTTGACCAGTGGATTGTGCACAGCAAGCGGGTGAACTAGTAGAGAAGATTGTCGGGAGAGCAGTCCTTCGATATTTGGATTTGGTCGAGATTCTGGCTGAGTTATAGCATCATGTAAAGGGGTTAACTCTTGGGATACTGGATGTATGGATCGAGGAGTTACCGATGAGGCTGCAATGCCATACTATTGGTGTGCCTAGCCGATGGATGAGGCTATTGCGAATGATATCTCCAACAGTGACCTTCTATCATGAGAACCACTATATCTACTTAGGATATGCTATGCCTGTATACATTTTGAGGTCATATGACCAACTTGTCTTTGACATAATTTTTTGTAAAAAACTTGATTATATATTTATTTTACTTTCAGTGTTTTCCTCTTGTTATGTGCAATCCTATTAAATTGTGTGATGTGAATTGAAAATATGTCTTTAAATATGTTGCAAATGTCTATTTAACACATAATTCACTAAATAATCAGTCAAAGTGTTAAAGTTTATGGAAATGTGTTGATATTGGATGTAGTAAAAATGTCTTTCCAAAAGACTAACTCTAAGGAACATGTGATGAATATCTAAATTTCAGATAGTAAACACTAGTAAGTTGTAGTATGACAATTTGTGAGTCTAGATTGATGATGATATGGAAAATGCCAAGTGAAATGGAATCACAGAGGAGTTCGATCAATGTGATATACTCAGCGATATTGTTGGTGGATCAACTGATACAAATCCCTTGGAAACTCACTAACTCGCCACTTGGAGCAAATATGGCCCATGCTACAGAGGATAGATTCTGCGTACTACGAATATCACCATCGGCATAACAAAAAAATGGTTACAAATATTTTGACATCTGCAACAAAATGCAAAGAGGATTACTAACCACATGAAAAATCTTGAAAGACACACCGTGACACAGACATAATCAAAGCATATATACAACATCATACAGTGTTTACTATGCAGAATGAAGCATAATAATGTTTAAGATACATCCAATTCTGAGGTTGCAACAATGGAATCCCATCATAATCTACTAACTCATAGATGCCCTTAGCCAGAATACGCTTGACAATATAGGGGCCATGCCATAATGGTTTGAATTTTCTTGTTCCTATCTTAGCAACTTCCTGATCATAAAGCAACACCAGGCCTCCTTCCAAGAAGGTGTGAGGCTTGACATTGCGGTCATATTGCACTTTGATTCATCTGTTATGTGATTTGTTCACTAATGCAGATTCATGACACGTTTCATATATATGGATGAGATATAAAAGACATGCATGTTCATCGTAAGTGTCAGGTAGCAGGTCAATTGTGAGTTTCAACCATGGAATTTCACATTGAATCGGTAAGATAGATCCCAAACCGTAAACCAGCTGAAAGGGAGTAAATTCGGTTGCATTTCTCACCGAGGTTCGGTAAGCCCACAAAGCTAAGCACATGATTAAATTCCAATTTCGTTTATGAAGCCAAATCATTTGTTGAAGCATACACTTAACAATTTTGTTGATGGCTTCAAATTTTCCATTAGCTTGCAGATAATAAGGGTTAGAACTATCATGCGACAATACTAACTTAGCAGTCAACTCAGTCATTATGTAATTGTGAAATTTTTTTCCATGATCTGTGACTATGGCTTGCAATAAACCAAACTGTGTAACCACATGGTTAAAGAAAAATAATGTAGTTGTCTCACTTGTGTTGTTAAATGTAGGCATCGCCTCGGCCCACTTGGTAAAATAGTTGACAACGAGAATAATATACCCATTCCCCCTAACCGAGCGAGGGTTACATGTCATGAAGTAAATGCCCATTTTGGCAAATGGTCCCACTATGATGATGGGATGCATTGGTGCTAGTGGCACCCGTGTTTTACGATCAAATATCTAGAAAGCATGACAAATTCTGACCCCGAGAATGCAGTCGTGAAATATGGTAGGCCAAAAGTAACCAACATGGAGAATCTTCTGTGTGGTAGCAAAACCAAACAAATATCCTCCACTAGAACCAGCATGGAAATAATTTAAAACTTTCTCGACCTCCTCATGAGTGAGGCACCTACATAAAATCACATCGACACCATGGTGGTAAAGTGTATTTCCTACAATCAATTAATGTTTAGCTTGGTATTGAATACGTATTTGTTGCGAGCGAGAAGTATTGGGTCAGAATGTTTGAGGCTAGATATAGATCAGATAATCTGATTAGAAGCAAGGATCATCCGTAATGGATGGTTCCAATGTATACTCAGTGCTACTCGAGGGAAGGTTGCAGATAAGCTCGACGAAAAACCAAAGACTTCTTTGACTTGGATTTGATGAATTCCAAATCAAATTTCTGCAAAATGACATTCCGTTTTGAGTATTTCCCCCCCAGCAATTAACGTGAAAAAATGTATGTCATAGGTTTGAAATTCAAAATGACAATGGTCTTCCAGAGCAAGATATAGTGGCAAAATATTTGTACAGCTTAAACGGCTTCCAAAGTGAGCTTTTCAACATAAGTGTACTTAACTTCCATATCATTAATATTGCGACTCAAATAATAGACTGGATGTTGAATCCAATCTTCTTCTTGGACTAAAACCATGGCAATGGTTATATCTGCAGCAGTGAGATACAGGAAATAATCACTCTGATAATTTGGGGGATACATTAATGATGCTCAGATCAGCTTATCTTTAAGAACACTAAAGGAGCTTGCACAAACTTATCCCAATAGAAGGGAGTCCCCTTTTTCAAGAGTCAAGTAAATCCTTTAGCCATTTCAGCGTAGTGTTAGGGTCCTATAAATTATAGGATCTCAAGGTGATTGAGTATTTTATAGTTTAAATTTAAAATGAATATGACTCATATCCACCCTCACTATCACATCTGACGACTCATATTTATTTTCGCCCCCCCTCATCGTCTAAAAGTTAAGGTCGAGGGGGGGGGGGGTTTGAAATGGGTGGTTTTTGAAACCAGCCCATCTGCTACGTGTTAAGCGCCCATCATTTTTCACCCCCCCTCACCATTCTGCTTACCATCCTAGATGCCCTCTGAAAAGTAGTTTCCGCTGTGATTAAACCACACTGTTAAACATTAACCATCTACTATTCCCACTACTCCACGATACCACTCTCGTCTTGTCTGCCCAATCACTCCCGCTCCCTCCTAAATATTGGTTGAACATTTAATTCCTTAAACCATTACCCAACGAGCTCACGCCATGTCAATGAGCCCGCACCATCTCAATGGAAACCCTGCCATCCTATAAATTCACCTTTCCCCACATGTTTCAAAGGTTACACTATTTTATCAATATTTTTTGTAATATATTATCGAATTCAATTTTTTCCAAATCTAAAGAAAGCACTGAAAATTCTAATTGTCTGCAAATCGGCAGAAATCCCTTCTATTTCTTCCCCCTCTATTTAATCCCCTTATAATATGTGCACATGCAAATACAAAAAAGACAGTCAGTTTCATTTCCAGAGACAGTCATGCCTCCAAAGAAGAAGGATCAAGAGCCATTCAATCCAATGGTTCACCCTCCTGTGGACCTTGATCAAATTTCCCTTGCTGACAGGGATTTTAAAATTCACAAGACTCTCTCAGAATTTGACCTCTTCGACATATACTTCTAGTTTGAATGTTAGGTCCCTATATCACTAGTATAGTCCCTTATTATTGTTAGTGTAAACCCCTTATTGTTATTATTGTACCCTTGTAACCCCCATTTTGTTATTATTGTGCCCTTAAATTATTATTGTTAGGTCGGCTAGGATTACATTGTGGCCCACTAGCATTACATTATGGCCCCATGGACTCCTATATATAGAAAGGAGGTTTTGTAAATTGTATCATCGAAGAATTGTTCATTCATGTAATGTATTGGAGGTTGCCCCCTCGAAGTGGCTTATTTCTAAGGCGTTTATATCTCTTTTCTTCTCTTTTTGGAGCTAGTTTCCCAACATTTGGTATCAAAGGTTTGGATTCTAGGGTTTCGCTGCTCCAAATAGGTCATCGTGGAATTTTCGCTAGAAATTTTTTTCTACGAAGTTTTAGAAGCTAAAATTTTTAGGGTGCAAAGCCGAAATCCTGAGGAAGATTTTCTAAAAATTGCAGAGCTTGGTTCACAATATTTTCGGAGATATGATCTGTGGAAGTTAGGTCTTTTTTCAGGCTCCTAAACAGGTCATCGTGGAATTTTCGTTATAAAATTTTTTCTACTGAGGTTTAGGATCTGAAATGTTTATGGTGCGAAGTTGAAATACTAAGGAAACGTGTCAAAACATTTCAGAGCTTGGTTCGCAATATTTTGGGAGATATGATCTATGGAAGGTAGTGCTTTTTCAGGCTCTCGAATTTCATGTCAAAAAGATGATCGTGGGAAAAATTCAATAACTCTCTCTCTGAGCATTGGATTGGAGTGCCGTAAAAATTAGGTCAAGTACACGGACTGAAGTTTCTTGGTTATCAATTTCAGAGGCGAAAGAAGAAACAGTGACACGTGGAAAGTCGTACAAGTTCACTATACTGAACCAGTTCATAATTAGGTCATTGTGGGAGATTGGACATAACGTTGCCTTGGAGAATCCAAATCAATTCAGACCTGTAACAATCAAAAGAGAATTCAGAGGGATACTTCAGTGCTGAATTTAAAATATTGAAGAGCCGCAATCGTAGAGATAATACAATTTCAATATCGAGCTCCTCAAAAGCAAGTAAAAGGTGTGTATTTTTTTTTCCGAATTGCATAAGTCTTGTTTGAAGAATCAAGTTGAATTGATTGCAAGGTCATATTGTAGAATAGATATCAATATTGGATTATAAAATGGCCCCTAAAAATAATTCAACACCCATTAAGCCTTTGGAAAGCTCTACTATGACTCATGAAGACGAAGAATGGCAACATGACATATCAAAATTACAAGAGCAAGTGCAACAAATTTCGCTCTCGCAAAGAGCAAAAAAAAATGACATGGAAGTTTTGAAGAAAGGCGTGGAATCTAAGATAGATGGCATTGAATCTAAGATTGATGGCATGGAAGCTAAGATCGATGAGAAAATAGAAAAGATGAAGAATGTTCTAAAAGCAGACATGGAAGGTTTGATGAAGTTGATAGAAGAAAGGTTTCCTAATGGTGAAAAGATAGTAGAAGAACCTCATGATGGGAACAAAATAAATGTTAATCATGATTTCATAAACTCTAATGTTGGTGGGAAGAACCACCATATTCCAAAGATGGATATGAGGAAGTTTTATGGAAAGGATCCTGTAACATGGATACTACAGATGGAGCAATATTTTGATCTCCATAACGTGCAAAACACACAAAAGGTACGCATTGCAACTTTACATTTAGAACAAAATACATTTGTATGGTATCGATGGCTTTGCTCCCGTAAAAAAATTGTCACTTGGTCAATTTTTACGGAAGAAATGATAGCACATTATGAGGATACACAGAGCAACACCTTCTTTAGCCAATTGATAAATCTCAAACAAAAGGGTTTAGTGGGGCAGCACATTGAGGACTTCCAAAAATTGAATATAAGGGTAACTGATATTCCAGAGGAACACAGGATTGATCTCTTCATAGGTACTCTAAGGATAACATCCAACATGAAGTTCATGTTTTGGAACCTGATTCATTGGAGAAGGCATTCAGGTTGGCAAGAAAAGTTGAATGTAAAATTATGGCGACAAGGAAGCCTACCACTCAATTCTATAAAGAAGGAAGTGTTGCTACGCCTAGATTTCCACAACCTACAAGGTTGACACCACAACAATTGGAAGAAAAAAGAGCAAAAGGGCTTTGCTACGGTTGTGATAGAAAATACACTAAAGGTCATAAGTGTGCTGAGAAGAAATTATTTTACATAGATTGTGAAGAGGAAGAAGAAAATGAACAAGAAGAGGATATACACCAGGAACCAGCTCTAAAAGAGGAAGAAATGAATCCGACCATATCGTGTAATGCACTGGCAGGAATTACCACTCCTCAAACTCTCAAGATAGCAGGACAAATCAAGAAGAAAAGGTAATAGTGTTGATTGATTCAGGTAGCACCCATAATTTTATTCATTGTAAGGTAGCCAAGGAATTAAATTGTTTCCTATACCCAGCACCAGAATGTCAAGTGATGGTTGCAAATGGAGGAACTATAAATTGCTCTGGAAAATGCCATAATATCAAGCTAACCATGGGGGAATATGTATTGACTAGTCCAATGCTTTCCATTCCTATGGGTGGTGCTGATGTTGTACTAGGAGTACAATGGTTACAATCTTTGGGGACGGTAGCTTTTAATTTTCAAGAACTTTTCTTGAAATTTTTTTCAGAAGGAAAGGAAGTCGAATTACGGGGTATTGCGGGGAAGCCAGGAAGGATAATAAACTCTAATGTCATGACAAAGCTTCTAAAGAAAGAACAACGAGGCGTAATTGCACAATTATGCTCACTAGAAGTTCCAACATCAAAATCATCTATTTCTGCAGATCTCCAAAAAGCCTTCGACAATCATTCCAAGGTGTTTGAAACTCCCAAAGGACTCCCACCTATTCGTGATCATGATCATGTTATTCATTTGATTCCAGGAATTGTTCCTCCAAACATCAGGCCTTATAGATATCCTTACGTCCAAAAGAGCGAAATTGAACGTATGATTGCAGAAATGTTAGAGGCGGGTATAATTCAACCTAGTCAAAGTTCTTTCTCTGCTCCTGTAGTATTGGTACACACGAAGGATGGATCATGGCGAATGTGTTTGGATTATACGGAGCTCAATAAGCTCACCATTAAAGACAAATTTCCCATTCCTGTGATTGATGAATTATTGGATGAATTACATGGAGCAATTTATTTTACCAAGTTGGATCTTCGTTCAGGATATCATCAAATTAGAATGAAGACTGAAGATATTCCAAAAACAGCATTTCGAACTCATGAGGGTCATTATGAATTTTTGGTCATGCCTTTTGGCCTTACCGATGCACCTTCTACATTTCAAGGGTTGATGAATTCCATTTTCAAACCCTTCCTTAGAAAATTTGTGCTAGTATTTTTTGATGATATACTAATCTACGGCAGGTCTTGGAAGGATCATGTTGAACATGTTGACAGGGTGCTCAAACTATTGCAGGAGAAACAATTATATGCAAAAACATCCAAATGTTTCTTTGGAGTACAAGAGGTGGAATATCTGGGTCATATTATATCTCACGAGGGTGTTAAAGTAGACCCTAACAAAATTAAATCCATTAAAGAATGGAAAGTCCCCAAGACAATAAAGCAGTTGCGAGGATTTCTCGGGTTAACAGGCTATTATCGCAAGTTTGTTAAGAATTATGGGAGAATAGCAGCACCTCTAACAACATCATTGAAGAAAGATGCATTTTCATGGACTCCTGAAGCAACTAAGGCCTTTGAACATCTTAAAGAGGCAATGTGCCTAGCACCGGTCTTAGCTACGCCGGACTTCACAAAAACCTTTATTGTGGAATGTGATGCCTCAGGAAATGGAATTGGTGCAGTTTTAATGCAGGAAGGAAGACCCATTGCTTTTGAAAGTCGTCCAATCAAAGGAAAGTATTTACAGAAACCTATTTATGAGAAGGAAATGTTAGCAATACTGCATGCACTAAAGAAATGGAGAACTTACCTAATGGGAAGACACTTCAAGGTAAAATCTGATCATGATAGTCTTAAACACTTTTTGGAAAAAAGACTATCTTCAGAAGAGCAGCAAAAATGGGTCACAAAGATGTTGGGTTATGACTCTGAAATATTCTACAAAAAAGGAAAGCTTAATGTTGTTGCAGATGCACTCTCAAGAAAGAATGAAGAGGTGGAAGCATTGCTTTGTGCCATTTCTATTATCCAACCAGATTGGATAACTGAAGCAAGAGATGAATGGAAGAAGGACAAAGATGTATGGACACTCATTCAAAAGTTGCATCAAGATCCTAGTACATATGATACATTTAGTTGGAAAAATGATTCCTTATGGTACAAAGATCGCTTATATCTTTGTAAGAATTCCCAAATAAAACAAAATATTATTCGGGAATTGCACACTTCTCCTTTAGGAGGACACTCGGGATTTTTAAAAACTTACCACAGGGTGAAGAAAGATTTTTTTTGGGATGGCCTTAAATCTGATATTCAAAATTTTGTGACGGACTGTTTGGTTTGCCAGAAGAATAAAGTTGAGACAATTAAGACCCCGGGACCTCTACAACCTTTATCCATTCCCAGTCAACGTTGGGAGGAGCTTTTAATGGATTTTATCACAGGTTTACCTAAGTCCGAAGGAATGAATGTCATCATGGTGGTAGTTGATAGACTTACCAAGTATGGACACTTTTGTGCATTATCTCATCCATTTAAAGCAAGTACAGTTGCTACTACATTTATGGATAGAATTCAAAAGCTACATGGAAGCCCAAGGGTTATTGTGAGCGACAGAGATCCCATTTTTACTGGAAATTTTTGGACGAGTTATTTTCTTGTTTGGGTACTCAATTAGCTCATAGCTCATCTTATCATCCTCAATCTGATGGTCAAACTGAGATCGTAAATAAATGTTTGGAAGGATATCTTCGTTGTTTTGTATCTGATAAACAAACACAATGGGTCAAGTGGTTACCTCATGCTGAATGGTGGTATAACACTTCCTTCCATACTGCAGCAAAAATGACCCCATTTATGGCACTTTATGGATATCATCCACCATCCATCACATCATATTTAAGAGAAAATTCGAAGGTTCAAGCAGTGGAAGATCACATCGAGCATCGGCAAGAAGTTCTCCAACTCTTAAAGGATAACCTGAATTTGGCACAAAATCGAATGAAACAATAGGCAGATCAACATCGCAGCGAGAGAAGTTTTGATGTAGGAGATTGGGTATTTTTACGGCTACGACCATACAAACAAATGTCCCTCAAGCAAGCTAAGAAGGATAATAAATTATCGCCAAAGTACTATGGTCCTTACAAGGTGTTGCAAAAGATTGGTACTATGGCATACAAAGTGGAGCTTCCTGCTTCTTCACGAGTGCATCCAATTTTCCATGTTTCATGCTTAAAGAAGGTTATAGGTGAAAATATTCTAGTTCAAACAATATTGCCCGAACTTGATGAGGAAGGAAAAATCATATTGGAACCTGAAGCGGTCACGGAAACAAGAACTCGACAGCTACGAAATCGATCAATTTCAGAGTATCTCATCAAGTGGAAGAACTTGCCCACTGAAGATTCTACATGGGAGGATGAGAATTTTATACAGAAGCACCCAGAGCTACTCAAGCGTTGAGGACAACACTTTTTTGAAGGAGAGGGGCATATTAGGTCCCTATATTACTAGTATAGTCCCTTATTGTTGTTAGTGTAACCCCCTTATTGTTATTATTGTACCCCTGTAACCCCCATATTGTTATTATTGTGCCCTTAAATTATTATTGTTAGGTCGGCTAGGATTACATTATGGCCCCACTAAGATTACATTATGGCCCCTTGGACTCCTATATATAGAAAGGAGGTTTTGTAATTTGAATCATCTAATAATTTTTCATTCATGTAATGTAATGGAGGTTGTCCCCTCAAAGTGGATTATTTATAAGGCGTTTATATCTATTTTTCTTCTCTTTTGGGTAGCTTCAACATTGAAGATAAAGTCATCGATGAGGCTGATTACATAGGACTGTGGGATACAAACCTACCATACTACATCTTTCCAAAAACTCACAGTTGCCCTAGATTGATAAGAAAGTGTCATGCATGTTATGATCTAAACTAGAGGGTCGTTGTTTCCCCCACAGGGGAGGTTCTGTTCACCATTAGTGCCAATTCTATCATGGAGATGATGCAGTCTCCTGTCACTCAAGAAACCACACCCTTTTCCCATGAAACCCTCAAGAAATTGTATCAGAAATTATATTTTTCCAGTAGAGCCAAAACCCTTGAATTATTCATGGCTGGAGACACTCCCCTGCCCAAGAAGAATCCTCCATACTCATCTTCTACATTCCCTGATAGGACTAAGCACATAGTCACTATCCTTTCTCAACTGCTAGGATACTATGGATTAGATTAACTTGGAGTTGAAGATAGAACAGTAACAATTTTAAAGGTCAAGAAGGTGCTCACCAAGAAAATCTTGGTCACACAGTTGGAGAAAAAGTGCCACAATTTAGAATCGAGCCACTGACCAAAAGATGGTTATCTTCATTGTTCATGGTAAATGATAAGCTTATTACCATGGAAGACTATGGAAAGAAGCTAAAATACATTGCGAAGGACACAACCAAGTTTGTAGGTCTTAGAGGAGAAATGATAGGAAGATATTTCCTTGAGGCCATGAGCAACGACATATTTATCCAACATGAAATTAAACACATTTTTGTGTTGAAGCCCACTTTCGCTAGATTCAAGGAGACAGATGAAATATATCGAAAGGTGAGTAGGATAAAAATTCCATATGAGCAACAATGGGAAAAGCTATGTGAGTACCAAGAAGGGTAAATGACAACATATCAGACAGGTCAGCACAACACCAGATCAACCAAATCATCCAACACAATACCAGATCTGGTCATGCAGCAACGACCTTCTAAAAAATAGGGCCAGATGTCAAATTAATTTCATCGTGTCCACTTCGTGGTCACACTAGTCAAAATTTTTTATTTTATTTTGTAATTAATAACAGATTTCCTAATAGACACAGAAATCATTGTAGAATTCAATTAAATACTTCAGACATTCAAAGTATCAGGAGTTGGACCCTCGATTGTTGAACTTTTCTATTGGATTATTTTATTTTCTTGAAGCTAGAGCATCAATAATAAAAGACCATTTACAAGATAATTGACTTATGTTTATCTGGTGATGTTATTCCTTTTCTGTGCTCAATATTTCCATTGTTTTTCTCTCACTGCATCATTTAAATCTGATTGTAAAACAAAAATTTGAAGATTAAGATTTTTTGTTAGAGCACCTTATTTCTGGTTTTGTTTTCAATTTAAATGATTTTCTTCAGAAGTTCGTTAATAAATTCTTAATTGCTTTTTAACCATTATTGAATTCACTGTTTCTTCCATATCAAAATTCATTTTGTTTCAAGATCCAGTAAGTGTAGTTAGCTTGCCTTGTGGATGCTCTTGAAAATTTGATGCGGAAACCCAACATTTTATGACTCGATAGCCCAATGGAATTAGTTTAAACATATATACTAATCCAATCAAACAACCAATCAAAAAATCAATCTCTACAATCATTATAACTATCCTAATATCAAATCCGTAAAAAAAGCCAAATCTAAAAGAGAGATCTCTCTCTGAGTATAGGAGGGCTAGATTCTAGACTCCAAAGTGGTTTTGATGTTGTCCTATATAATTATTCTTTCCAATATTAAAATTATAGAACGATAACATAGTGGTGACCATACTGTGGAATCATACTGAAAAACTTGTCATTTCATTCGAATTCAGAAACGCCAGTTAAAAAACATTGTATGATGGAAGTATTTTCTAAATATTGGTTTTCTTTCAGTTTTTGTAAATAATCAGTTTGTCTGTGCTTTAGATATGAATTCATGCTCCTAAAATAATCTCTACTAGATCCCATCCTGATCGAAATCCTCTATAGTAGACAATCCTGAATTTTTTTTAAGAAAAACTCCTATAAACGAGAGTCAAACAGGTAACAGATTTATTCACAGAGAAAATTCCCTCCTTCAAAACTTTGCCACCTTACAAGACATCCAGTTTTATTTACACTTTGAAAATGTTTATTCATGACTAAATCTGAGAATTGGATAGATCAGATAGTATTTGATCCATCTATTGTACGAAAAAGTCGAGTGAGAGAAGCTTATTCACAAACTCAATCTGAACTTCAGCTTCTCCAAGATTTTTACACTCTTCGTAATTTGGTAGCAGAGTTCACTTCAACCATTGATGATGCTTACCTTCAAAAATCTGTAGAATTAACCACATTGACTATAGCAGCTTCTTCTATTACCTCTCAGTTTGCCCATCTTAAGTCAGCTAATCCTATTGCTTATATAATCCCCACCACTTTGTTTATCCTTCCTCATAAGAGTACCCAAATCCCCCCACACACAACTCATCCCATCATCCATCCTATTTCATCCACTGTCTACCTTCCTGCACTCAATTCTCCTCCTTCATTCATTTTCAATCTACCTCCACCACCTCCACCAATCATGGTAGCTAGATATCCTCCATTGGTGTTTCCAACACCATTGGAATCTATGCCATGGGATTACTAGTAAAAAATTACACTATTTGATGGAACTGGTCCTGTAACTGCCCAACCGCGTGTCGAAAAAATCAATGATTGTTTTGAATTTCAAGAGGTAGATGAAGAAAGTGTTAAGTTAAGAATGTTTGCTCAGAGTCTTAGTGGAGAAGTTAGGAAATGGTTAAAATCTTTGCCTGCAAACAACATCAATGACATCCCTTAATTTCATCAGAGATTCCTCAATAGGTGGGAAGTAAAAAATAACCCTCTTCAGATTTTATCTGAATATGAAAACATTAGGAGGGCCCCAGGTGAAAGTGTTCAAGATTATTGCACTAGATTCAATAGTCTATATAATGCAATACCTACTCATATAAAACCACCACAAGGTTTAGCCTTAGTTAAATTCCCAGATGGTTTTGAGCTAGAAATTTCTTATCAACTAAGAGAAAGAAACTCGGCCACATTAGAATAAATGCAAAGGGATATAGTGAGCATAGAAGCCAACCTGTTAACAAAAAGAGCTAGAGTGAGAGCAAAGAGAAGAGTTACGATAAGAGAAGAACATTCAAATTCCACATCTGATGCTAAAATTGACTCATTGGTTATAAATATGGAGAGCATGATGGAGAGGATTAATCTAAACGAGAGGACTATTCCTAGAGAAAATCAACCAGCTACTCAAAACATAATTCAAAATCCTAGAAGAAACCCTCCTTAGATAAGACAAAGAGAGAAAAGAGGTCCTGATCAGCACATTAGGCCTCAATTACAAGAGAATTATGCTGATGAAGATGAGGGATTAGTTGAATAAGTAGAATAAAATCAGATAAACTTAATGGGAATTAATGAAGATGACTCTGTTTTTCTCACTTAAGAAGAACAATGATTATTTTTATTAACTCAAACATAATTAGAATCTGAAGAATATGATGAATATAAATAGGGATTTGAGAATGCTATTATGTAATTTCACAAACAACATAACCTTAGAATCAAGAAGAACTCTGATAACTCCAATAAAAAGTATTCCGAAAAATTTGCCAAAAAGGTCTTTGAACCTGATTTCAACAAAATAGCAGAAAATTCAAAGAAAAGCGTAAACAGTTAAAAAAAGAAGAACACAGAAAACGTTACAAGGAGAAAAATTGATACCCTTTTCAAAACTGACCAAACTGATATCCATAGTACAATTAAACAAACTAAACTTACCAAAAAATTAGTGGCTGAAAGGACTGATTTTTCAAATCTGCTCAAAATTCAAAACCATTCAGTATTGAGAACGAACTTGCTAAACTAAAAATTTCTATTCCTCTCACTGAATTGAAAAAAATAATGTGTATAAGGCTCAGGTCCTAAAGATATTAAACATAGGGGAAATTACTGATACTGTTAATTTAAATGATGGTTGCTTGAACTTTTGTTTGGGCCAGAAGTTGATGGTAAACCTCAAGAAGGAGGTGGCCCCCCATTTTATGTCAATATTAATGTTCATATCAAAATTCTCTATAATCCCATGTTGGATTCAGGTGCATTACATAATATTATGCCAAACGATGTTATGGAGAAACTTGGCCTTGAAATTACTAGACCCTACAAAGATTTGTACTCATTTCATTATAGGAAAGTTAGATGTCTAGGTCTTATCAAGGATCTCTGTCACTTTAACTCAGATACCAGCAAAGTGTCTAGTGATGGATATAGTAGTAGCTTTCATCCCTCCTAAGTATGGCATGTTTCTATCATGCTCATGGGGAGTGATGTTACAAGGGACCCTTCAAATGAATATGACTTATTCCACGATACTAGTGTTTGGGCAACAGAGAAGACTGTATAGGAAAACTTTAATGAAGTACATGGTCATTCGTCAAGAAAAACCACACAACTATCCTCTATACTCTATCCATAACATCCTTGACTCCTTCATTCTTTATAATAATGGAGACATCGACACACAGGTTACTCATGAAAAAAATGATCTTAATGAAAAACATGACCACCGAATACAAATTTTACAACAAGACCCTGAAAGTGAACCTCTCTTGAATATGTGTTTTGATGGCTCATGTGGCAAAGCAGGCTCAGGAGCAGGTGTTTGGGTATATAATGCAAGGAACAACCATGTAGAAGGTCACTCCTACAAACTCAATTCTCTGTGCACAAACAATATAGCGGGATTACAATTGCTGAAAATATCAGGAGCTAAGAGGATTTCTATCCATGGTGATTTTGAACTAATCATAAAAAAAGTAAAGGAGAATAATATGCAAAACATCCTAGATTGAGAGCATATAGAAGTGTTGTGCTTGATTTCCTAAGAAAATTTGAAGAATACGATCTGATATTATTGCGAGAAATCAAAACATCCTAGCAAATGGTTTATCCTTTTTAGCAAGCACATGTTAGTTGCCTCAACCAAACAGAAAATACATAGTAGAGGTTAAACATTGTCCATCCATGCCTGATAACATGAGATACTGGAAAGTATTCGATAATGACAAACGAATTGAGAGTTTCTTACAATCAAAGGATGAATTTGAAGATAACAACATAGATTTAGATTGTGAAGAAGATAGTCACACTGATGTATAAATTAGTGTAGTTAAACATTCTACTATTTCTGATGTAAATATTTCAGCAAATAAAACTGTACATAAAATAGAAATACATAAAGACCCAGAAAAAGATGAATTTGAAGTACTTCAACTCAAGGATAATATCCTGCCTAGAGGGTTTTTCCCTTTAGAAGAACTGCTTGACTTTAATGATGTGGCCAAAAAACCAAAAATATCTAACCAACAGGGACAAATATTGAAGAGTGTAACATAGGCAGTCAATAAAGCCCCAAAATGATAAAAATGTCAAAATCACTACCTATCATTATGAAACAAAGGTATATAGCTTTGTTTAAGAAATTCATAGATGTATTTGCTTGGAGCTATGAGGACCTATAAGCTTATGATACTAGCATTATACAACACAAAATTCCAATCAAGGAGGATCAAAAACCTTTTAAACAAAAAGTGTGTAGGATTAATCATGTCTTAATGTCCTTGGTTGAGAAAGAAATAAAAAAAAAATGTATGAGGCAAAAATCATAGTTCCACTTAGATATTCTAAATGGGTATCCAACATTGTGCCTACAATAAAGAAAACATGTGAAATCAGACTTTGCATTCACTGTAGGAATCTGAACAAAGTATCCCTTAAGGACAACTACCCCTTACCAAAAATGGACCACATATTGTAGAGGGTAGTAGTCTCCAGTAGAATCTCTTTGTTAGATGGATTTTCGGGATATAATCAAGTTTTAGTGCATCTTAGTGGTCAGGACAAAACAACCTTTACTACTCCTTGGGGGACTTTCATGTATGTTAAAATTCCCTTTGGATTAATGAATGTTGGTGCCACTTTTCATAGAGCCATGGACATTGCTTTTGCAGACAAAATTGGCCATTTCATTGTGATCTATCTCGAAGACATTAGTGTATATTCAAAAACTGATGAAGAACACTTAGCACATCTAAGAAGAGTTTTTGAGAAATGTAGAAGGTTTGGAATTTCGCTAAATCCCAAGAAAACACTGTATGGTCCTGAAGAAGGAAATTTTCTTGGTCACATTATTTCTAAATATGGAATTAGAATTGACCCTAGTAGGATTGAAGATATACTCAAAATTAGTCATCCCAGGAACATCAAAGAACTTCAATATTTCATTGATAAAATAATTTTTTTAAGGAGATTCATACCCAATCTTGCAGAACTTCTCAGAAATATAACCAACATACTTAAAAAATATCTAGAAATTAAGTGGAACATTGAAGCTGAACAATCTTTTGATCTAGTCAAACAAGCATTAACAAAAGCTCGAGTTCTAATTAGCGCGGATTTTACCAAAGGCTTCATAATTTTTTCTTTTGCATCTGAACATACTATTGTTGATGTATTATTATAGAAAAATAGTGAAGGAGATGAACAACCAATAGAATTCGATGCATCTTTAAATTACAACATCATGGAAAAACATGACTTTTCTCTGGTTAAAGCACTAAAATATTTCAGAGTTTACATTTTACATTCACATATTATTGCTTATGTGGCTAATGCAGTAGTCAAAGACATCTTAACGCATAATGGTTCTGATGGAAAGAGAGATAAATGGATTTTTGTTATTCTGGAATATGATTTGGAAATCAGAACTACCAAATTGATCAAAGGAAGAGGATTAGCCAAATTGATGGTTGAATAAAATTTTCATGCACTAGATATTAACATGGTATATTCATTGGATGATCAAGAGGAACTGGTGACTCCACTAATTGATGAAGAATTCCTAAATTATCCCTGGTATGTGGATATATTATATGTTTTGTTCAATTTAAATGCTCCTCTTGGTTTGTCCAAAACTAAAGCTAGATTTCTGAATTTGAAAGCTGTCAAATTCTGCATTCTAGAAAGTGTCTTCTACTCGAAGGATGTTGGAGTTGTTTTACTTAATTTTTTGCTAAAAGATGATGCAGATAAAGTTATGTAGGAATTTGATGAAGGTGACCATGGTGGCCATATTTATTGGAAAACTACTACCAATAATATCCTTAGGGATGGTTTCTACTGGCCTACCTTTTTCCCTGACATCTAGAAGATGGTAATTGTCTTCCACAAATGAAAAAATTTTGAAGGAAAGAGAAAATTATTTCCTTGCCCTTAAATCCAATTTCTGTGGAAATCTCTTTCCAACAATGGGGTTTAATCCTCTGCCCAGCATAAGTGGATTCTTACTACCAAAAACTACTTTACCAAATGGATAGAAGCCACTCCTTCTAGAAATTCCACTGATTCTATCATTATTAAATTCCTTGAAACAAATATCTTTTCTAGATTTGGTTTTCCTAGAAAACTCATCACTGATAATGTTGCAACCGTCAAGTCTAGGAAAATGGTTGATTTCTGTCATAAGTACGACATAAATTTGGGAAATTCAACAACCTATTACCCTCGAGGTAATGCATTGGCTGAATCTTCAAGCCAAATTTTGGTGAATATCATAAAAAATCTCTTGGAAGACAACAAGAAATCATGGCATAACAAGCTAGTCAATGCACTTTGGGCTGATAGACTTACTACCAAAAAATAAATTGGCATGTCTCCATACCAATTGGTCTATGGAATGGATGTAGTTTTTCCTTCCTCTTTAGGAGTTCCAGCCATGAATATCATTCAGGAAATACAAGCTAAACCAAATGATGTACAGAGAAGGATCAATCAAAATATTCAATTACAACAGTCTAGAGAAGAAGTCTATAACAGGACCCAAGTTGTTCAACAAAATATCAAGAATATTTTTTTATAGAATAACAAAGGTTGATGATTTTAATCTAGGTGAGAAAGTTTTGAAATGGGATTCCAGAATAGAAGACAAAGGTAAAAATGGAAAATTTGACAACCTTTGGCAAGGGCCATACATTATTGATGCTTTCAGAGGAAACAATACATATTTCCTTAAGAAGCTAGATGGAACAGAGATACTTGGAGGTTCTGTCAATGGCAGGATGTTGAAGCGTTACTTATCTTAAGAATAAAGTTTGATATTTCATCATTGTAAGTACCATAGTTTTATTTTTTGAGATTTGCATAACTCATTAACAAAGGTTGAAGCCTGTGGAGAAGGCCCTAAGCCTGGTTTGATGAGCTGTCATAAAAGAGAAAAATAAATCAGTTGAAGACTTTGCAGAAAAAGGAGTATTCAAGGCTACAAATCTTATGTTCTTGACACTTCATTTGGAGACGTTCCATCCCCAGAAAGAGCCACGGTTAGGGTCCTATAAATTATAGGATCTCAAGGTGATTGAGTATTTTATAGTTGAAATTTCATATTGTACATGATTTTCAATTTTCAAATTATTTCCAAAAAAATATGAAAAAGTAAAAGAAAAGAGGGTATGTTAAAAAAAATATGAAAAAGGAAAAGAAAGAGAATAGAAAAGAAAAAGAAGGAAAACCCCGAAAAGAATAATACAGAAAGTTCTGCAAATCAAAACGCCACTACTGATTAGACTAGTTCAATCTTGGAAAATCAATAACTAGGTAGAAATAAAATTGATTCAACCGTTCAAACTAAATCAATATGAGAAATAAGGGAAAGAGTAGGTTAGAATTTCATAGAAAAAGAGATATGGGTCTGCAAGCCTTAATGCACCCTGCAAAAGAATGATGAAAAAATGTTAGATTAGTGAAAGGGTAGGTAGAATGAAAGAAAAAATAAATGTGGAGAGACATGAAATTTACTCTAAAACATCATTCCAAACATTTCGTGTATTTTCATGTATGGAGAAAAAAAAGAAAGAAAGAAAGAGGTTTTATCCTAAGTTTAGGAGATTGACACATTTTAAAGTTTATTTGACATAATTATGTCATATCCTAAAGTCCCCATACTTTATACTATGCTCAGAATCTCATTTAATCCCTCTAACCCCTCCGGCCACTCACCCATCACATCATCATTAAACTTCTGCCACCTTCCAATTCATCTCCACCCTCACTATCACATCCGACAGCCCATAATTATTTTTGCCCCCCCCCTCATCCTCTGATAGTTAACGTCGAGGGGGAGGGGGGTCCAAAATGGGTGGTTTCTGAAACCATCCCATCTGCTAAGTGTCAAGTGCCCATCATTTTGCATCCCCCCTCGCCATTCCTATTACCGTCCTAGACCCCCTTCTGAAAAGTAGTTTCTGTCGTGATAAAACCACGTTGTTGAAAATTAACCCTTTGTTATTCTCACTACTCCAAAATACCACTCCTGTCACGTCAGCCCAATCACTCCCGCTCCCGCCTAAAGACCCATTGAACATTTAATTGTTTAAACTGTTACCCAACAGTCCCTCACCATGTCAACGGGCCAACGCAATCTCAATGGAAACCCCGCCATCCTATAAATTCACCTTTCCCAGCCTATTTCAAAGGTTACAATGTTTTCTCAATCTTTTTTGTAACAAGTGATCAAATTTAAATTTTTTTAGATCTAAAGAAAGCACGGAAAAATCCAATTGTCTGCAAATCAGCAAAAATCCCTTCCATTTCTTCCCTCTCTGTTTAATCCCCTTATAATATGTGCACTTGAAAATACAGAAAATACAACCACTTTAATTTCTAGAGATAGTCATGCCTCCAAAGAAGAAGGATCAGGAGCCATTCAATCCAATGGTTCAACCTCTTGTTGACCTTGATCATATTGCCCTTGTTGAAAGGGATTTTAAATTTAATGACTCTCTCAAAATTCGACCTCTTCGACATATACTGTTGGTTGGAAGATAAAGTCATCGATAAGGTTGATGACATAGGACTGTGGGACAAAAACCTGCCATACTACATCTTTCCAAAAACTCACAGTTGCCCTAAATTTATAAGAAAGTGTCATGCATGTTATGATCCAATTCAGAGGGTTTTTTTTCCCCCAAAAGGGAGGTTTTGTTCACAATTACTTCCAAGTCTATCATGCAGATGATGGAGGCTCTTTTCATTAAATAAACCACACCCTTTTCCCATGAAACCCTCAGAGAATTGTATCAGAAATTAGTTTTTTACAGTACATCCAAAACCCTTGAATTATTCATGGTTGGAGACACTCCCCTACCCAATAATAATCCTCCATACTCATCTTCTACATTCCCTGATAGGACTAAGCACATAGTCACTATTCCCTGACTAGTGGCTAGATGAAGAAATTATAGGCTTCGTGTCAATACTTTCATGAGACTCTATACCTTCCATCATGTTCAATTTCAGTCAATTCCTAGAAGATGCCATTCATGATCAGTGTGTCAAGTTTCACATAGAGGAAGTGTTTGAATACACTTCAGTCATTGTTTATATGTTTGTATATTTTTAGGCAAATAGGTTTCAGTTTGCAATGAAAAAATTGAATGAAGATTCACACCCTCAGTGTGTCATCTTCTGGAAAACAATGAGGATGAAAGATCAGAAAATTTTCACTTACAAACAATTCATTGAATTGACCGCGCATCCAGATATGAGAATCCTCAACATCAGAGTGGAACCAATGATCAGTGAAGAAATTAAAAATATCATGCAGCTGTCAGACCAAGATAGAACTGGAGACTGGTACTTGTACCAAAATTATACTGAGCTAAGAATATATGGGTGTGAGTTTCCCGCTTATAAGCTGCCAAAGTTCCTCCCCATGAGGATCTTTTCCCTGGAATACATTAGACATATGATTAATGTAGATGTACATTTTGTATCAGCAAATAATAAATCTTATTTCAGGATCAGATCCAAAATTGGTCCTTTCATTTGCAACAGTAAAGCAGCAGGAGAGGAGGCTGGAAAGAGGCTAAAAGAGATGAAGTTTACACAAAGTTTCACTTGGTATTATGACCCATTGGTAATTATCTCGAAGAAGAGGGTAGAAAACAAATGAAATCCATACATTCACATCCAAAGGCACAAGATTGAACAATTTATGAACCAGAAAGAGTGGACAAAAAACACCTTGTAGGAGGCTGAAAAGCAGGCAATTTAATCTTCAAGTATAAAAACCCCTATTCCACAAGAGAAGAAAAATACAGAGGATAAACAAGATAAAGAAAAAGAACAAGAGAAAGAGAAAACATGAAAAATACCAAGAGATGATCAATCACCTTCGGTGACTGATACATCTAGAAAGGAGTTTAAGATGAAATCTAGGAAGAGAGAAAGAATTCACATGGACATTGATCAAGGTAAGGAATCAAAGTAGTAGACAGTGATAAATATTAGAGACACTCTTGGTTCCTCTCCAGCAAGTGGCCAACCTATATTTTCTCCTACAACTTCAACTACAATTACAATGCAGCAACAAAGCCTTCAAACACCTACATCTATTGTTGTTATAGGGGACAAGGAGGAAGCAATATATGACACCTTCATGTATATCAAGAAGAAAAATGAAATATTGAAGAACAACACCTATAATCAATTTTGGGAGAAAACCAGTACTTCACAAAGTAGGTTTCTATCATCTTTTGATTCATAGAAGGGAAAGATGTGCATGGCTTTCTTAGAAGCCCATATTTCACAGCCAAAAACACCTGTTGATTTCAAGAAAACATCTTTTAAGTTTAATTTCAAGGACATCCACCCAATAGATCATATGAAAATTAACAAACATATTGGAGAGATGATCTCATCCACATTGACTAGCATTGCTACGAGTCTGTCTAAATTGCATGTATCACTGGCCAATATTCAATCCCACCTCAAGATGGATAAGATTTATTCTCTTGCAAAGGATACCCGAATTAAATCCTTGAAGGATATAGTTGTGAACATCGGGTATGATCCAGCAAATATAGAGGTAGTAGAAGAGATATTGAAGAATAAAAACACAGACAAAGTAGCCCTAAGAAAGAAGTTCAAAATGTTAGCCACTGAAGACCCTCTAAGCAAGGACATAGAGGAGAATGAAACACAAAAATAAGAGATGATGAAGCTGATAATGGAACAGTTAGTAAAACTAAAGCAGATGGAGAAAAAAAATGGAGAAATTTGTAAAGGAAAAGTAAAAGAAGCACAAATGGCCATCGTTCCCTGGTAGGTTGTTCCTCTTGCAGTCATCCCTTCAACTACATCAGCAAATATAGGGAAATAAAGTGATACAGAACAGCTGGCTCAGGCCATGGATATTATGTCCTTCCAAACATAAGAGATAAAAAGGTTGGAAGCACAAATTATTATATTGAAGGATCAAAAGGCAAGATCTGACAATGCACATGAGATAAAATTGCAAAGAACCCAAAAACATATTGAAATATTGCAAAAGGATGAGAAGGAAGCTTCCATTGGTCACACCATTGGCTAGGAAAAGGAGATCATTTGGTCAAGTATAATTGAATCTATGAATGAAATATGGCCTTCCATTCAAATCATATTTGAACAGAAAGAACTAATTGAAAAGGTCAATGATACAATAGCTAGTGTCACCAAGGAGCTTGGGGACATGCCTGAAATAAAAAATAATATCATTAGATTTCTGAATTCAAAGAGAAGGTATGAATTGGATGAAATTGGAGTTGAATATAGAACAGTAACAATTTTAGAGGTCAAAAAGGTGCTCACCAAGAAAAGCTTGGTCACATAGTTGGAGGAAAAGTGCCACCATTTAGAGATTGTTGTCAGTATATTCCTTAACTGAATTGAGCCACTGACCAAAAGAGGGTTACCTTCACTGTTCATGATAAATGATAAGATTATTACCAAGGAAGACTATGGAAAGAAGCTGAAAGGCATTTCCAAGGACACATCCAAGTTTGTAGGTCTTAGAGGAGGAATGACAAGAAGAGCTTTCCTTGAGGCCATGAGCAACTGCATATTTATCCAACATGAAATTAAACACATTTTTGTGTTGAAACCCACTTTTTCTAGATTTAGAGAGACAGATGAAATATATTGAAAGGCGACTAGGATAAAAATTCCAGATGAGCAATAGTGGGAAAAGCTATGTGAATACCAAGAAGGGTAAATGCCAACATATCAGACAAGTCAGAACAACACCAGATATGATCATGCAACAACAAAATTCTGAAAAATAGGGCCATATGTTAAATTAATTTCATCGTGTCCACTTCGTGGTCATAGCAGTCAAATTTTTTTTATTTTGTAATTAATAACAGATTGCCTAATAGATACAGAAATCGTTGTAGAATTCAGTTAAATACTTCAAACATTCGAAGTGTCAGGGGTTGGATCTTGGATTGTTGAAATTTTCTATTGGAGCATTTTATTTTCTTGAAGCTGGAGCATCAATAATAAAATACCATTTGCAGGATACTTGAGCTATGTTTATATGGTGATGTTATTCCTTTTCCGTGTTAAATATTTCCATTGTTTTTCTCTCAGTGCATCATTTAAATCTGATTGTAAAACAGAAATTTGAAGATTAAGATTTGTTGTTAGAGAACCTTATTTCTGGTTGTGTTTGTAATTTAAATGTTTTTCTTCTGAAGTCTGGTTAAGAAATTCTTAATTTCATTTTAACCATTACTGAATTCACTGTTTCTTTCATCTCAAAATTCGTTTTTTTCAAGATCCAGTAAGTGTAGTTAGCTTGCCTTGTGGATGCTCTTGAAAATTTGATGAAGTAACCCAGACTTTTATCACTCCATAGCCCAATGGAATTAGTTTAAACAAATCTACTAATCCAATAAAATAACCAATAAAAAAATAAGTCTCTACAATCATTATAACTAGCCTAATATCAAATTTATAAAGCAAAGCCAAATCTAAAATAGAGATCCCTCTTTCAGTCTAGGAGGGCTAGATTCTAGACTCCAAAGAAATTTTGATGTTGTCCTATATAATTATTCTTGCCAATCTTAAAATTATATAACGATAACACGTAGTTGGGAATGGATCTCCTTTTAAAGTTAGCCTTCCCTTGGACTCTCTGTAACTGAAGTAGATTGGAAGGCGCAGACAAATCTAGAATAGCCTAGACCTTCAAAGGATCATGTAAAATTTCGTCTTTCGACACGACGAAAACAATGAAATGACTAGAATGACAAAAAACACATATTTGTGTGGATTTAGGTGTATTTTGTAGTGACGACATCGTAAAATGATGGCTCTCAAATGTAGTGGGTGGTCTTCTCGTTTCCGTGAATGAGCATGTAAGTCATCCAAATAAGGTTAAAAAATGTGTTTAATGTCATGGAAATCATAATTCATTTCCCTTTGGAATGTTTCCCCAACATTCTTTAAACCAAATGGGAGTTTTTGATAAGCGAATGTGGCTCAGGGACAGATAAAATCCATTTTATATTGGTCCTCTAGGCTAATATTGATCTGATTGTAACCGAAAAATCCATACATGAAGGAAAATGTTTCACATCCAGCACATTCATCAATGATTTGGTGGATAAAGGGAATGGGATAGTTGTCTTTTGGACAAGCGTGATTAAAATCCTGATAATCAACACACACTCTAATTGTCCCTTGTTTCTAGTTGTCTTTTGGACAAGCGTGATTAACATCCTGATATTCAACACACACTATAATTGTCCCTTGTTTCTTCATGACAGGAACAATGTTGGAAACCCAATCGGTAAGCGGAACAGGGTAAATAAATCCAACATGAAAAAGTTTCTAAACCTCTACTTTAATGGAAACAACTTTCTTAGGATGAACAGAACGAAGGCATTGTCATACCGGTTTGACATCAGGGTACATTTTAATCTCGTGCTCAACAATACTGGAATCGATGCATGAAATTTCCTCATATGACTGAGCGAATACATCTCGGAATTGATGGAAAAGAGAGTGATAAGTGTCAAGTTCAGATGCATAACAAGTTGTGTTGACATGAATGTTTTCTACAATGATAGGTCTGGGTGAAATATCAATATAAATCATTTACTCGATATTTGATGGGTTTTTCTCAGAATCGACGACGTGGATAGGAATGGAATTCTTCAAGAAATCAATGAATGGAGGGTGATATAGTTCAGTTGGATTATATTCATTGTAATCAAGAATATGGAATTGGTGATGATAATCTACCCATGGTTCTTCTTCTGGCATCATGGATTCCATAATGTTATCGCCAGTTGAGAATATACATGAAAAAGGATAAGAAGAAGTAGCATAATCCAAAGAACGATCGACCCAAATAGTCAGCAACAAAGGATCAAGATTGGCCACATAAGCCAAAAATATTGATTGTTATGCAAGCTCGATTGGACTTAGTGGCATGGTTTCACCCAGCCTATCTATTTCCAAATCATTGGGAATCTTCCTTAGGTCAGATGAAGTGGAAGATATCATATTGTAGGTCTCTATTTTTTGCAATTTCTTCCAATGTCGCAGGCGACGATAACGAAAATTGATGTAGGGATTATGCTAGAAAGCAGATCCTAACATATAAAACTCACTACTTCACTAAAATATGAAAATGCTCAATTTATTTTCAAATAAAACCATAAAAATATTTAGCTTAAAAATTCACATGAAGGAGAAATATCCCTTCAATCAACTACAAATATAAAATATAAAAATACTCTGGCCAAATATTAAAATGGAGAGCTTCTCTCAGCTCTTGGCCCTTTACAAAACTCTCGAATCCTTCCTCACTTCCCACTCTCTCTGCGCTTATCTTCTTCCTTACAAAACTCCCTTATTTATACATAAATCTGGATTTAATCCATTCCAAAAATCTCTCCACAAAAATCTCAACTAAATCTAATTTAGATTCATTCTAGGTGTGGACTCAACAAAGTCCCGTACATAGAATTCCTACTCCCCAAGTTTGCTACCTAATTCTATTTCACTCATATCCTTTTAATTATTAAAAGAATATATACAAAAAATCCTCACCTTTTCACTTTTCTCTCTTAAATTATTAAAATGAATAAAATAATTAATAAAATAATTAAAAAGCCTCACCCCCTATTTCACACAAATAAATAATAAAATTTGAGCTTGATGTTCCTGCATCAAAAAGGTGCCCATTAGGGAAGAATCCTTAAAGATTCCTACACCAATGTTATGAAGAGATGGCGGGGGTCCGTGAAAGAACATAACGCTTCCAGTTGCCTTGGAAACAGAGGTGAAGAAGGCGAGTTGATCGATGACTATGATGCCTCCCTTATGGGGGAATATGACCATACGAAAGTAATTAGATACAACCACAGCCATAGCGTAAACCCAAGGTCTTCTAAGTAAGATATTGTAGTTAAGGGGTCTGTCAATGACCCCAACTTCAATAGTAACCGTTTTCCCCCTATTTCGACTTGCAGGTTACTGAGAATTCCACAAGGCTTATATGTACAATCGTCAAAAGCTTTCAACGTCGTAGGTGATTATGATAAACTCAGCACAACAAGTGACACCCAAAAAATCATAGTAATGATACAAGTAGATTCACCTTCATCAATAATAGTTTGATGAATGAGGCGATTCAGAACATTTAATTGAATAAAAAATGCTAATTGTGTTGGAAATTATGGCACATATCCTGCATGGTTAAATATTACAAGAGTAGAATATGTTTGATCGATTCCACGAATTGCTAACAACAAAGACTGCTTTTAGAGGAGACAATTCTGAAGAACCTCAAGCGTTGACATAGCAGAAGGTGACTGAGCGAGATCTTTGACTACGTTATAATTTTTAGATGCATGAGCTCGAGGGTTGAAAGTAGATTTATGAACGACTCCCTTCGGTGGCTTTATTATTAACTCGGGAATAATAGGTGGCAGAATTGAATCAGACGAAGTCAAAGTCGAAGTAGTAGGTTGATCTATAACCTTACCATTCGATAAAGAAAGAAGGTTACTGTAATATTTACTTTGAGTAGACACCAAAACATCAGTTTTGGGCTTAGTGGAAAATAGAATAAGCACTTGTGCACTAGAAGCGGGATTCGTAGCAACTATATGTGTTTCCAAGTTCAGAAAAGGGTTTGTCAACACTGCAGATGCAATAGAAGTCTTAATAAGCTTTGAGACTTCTCAGCAGTGAGGACAGTCTCACGTAAAATGATCCTTATTACATATCAAACAAGGGTAGCATGGTTTTCAAGAAGAACCGGATGTATCAGATGATTTTTCCTACGGGGGTGAATTTTGTTTCTTCCTATCTTTCCCTTTTTTCTTACTTCTGGTTTGCTTGTCACTTTTTCCCTTGTCAGACGACACGTCATGTATTTTGGAAGAAAACACATGATCAGATGCAATAGGGGTTTGATTGGACACAGCAAGTGTGGAACCAGAGGGTCGACTTGCTGGCTGAATTCTAGCAAAACTAATCACATCGTTGCCGACATGAATTTCCTTACCAGATGGAGAAGGATGAACAATAAAATTTAGTCGGAGTGCATTCAAAATATTTTCATAGAGCATGCTAGACTGATTATAAAACAAATCTAGATACTGGGCATGAGAAATTACTTGCTCTTGAGTGAAAAAACTACCTTTGGCCACATCCTCGGTGATAGATGACAACAAGGACTTAATAAACCACTCAGGTAAAAATTGATCCAGAACAAATGTTTTAACCATTCGATGATGACGATGCCACTCATGTATATGATCTGATATATGAGTAGCAATGGTCTGTTCAAAGTTGGTCAAAGGTCCGTTTTAGTTTCATATCTGATGGGTAACTAGAAGTGGGTTGGAAAAATAGTGGCTAAAGCTGTGAAGTTATCGAAAGAAGCTAGTGGTAATTCAATATGCCATTTTGCAGCCGGACCAGTGAGAATTTGCTAGAAAATACAAAGTCTAACATAATCATCATTCAAGGAGTTTGATGAGAACCATAAATGATAAGTCATAACGTGTGTAGACAGATCTTCTCCAAAGTTTCCATTGAATTTAGAAATATCAGAGGGTAATTTATGAGGAATCACCGGCCACCAAGGTAAATAATGAATGGGATCATTAGTGAGCATTTTTAAATTAGGTAACTCTAATGTTGCAACAAACGACATCTGTCAGTTTAGATCAGGTTGAGCGTAATGAGGGTAATATGGAATTGCCCGAGCAATAGGCCATTGTGCACCAACATAAGGATTTTGTTGCTGGTAACCCTGATAGGGTTAAGTTTGTTGACCAAACCCTTGACAGGCTTGTTGACCAGGACGTGGATAAGCTTGATACTATTGGAATGGATGATGTGGCTTCCATGGGATTTGATAATATTGTTTTTTCCCACTAGGATAATTTGGACCAGGTTGTGAATAGACGAGATCAGTAGAAGCCTGTGACAAGGGTAAACTAGCTTGTGGTTATGAAATTCTCCATAAAGATGGTTTTTGTAAACCAACCTGGGTAGAAGAATTCTATAGACTCAAAACTTAAGGATTAAGGGTTGAAGGACCCGCCTGAGAAGCCTGAGCTACAACTAAGTAATAATAGGGGTAGTAGGTACGGATGCAACAAGCTGAACTAGTTGATATTGATACACAACCGTTTGTTGTTGGACAGACAAGGTGGGATGCCATTGACAAACATGAATTCCAGCATAAGATTGACCTAAAAACGAAAGAGTACTTCCATATGGCGTGAACATATGTTACCCCCCTAGCATATGGAGTATAAGGATATCGAACATACTGAATTTCATATGATGGGAATCCAATAGAAACTAGATAAGATGGATGGTAATTGGATAGACCATCCTAATATTGAGCTGATGATGTCAATAAAGGATCGGGATGTTTAGTACTTGTAAGAGAGGAACTAGATAAAATTCCAGATGATGACACGGGTGAAGTCCATGGAATAGAAGAGACACCAGAGTAGGTTCCATTTAAAGCTTGGTAACCCAGTGGGATGGACAGACCACCATAAATATGAGACTCAGGTGTCATAGAAAACATCAAAGAGATAGCAATAGTAGATGATGTCACAGCTGTAAAAGATGGTACAGTCTGGGATGATGTCTCAGCCATGGTTAAATAACTGAGTAAATACTCTAAAGAATCTACTGGAACTTGAGATTGTGCAGGATCAATAGGAGCAGAGTAGGTCAAACGAGGAAAAGAAAGATAAAGATGAAGCCCGATAAAAAATGATTTGGAGTTGAAGGGGTTGTATCTTCCTAAAGTTCTTCCTTAATTGAAATCAAACCAAGTGTAAGTACTTCACCATCAGGCCCGAGATAAATTTCAGGTGGTAAACTCTGTGGTAAAGAGGAAGAATCAATAGCTACGGATGACTGAGGATGAGGCAGTTGATAGTCTTCTGGCACAGGAAAAAAATATTATTGTTCAACTTCGAGATCAAGATGTTCTGTTAAAATAATGACAAGTTCCAGATCAACTTCCAGTGTAACAACTTTGGGTTTTGGATTTACCATTTCACTGGATTGAATTTTAGTGTCCTTAGGGAACTGTGAGGCTTTTGTCTTGATGGTAGTAGATAAACCGGGATTGGTAGAAATGAATCGAGACTCAATACTCAAACAATCATATGACTCTAGAAAATTAGATGAAGATGTAGCACCAAAGGTTCCAAAGGTACTGGAGAGGATTGATAGGGAAAGGATAGGGAAAGGATTGATCTTATTCCATGATTGATGATTGATTTTAATGCAAAAAAAATAAACAAAAAGATGGCAATGTTAGGAAAAAGTATTACCAAGAAACTGTGAATTGCAATATACTGCCCCAAGAAACCAAGGACTTATGTACATGTAGGAAATCTCCCCAAATGTTTTGTTCAATGTATCACAATGTACGAGGCGGCTAATGCGGTTACCTATGGATGGTAATAAACCTAATGTTGTCCTCCAAAATATACTCGATGGTACGTGGAGGCACGATCTGTATTAGCGGTGTCTAATGCGAAAACGCACAATGAGAACATCCCCTTATACTTTTCATACTAGAACACCGCCTGATATACTCAAGGTACATGGACGAGCTTCGATGTACTTACGTACGTGGAATGAGGTATCACACTCAGAATGTATCACAGAAAATTAAAGACAACCGTTATGTTTTACGATGTCGGAACACATCTCTAGCCTAGACCTCTATGTGACAATGCTCCCTTCGGTTAATTGAGATAAAGTTTAAGTTTATATTGCTTATAATTTCTCCTTTCAAGTTCACCTCATGATATATTTTACATTACTAGAATGCAACAAAGATGATAAGCATTCATTTTGATTCAATTTAGATAATGAAAACCTTAGCTAAAAGGGATAGAGCAATCAGAATATAAACAATCAACAATGAGCACAGCTAAATGCAAATTCCATAACTATTCCTATGCAACACTCACAAACCCTATATGAAAATGCATGTTTTTCTTTCCAATTTATTTGAAGTGTGAATGAATGAAAAAGAAACTATAATGCATAAAAAATCAATCAATACTTTCCAGAGAAACGAAGACTATAACTAAAATTCCTCTTTCCAAAAATAAAGAACTCATAAAATGTAAACTTTAAAATTTGGAGCTATTTAGACAATGAGAAATAAAACAAAAAATAAACATTGAACAAATAGACATCCAAAGTGAGAAAAAATTGTAGAAGAAATCTGGTCTCTAGAGGAAATCACACACTTGAAAACTCGACAAACAAGACACTGAAATGGATGGAAAAAGACAAAAATATGATGAATTTTGGTTTGTCATAGGAGCAAAGCACCCCTGAGTGGGAGAAAATGTGTTGTAGATCATTGTCTCTAAGCCAACAATGCTATGCAGAGCATTGTGTCAAGACCAATAGTGCGTTGGTGCAAGAGGAAACTCAAAAATAGGCAAGTAAACACACTTCTTTTACCAAAACATATTCAAATGACTTAAATAAAGAATTAAAGACTACTAGAGGCTGAAAAACAAGGATAAAACCACCAGGGACGATCAATCGATCCCTAGTATGGTCACCAATTTTTTTTATGGAAATCAAAGCTACAGATAGATAAATTTCCCTAAGTGTGGTGGTCACACTTAGAACAACAAAGAAAAGACACTTGACCTTTTCCTTAAGCTAAATAGATAAGATAAGAACACCTGCTTGTGATCTTTCAATATTCCTCGTCTCCCTTTTGTCACTTCCGTCGCTCTCAATCAAACTGAACTCGCTTGATTGGTACCTACAATGGATAATAGAAGATAGAAAACTACATAAAGGCATATGATCTATTCATCTTAATCAAACTGAATTAATTTAATTTGAAAATAAACATATTAAATCATGAACACATGTATTAGGAAAGGAAAAAATCTCTTTATTATAAGGTAGAAGGAGAGGTTACAACCAGCTGGATCGATTTGATGTCAACTCGCTCCAGCTTCATTACTATCCTCATCACATCAACAACATCACTCCAGCAACATAACATTACATGAAAACAATACCTCGAAGAGCTGTGATCTTACTAGCATAACTCTACTAATTCAAATTATTTCTCTGTTGTGCACTTTGATTGGTGCTAAATTTATAAAAAATGAGAGTGGTTTAGCATTAATTGGTCATTAAATGGCTTTTCAAAAAATGGATGAAGAGGTTTTCTTATTCAATGGAATAGGAGGATAAGTGGTTTAATGTCTCCATGGTGTTCATATTCGAAGTTATCAGATAGTTTGGTAGCTAGAACAACTTCTAGAAGCCACTAGAAGGTGGGAAGATTCCTGGAATCCTATGAACAATTCACTTCCTATCGACCAACACACTGTCAAGTGGGCCTAGATTCTCTGCAATTTTGCATTGCATGGGAATAAATTCTCTGCAAAGAACTTACTACAGTCTAGGGGTGTGTTGACGAGTCAATGGAGAACTTCAACTGGATTTCAAGCAGTGAAACTTTCATGGATGAAAACCAATAATGGGATGACTTGTTTAAGGCATGTAGCAACTAATTTAGAGTATAATAGACCATAATTTATACTAATTCGAGATTTCAGAGTGATGCCCAAATTGACCTATAACAATATGTTTGAATTTTTATTAAATGCCCGACTCTCCAAACCTACTTTTCTGCTGCTCACAAATGCATAACGAATGGCTTCAGAAGCCTTGACACGAGCTTCTACGTTTTTTCACCTCTAGAAATGACCAATTTGCACCTACCATCATAGGTTCGAACCTCAGCATGAAGTCATCGCATTCCAAAAATATAAAATCTCTCACATTGTTCTAAGAATAAAAATCTCATTGTTGAATCCAAACCTTAAGTTTTTCATGAATAAATACATCTATCTCGTCCCAATTTCAATGCTCACCCCGCAGATCCTGAACAAAATATTACAACCTTCACAAAAGAGATGATTTATATGAATATTTAATAGAAATTTCAAATTCACCTTGTACTCTTGGGGGAGAGCTAAAAAGCGGCACAATCTAGGCGTGTATCCGCCTTCATCTACTCTCATACCGGAGCTCTCATGGGCCCAAGAGTCCCTGTAACTTTAGAGCATAGACCCTACAACTGCTAATTTAACCATTACATAGCTCTAGTCCTTCAAATCGATGTGTGCCATTAAATATCATCCAACTACGGCAGAGGCCGATACGCTACTAAAAAAAGGATGTTTCGACCATAGCTTAAATGCCGAGTGATTTGAAGCTCACGCCTATGCTCCACGAATTGACCTGCGTATGCATGTCAACAACAATGGATAACTAGCATGGAATAATTAATGTGGAAGTGGACGAATGATAGATGATATGTGGAAAGATTCCAATGGCTATGGATAGATGATGAAAGCTCAAAGAGTATTGCTCCCTTAAAAAATGCCTTTGGCGTAATAATTATTTCTCTTGGTTGAAGCTAAAAGAAATGTTGAAAATGTAACCGACCACTTGAAAGGTGCGCACTAGTCACATAAAATTGGGTTTCCCCGATTGAATTTAATGTCCATTCAATGAAGACACTGACAGAATAAAAGAATAAAGTTGCGTTGGATTGAATTTAATATTTTATTCAATGAAAAAATGGAAGGATCAAGGCAGGAGCCCATGAATCTAATTTCAACAAAAATTTCAGCCAGTGAACAGAATTGTGACCTGTTTATTCAATAAATAAATAGTTTAAATTTTTCTTAAGAGTTACATGTATGATTTGCCTAGGTACTCAAAAGATAAAAAATGCTCATTAGGCTTAACCACCCGATGTTAAGGTGATGCTATACACTTTGTATTCTATATGTTGATCCCCTACAGCTCAAGGGTACTTTATTGTTTCTCTTTCCAAAACTACAAGTACTAAATAACAAAAATGTTTTTTTAATTAATACAATTTATGTTAATTATATTACTCACATGTTAAGTTGCTTTTTATTGTGTTAAGGGAATTTATATCAGGTTTAAAAGTTAAATACAAAAATTAGTACTATTTCTTTATTCTTATTAATTTTAATTTTAATTTTTATATTTATTAATTAATAAATTTGTTTTTTTAAGTAATATAATTTATATTATTAACATTACTCACATGTTAAGATGATTTTTATTGTGTTAAGAGAATTTATATCATGTTTAAAATTTTATATTTATTAATTAATATAATTTATATTATTAACATTACTCATATGTTAAGATGATTTTTTATTGTGTTAAGAGAATTTATATCACGTTTAAAATTTAAGTACAAAATGTAGTACTATTTCTTTATTATTATTAATTTTAATTTTAATTTTTTAATTTTAATTTTAATTTTATATTTATTATTTTTAATTAGAAAATTAAATATAATAATCAAGTAACAGTATAAAAGCCATGTAGGCCATTATTTACTTGGAAAATTCTAGAGCAAGGCATGTAAGCGTTGACTATTCGTTCTCATGGAAATGTTCCCATCAATAGAGCGTGATGCAGAAGCATCAAACCACCACCCCAACCAAATTGATTATGGGTGCTTCCAGAAGAAGCAATGTGGAAGCCAAGGTGAGAGGACATATTTCCTCTTTTTTTAATCATTTGTAAGCCTCTAGATAGCGATTAGTTGGCAGGGACAACATTCGATCTGTAGAGTTTTATAGGATTTTCTTTTTGTTTATAAGTCATATGCAGGTGTCAGAGAAGAGCAACAATAAAAATGTAAGATAAAACCAAAAGGATCTCAGGCCTTGAGAGGCGATATATGTAGTTTTGTCATATTTTATCGGCTCTAAGAAGTTGTAATGTATAATTTCCATTAGATGCATCTTGTGTGCGATTTTGTAAATTTGCACATGGGTTGTTTTGCACAAACACTATTTTGGGAAATCCTTATCATGATCTAAAGGGAGACATCACCTAGAACAATAGGTCTTGTACTTGGTGTTCTTCCAATCATGTCGATATAGGGAGAAAGTGAAATCGACAAACAAATGTAATTGGAGAGTGATGGAGTTATGAACTGAAATGGTTAGCTGCAATGTAATAGTGTAAATGTCAAAAGGAAGTCGACTAGCCCAACCTCCGACTAGGGCGGGGCTCAGCCAGGTGGTTGCGCCCTGCACTCATTGAGAGAAGCACAAAGAAGAGAGAAAGGTCGATCCCCGAGCACTAAAATATATCTAAACCTGATCTTTAACATCCTGAAAGGAAGTATGCTGGTTTTTTTTGTTGAGACTGCCAAAGTGACATGAAGGATGATGCAGGGTAAATCACTCTCTATCTCAACTATGGAATTGAGTGAATCCCTATCTTCAATATCTGCCATAGGTAAGCATGTCTGGCCACCAAAGTCATATCTTTCTCAGACATATCATACTCATGAACTTCAATATGAAGTAATGCTAATTCATGGATAGTCAATGGAAAAACAAATTATTCATCCCAACACTTAGTATATCCCTCTTGCAATGATAAACAAATATATTGGCCACAAGCTCCATCTCCCTGATCAACAGTAGGCCTGCAATAAAACTGTAGCATGTAAATTGTGTTTGCGTAGCGTGGGATTCTTGAGGTGATTTTATGGTGATGCTTTGGTCAAATTTTCCTCTGAAAGCTGCTGGAGGTTGATGAGGGTGTCTTCTATGCCTATGAAGTCGTTTTGTATCACAAAACATCCAACAAAGTACTCAAAAGATGCATTTCCCAAAAGTGGTATGTTAAGGTAGTGTGAGTATTGAAATGAGGGCAAAGAGCTATTTTTAGGAACTTCTTTGCATTCCTGTGTAAAACTAACTGCTAGTGAAAGAAAATGATTGTAGATCATTAACATGTGAGCTAAGGTCTTTCAAAAAATGCAACGAATTCTTTATTTAGATCCTTCCATCAATAAAGGTATCATTTCTGGTGTGTGCATAGCGCCTACGTAGCGAATGCATAGTGTGTGCGTAGCGTATGCATAGAATCCACAGTGAATGCATAGTGTTTCCAAACTTTCACGATCGAATAATTTTCAACAAATGTTAAACTCCTCTAGCATCCATCGATTCCTTCTCTACGTTCTACATTAATTCACCTCTCGTTAAGACTCAATCACTGGCACTTTAAACCACACCCATCATACTCTGTTTGCTCCACGCAGTCTCGAATTTTTAATTATGAATTAATCCTCACTACCTCATTCACACATTCTTGAAGCATGCTTCAATCTCTGAGTTTTAAAACCTTTTCTATTCGACTAATTCCTGAAATGATCAAACAATGTTTATGTTTTCTTCAAGCGCCCTTAAAATTCAATTTCAACAAAATCACTTGCATACTCATAAAGTGGATAGACAATCCATTAAATGTAATAGAATTCCTTAATTTACTAAATACAAGCTCCTTGACATCAAATTCAACATTAAATCCTTAATAGTTTCATGCTAATTCATCCATTGTCAACCAAGGTGTTGGGTAAAAATGGTGACTGTTTTAAGGGTAACCTTAATTCTTTACATTTATTATCAACCCAGGTCAAGTCTTGTTATGTCAAGGGTGTAAGTAAAATATATGCAAGTGACATCAAAGGTTAAATATTCTATATCATTGTAAGAAATATTATCTAATTCTCGAAGTTTAATCAAACCAACTTGAAAGTGAACTATGAAATACTTCAGACCAATCAAAGGAGTGAATCATGTTCTAAGATTATTAAAAAATGACCACTCAAGACTGAAATAAAGAATAGATTGCAATTGAACATCACACTTTGATGAATTGAATAACTACTTTAATGAATTGAACAACAATCAAATATTCTAGATTTTGCAATGGAATTCTATATAAATCAACTAATAGCATCATTCGGAATTAAACATCAAACGAAACGTTCACATTTATGATGGAAGGATTCAAGAAATAACTGTACACAGAATTGGATAGCAACCGCACTGAAATTAGTCTAACGAATGTAAAAGATTCACTTCCTAGTAAAAGAACATTAATGATAAATCTAATCTATTGAAAAAGAAGTTATAACATATTACGCTTGCAATTAACCAATTGAATGATAATGCTATGAAACACAAAGGATAACTGAAAATTCAAGTTCCGTAAATAAACTTATAGCATAGAATAGCAGGAGAACCCCCAGGGCTGGGCCTGAAGCCTCTAGAAGCCTTTTTCTAAGGAATGCTTAGAAGTTGTTTATACTGAAAACGCCAATTTATTCATTAATCAATAGAGCAATACATTAACACAAACTTGACAATTCTGTCTGGATATGTTTGTTACAAGTAAATTATAATACATGAACTGTCTCCCTGTCTCTTTCACCTTCATCCTTTTATAGCTTAAAGGCGAAATAAAATAGAGTAATGGATCCTCCCCATCCGGAGATCCTACCACTTTGTGGCTATCAACTGAATACTCCAAGAGTAGGCGTGCCTCTACATCTTTCGCTGATTCATAGGAGCTGATACGATTTCGTTTAATTTTCTTGTCTGATGTCATTTGGTCATCCTGGTTAGTAGTTTTGTTGTTTCACTTCCCTATCAATAAAGAGAACAACAAATCATTTTTTATGCTATTAAAGACACCTTTTATCAAAAGTTCATTCTACCTTGATTTTGTATTATTTTCCTTTACTTTATTGCTAAGATGAAGGAAAAATATATAAAAGTAAATGACAAATCATGGTAAAGATAGGGGTAAAATGTACCTTCTCCTCGACCCAACATACTCCCCTGCTTACCTTTTTGTAGGTCCTCGTGCAAACATATGGTTGAGGTGTAGCTGGGTTAAAGAATATGCAGTATATACTTCTTCCTTGTAAAGTATAAAACCATGTTTCTATTTTATCTTTGTAAACGTTGAGTTTGTGTGCCCCTATGGTAACTCATAATCATGATGATAGTCTTCAGGAGGGTAGCAGATGATGGGGCATCTGTATCTTCACCCTATCCATGTAGGACCCATGCTCAAAATTAGGTTTTTGTATAGACGAAACCAGGAAGTAACAGCTTTAAAGTTCCTATACCAAAATGGTTCTACGTTCTTAACATTATTTGTAGAGGCTTGCCATCTCTGTTTGGCTGCTAGAAATGCTTCTTCCTAAATATTCTTGAAGTATACCTACCCATTCTGTATAATATCCTTGTGAATAGGTCTCAATTTGGCTATCACTCCTTTCTGTTGCATAAACTTCTTATGTTGAGTAAAAAAATATAGGGGTTTGGTAGGTTCCCCTCTAACCCATAGATATAAGCCATGTTCACTTTTCTGAAAGGTATTGTAGGCCTTATCCCATTTAGTCTGATTTTTGGCAAAGGAAAGAAAATATTGGAACTGAACATTCCCTTTGAAGGGACTGGGGTTACTGTATCTATCCTCTTCTAGAAAGAAATTGTGCAAATACAATTCACACAAAAGATGTTGCACCTGCTCATCTTGCTTATTGCAACATTGGACAAATTATTGAATGGTTTTAAAAGTAGTGGGATTCCCTACCTTGACAGCTTTGATTTTCAACAATAAATATCTTTCTACTAAAAAAAAAGCATAATTAGCGGCGGGTGCTCTGTAAGAAAATACATATCAGTAAAGAGAACAAACCATACTGGTTTTCTTCTTAGCCTATTCCAATTGATCTTCTACCCTTTTCACTTTTACTATCTCTTCCATAAGCTGGGAAAAGGTTTCATCTTCAGTTGAAGAAAGGTCTTGAAATCATTTGAGTAATGCCTAATGTTATTGCAAAGGCACTAATTCCTTCTTTCACTGGGTTAATTCATGCTGAACTTGAGTTAATTTATTGAGAAGATTTTGATTTGCAGCTTTTTCTACCAAAGGAGTGTACACAGGTGTTTCCTTCATTTGAATTCTTGTGTCTTTTGTGAGTATCAAATCAGTTTGAATAGATATTTTAGTTGTATCTATTGTTTGGGTGTCAAAATCTGTCTCAGTATCTCTATCTATTACAAGTATCGATTCAATCTGCACAGAGACTTCAGAAGTATCTATTAAATCAGTCTATACAGAAATTTCAGCAGTATCTACCATTTGGGTAACAAAATATACTTGTGTTCCCATGGTAGCTAATTCCTTCTTAGTATTTCAAGCCTTTTATACTTCTTTCAAACATTTCCTTAGCCGTTTTACTATTTTCCTTGATTTTCTGCATCTCCTGCTCATTTTTCCCAATTTTACTTCAGCTGATTTTTCTTTCTGAGGGGTTTTGGTAGGAGAAGGAATAACAATGGCTTCGGGTTCGGGAATGGTTGTGCCAATTCTAAGGTTATTATAAATGATGTTTTCTTGAGGCATCCAAGAGGTTATTTCAGCATTGATGTCCTGATTGGGTGGAATAATATTCTTTTTAGGCATCAGGGGAATTGTCTCAATACTTGTGTCCCGTTCTAACAGAATTATATCCTCTGGATGGTTTCCAGACTCAGATATTCTCTCTATCTGTTCTTCCCTACTCACCCATTCATTATGAGAGGGAGATAAGGAAAATCCTGTGCTTCATCGTTGGAAGGTAGGATTTCAGTATGGCCAAAGCTGCTAGCAAAGGAAGACTGGTTCAAATGGTCCCTCTATTCCTCGGATTGTTTACATGGGCTCCCAATTTCATGAGATGTTCTCATTTGCTCTAGTAATTGAGCCATTTCTTCCTTGTAGTCTTGTAAGAAAATATTTTTAGGGGTCAAAGGTGGTGTATGGGATGGTCCCGCCTCATCTGGCAGTACAGAGATAAACCTTTTATTATTTGGATGGTCCCTTTATTTTTTTTATTGTAGTTTTAACATTTCAAACCGTCTCTGTTTTCTTGGTTCTATGGTTGAAACATGGGTTCTCTTACCTCTTTCTCTCCTGGGTATGGCTATTCTAGGGAGTTCAATTTCTGCTCTGTCAGGGTTTTCTTTAATGGAAAGTAGGGGAGGATTAACAAATTTGTCCCATGTTATTTGATGTTTGTTTAACTGATGAACGATAATCAATTTAATCAAGCCATGGTGAATGACAACTTCTTGAGGGTTTTTAGCTCTTCTAATTCGAACAACAATATCATGCAATAAAAAATTTAGGAAAAGGGGAAAATTAACTGAAAATTTTCACTCGAGAACAACTAATATTTTAAGTTGACAGGACGTTACTGCATCCTGGCATCCATTGCATGTGATATATCTTTGAATGAGGACTACCAATTCTAGCCAAGGTCATTGCAAGGATGCAGGATTAATACCTTTCCTTTTTCGTTCTAGTGGCTCACTTGGGTCTTGGTACAGTGAAATTTCTTGTTATAGAATGACATTTTTATCAGTCCATATTTCTCATTCTATTGGAAGTTCAGAGACCTCAGCGACGATTTCTTCGAATATTGGTATGATTCTTCGTTTGACTATGGTATGCCCTTCCCATAGGTTTTGCAAGAATTCAACTTCTGTCTCAGTATTAAACCCTTGTATTCTGTGTAGATATGGAATCCAGCCAGCTTGCTGGAGAACAATGTGAGCTGATTCTAAGGCTTGAAAAATTGTGGGTTCATTGCAGAGAGAATTTCCACCCATGGCTAGTATGTTTTCAAAACTGGTTTCTTCACCTTTCTGCATGCATTTCTTTCGTCTCTGTTAGTTAAAACAACATAAACACTGCATGCATATTTTATAAAATATATTATTAAATATTTGACTTTATGACGTAAATGCAGTGATTATTTCGTCCAATTAGCATATCCGAAGGGAGTCACAAGGTTAATTCCCTTGCTTATTCATTATGAATATCCGTACCCCCTCTAATGAGAGAAGGGCATCCATGACCTTAAAGCTCAAGAAAAGAGGAAAGATGGTAACAATCGTGAATGCACGTGAAGTAAAGGTCAGAAGTTGGTAATCATCACAATTGTACATCATGTGGAAATGACCAAAGAAGGGGAGAAAAGAGGAGTAAAAATTATTATGAAAGGATGTCCTATTTTGATGACATAGTATGGTAGAAGCATGGTAGGTGACAGATTATGATTGATGCTTTCATCCCTTAATTCAGCATGAAAATATAATTTTTGAGAGTGTAAGCTTCTGTGATCCATAACATATTAGATTATAAATCTTCCGGCAAATCACATGAGAAATTTAGGACCTAAATTTCTCATGTGATTTGCCGGAAGATTTATAATCTAATATGAAAATATAATTCACTCATAGTTAATTATGCAGAAAGGTAGTGATAACACTTATTCAAGCAGTGCATTTATTTCAGGAATGGATCAATAGGAAATAGGGCATATAAAAGTAATTGGCTATTGTTAGAAAAATACTTTGATACCATAAGGAGAGCCACTACTACCAGCAGGCATCCATAGCCTCGACAGGGTTGTTATTTTAACTCATAAATGAGCCAAAATCCTCTATTTTAAAAGTAGACATTTTTCTTGTTTTATGGAGAGACCTCTATGCTGGTGTGGTGGCCAGCCTAGTCATAGTTCCATTCACGGAGATTTCAATGGAGTGATTAGGCTGGCTCGTGATGAGACCTCCTGTCCTTCGATAATGTCACTACCTTGGTGTTTTGGCCACTGTGGGAATGTTACCTGTTAAACCCTCATGATCATGGTAGGTTGGCTCGTGATGAGACCCCCTATCCTCTCTTCTTAAAAAATTTGCACATAGACATAATATTTTCTTTTTTTAAAAGTAGACATTTTTCTTGTTTCATGGAGAGACCATTGTCATGGCGTGGTGGCCAGATATTCATAATTCCATTCACGGGGATTGTAACAGAGTGATCAGGCCAGCTCGTGATGAGACCTCCTATCCTTCAAGCAATTTTAGCTATTGAGAAAGTCACTACCCTATTGTGTTGGCCATTGTGGGAATGTCACCTGTTAAACCCTTATGATCATGATAGGTTAGCTCATGATGAGACCCCCTATTCTCTCTTAAAAAATTTGCACGTAGACATAATATTTTTATTTTTTATTTATATATGGAGGGAGGCTCATAACTCCTTAAGAGATAGGGATGGTTTAAGAAGTAAAAAGAATGCCAATATAATTAATACTCTTATTCTTATATCCTTATGTCAAAGAGAATTACTAATTGAGAGTGTAAAAAGATATACTAGCATAAGACTACGGAACTGGATTGTGTAATAATATGTCTGAATAGGAGATATCCAACCCTTCATTATACAGATAAACCATGTCAGCTTCCAAAGTAGAGATTTCCATCAAATTTTCAAAATATCATAATATTAGTAATATCATTTTTTTTCTACTCTTCAGGTGCCAATTCCTTCAAAATGGTTTTTATGGTGAGGATGTGTAAAAGAAGAGTGGATATAAGAAAAGAAATCATCAAAAGACGAAAAAAAATTCAAAAAACTGAGAAAGAAAAGAAAAGAAACATGCTAGAAAAGAAATCAGCCATTCAATTGGATTTCACGGCAGTTGTTCAATGTAATTGAACAACAAATTTTCAATGGATTTGAACAAAAAAAGTAAAATCATGCAACAAAAAAAAACCGTTCATTTGAATTGAACGGCAACTGTTCAATTATATTAAACAAGAACTGTTCGATTCGATTGAACAAGAACTGTTCAATGGTTTGAACAACAAAAATAAACACACTAAAAAACACATCCATTCATTCGAATTGAATGGCAGCTTTTCAATTCGATTGAACAATAGTTGTTCAATTCCATTGAACACCAACTGTTCAATGGATTGAAAAAAAAAACACGCTAAAGAAAAAAACAAAAAAAGAATGCAGCTGTGAGCATCAAAATAATGGAAAAAGAGATGGAATTCTTATGTACAACAATGAGAAGAACTATAAATTGCAGGAAACATATATACAATATTTACAGGAGGAAATAACAAATTTTTATGAAATTAAAGTTGTTGGGCCATCATCCCCTGTAGCTAAAATTTGGATGGTGGGGTCGTCACGCACCTGCTGGTAGAAAGACTCTTTCTTAAGTGGTTTATGATAGAGGCGCACCTGTTGTCCATTGAATCGAAAGGCGGAGCTAGATCCATATATGGTTGTCAAGGTAATGGTATTGTTTCTATGCACTTTTTGAATTTTGTATGGCCCAAGCCACCTTGTTTGTAACTTACCCGGGAAGTATTTGAATCTAGAGTCGTACAGGATTTCCCAATCTCATTTCTAGAGTGTATTCTTTTTTATGAGGTTGTAATTCCACTTAGCCTGTTGTTTTTGAATAATTGTAGTGCATTGTAGAGAAATTAGTCATGGTTCATCCAGTTCATTTATTTGTTCGAGTCTTCTAACTTGGGCCTCCGTCAAATCCAACCCTACTTTCTAGGCTGGTCTCAGAGTATTTATTTCATATTCAATAGGAAAAATTGGTTCCCTTACAAATACCAGATGGTACGGAGAATATCCTGTGGTTTTTTGTCATGTTGTGTGATAAGCCCACAAGGCCTCTGGAAGTCTAGTAGCCCAATCCCGACGATGTGTTGAAACTCTTTTAGTGAGAATTACCACAAGGACTTTATTGGTGCTTTCGACTTGCCCGTTCGCCTGCGGGTGGTAGGGAGAGGTGACTCTATGGGTGACATGGTGGTTCTTTAGAGTGGCCATGATTTTATTTCCCACAAACCATGTCCCTCCATTGGTTATCACTTCCCTAGGTAAGCCATACCGCACAAATAGCTCAAAAATAAAATTGATCACAGATTCTTCTGTAGCTCTTGACAAAGCTACTATTTCTACCCACTTCGTCATGTAATTTGTGGCAACCAGTATGTAGGTCTTTTGATTCGATGGCAGTTTAAATGTCCCAAAAAAGTCCAGTGCCCACCATTTGAAAGGTTCTACTACTAATTGTGGCTGCAATGGCATCTCATCAAATTGGCCAGGTATGCCCATTATTTGGAAACTATCGTAGGCTTGGACATATTTCTTGGTATCTTTAAAAATTATAGGCCAATAGTAGCCCATTTGTAATACTTTGTGCCCTGTCCTGCGATTTGCGAAATGGCCACCACATGGTTGATCATGGCAGGCCCTTAATATGTCGTAAATATCATCTTCTCAGATGCATCTGCATATATGCATATCAACTCATTATTTATGGAAAATATATCTACCAATCTAGGAGAATTTAGCACTATACTAAACAATCAGCTTTCGTTCCTTTATTGTCAAGTTTCTTGGCAGCTTTCCTACTACCAAATAGTTTTCTACATCTGCGTACCATGGCGTTTTTACTGCTACAACGAAAAAATTATCATCAGGGAACTTATCATCCACCGCTATTGGGTCATTTGACTTTGGAACTCTAGACCAGAAATCTGCAACTACGTTCTCTTTTCCTGGATGGTCCTTGATAGTTTAATCAAACTCCTGTAAAAGAAACAACCAAAGAGTCACTCTTCCATTTGTAATAGGTTTATTAGCTAAGTATCTAATGGCAGAGTGATCGATATGCAAGAATACTTGATAGCCAGTTATATAATGTCTAAATTTATTAATAGCATAAATGACAGCCAAGAAATCCTTTTCGGTCATTGTATAGTTCAATTCGGTAGGAGTGAGATTCTTGCTGATATAGTAAATAGCGTAGGTGTTCTTGTCCTCGTCTTGACTGAGAACCTCCTTTATCACTGTAGTGGATGAAAGTGAGGAAATGTGAAAAGGCACCTGCCAATTGGGGCCACGTAAGGCTGGTGTAGCCGAGACTAGTTTCTTCAAATCTGAAAAAGTAGTGTCACATTTGTCAGACCAATGGAATTCAACATTTCTAGTTAATGCATACAAGGGTGCAGAAACTTGTGAGAAATTATTTATAAACCTATGGTAGTACCCTGCATATCCAATAAAACTATGTACCTTTGTCTGAGTACAAGGTGTGGCTAATAAAATAATTACCTCTACTTTGCTGGATCTACCTGTATTCTAGCTGCAGAGATGTAGTGCCCTAGGATCACTCCTTCGGTCATCATCATGTGACACTTTTCATTGCTTAAACATAATCTGGTAGCAATACATTGTTCCAATAATTTTTCTAGTGTTTGCAGCACCTGATTAAAGTCATCTCCATATGGAGTAAAGTTTTCCATGTAAACCTCGAGCCCTTCATTTATTAAATCGGAAAAAATTCTCAGTATGGCCCTTTGAAATGTTGTTGGGAAATTGCATACTCCGAATGGAAATACCCTATAGGTAAATGTACCCTAGGGGTAGGTAAAGGTCATTTTATCTTGGTCTTTAGGGGCTATCTGGATTTGATTGTAACCACTGAAACCATCAAGAAAAGAGAAGAACCACTTTCTTTCTAATGTATCAAGGACCTGATTAATAAAAGGGAGGGGGAAGTGGCCTTTTTGTGTTGCTTTATTTAGTTCTCTGTAATCCATACAGATTCACCTCTTACAATTTTTTTTAGGAACGAATACTAGAGGAGAGACCCATTTGCTGTCTGACATAGGATAAATGAAGTTTACATCTAGCAGATTTTGTAATTCATCTTTTACAATGTATTTCAGATTCAGGTTTAACCTTCGCTGAGGCTTCCAAATAGGCCGAGAATCCTTTTCAGTATAAATGTGATTTGTGCATAGTTGAGGATCTATACCCTTCATGTCTGGGTAGTCCCAACCAAAGGCTCCCTTACATTTTTGTAAGATTTTAACGAGATTTTGCTGCTGGTTACTATCCAGATTGCCATTGATATTTAAAACTTTTCTTGGTTCAATTTCAATTGGCATGTTTTTGTGAAAAACAGTTGTGGGTATGTGCTGGTCATCAATGTCTGCTAAGGGGTGCTCCTGTGCTTTGTTATCAAGAACTTATTTTAACATTTGGCACTTCAAATTTTCTGAAGTAGATGGTTGGTTCATGAAGTTATTTATTACATTGTCTTCAGTTTGATTTTTGAATTCAAGTGCTTCAACTATTGTCAGTGGTGAATGAATTTTTTGTTCCCAGTATGTATGTGGTTGTTTGTGAATATTTATAGTGGGAAGACTTGGTTTGGAAGGGGGATATATGGAAATATTATTTATGACATTTCCTCTAGCAATGGTCATGCTACCTGTTTGACAGCCTATGTAAGTATCGTCCGTCGCTAACCAAGGTCGTCCGAATATCAGGGGATGCCCATCTAACCTAATTTTTGGGTTAATAACTAAAAATTCTGCCAGGTACTCCCATGAGTACACTGAAACCAGGATGTCCTTTAATATACCTTCTAGTTTTATAACAAATATTTTAGCAAGTTCCAGCAAGGTAGATGTGGGTTCCAAGGCTGTTATCCCTAACTTCTCGCAAGTTTCTATAGTTAAGATGTTAATGGCTGCCCCAAATCAGCTAATGTGTTTGAAAAGGAGTGGTGAGATATTTGTATTGTGACTATGGGGTTTCTTGGATCCTCGTATTTTATTGGTGTTTCTTTACCCAAGAGTAAGTCTGGCAGTGCTCCCACTACATGAACATTTGGTACTGTCTTTGATTTCCTCACATGTGTTTTTCCACATAGTTCTTTAATTTTTTTGGAATAGATAGGAATGTCTTGTATAGCCCGTAGGAGAGGAATTTTAATGAAAATATTTTTTAATTCCCCTAGGAGATCAAAATCTGAAGAGACTATTGGTTTAGGTAGTGTTAATCTCTCAGGGAATGGAGGGGAGGAAATAATAAGGTTTTTAGGATTTTTTGGTCAATTGTGTCCCTCCCCTGCTCTATCTATGTTTCTATCACAGTTGATTGTTTAGGTACTGTTGGAATTTCATAATCAAGTTGTGGCAGGGCCGTAACTTCTTCAGGTGAAATAACATGCCCCGATCTCAGCCTAAGTTCACTACAGTGTTTCTATTCAGTTTCAGGGTTTGGGTTCTCAACAATCTGGATTAGTTGAATGAGTCTGTTATTGGGATTAGGATTGGGTTGAGCTAGCAGTTGAGGACGTATAATAGGCTGAGGATTGTGTTGGACTGGGTATGGAGCTGGTAATATGGGTTGATTTTGAGCCCCTGTTACCATAGGTAAATTGGTCATTCTTAGGGGTCGTTGCAAGTTTTGAGACCAATTTGTATTCTGTAAAGTGGAGGCAGGCCACTGGGACTGATATGGATTATTTTGCCAGTAAGGGGCAGAAAAATGAAAACTTGACCAACTATTACCTGAAGGGGATGGTGTTGGCCAAGGAGGCATTGAAAATGATTGGGATGGCTAGAAAAAAAAATGTGATTGGCCCTGTCATGCTATTCCAGGGTTCTGTTGATTAAATTGTGGAGGAGAAAAGAACTAAGACGGGTCTTGTGACATACCTGGTCGTGCTTCCCATTGTCGGCATTGATTCATTAGATACACCAGTTCCGTTTCTTCTTTTGCCTCTTTAAAAACCGCTTTCAATTGTGGGAGTGAAGGGCAATGGTTAGTAGCGTTGTCCTTGGTAAAAATAGCACGTCTGGAAAATTTCTAATGGACACTCTCGTTGGCTGTGCTTCTTTTGAAAGCGTCGGAAAAAAACAACCAAGTTCTGTTCTACTAAAACTTGCTTCTGCTTGGCTTTTAGGACATCTAGATGCATTGTGAGGGTGCCTAAGATATCAGTTTTGAAATCTTCTAAAATATTTCTGAATTCTTCTCTGGTCATGCTGCCACCTGGCTGTTTATAATTCTTCATAACTGAATCCCGTCTGGCTGGTCTACTTCGCGTACTACTTCAAGAAAACCCGATACAAAATGCAATAATGTCATCATATTCCTCTTGATATATGTCCCCTTTTCCCATGATATTAAGTGTCTCTACCAATTCTTCTTTCATTCCTTTAATCATTGTTGCTTTCAAAATATCTTTAGACAATGCATTATATGGAGATCTTTACAAATTATACTGAAATCATTCAACATATGCTTCTAATGTCTCATCATCTTTTGCAGACATATTGAAGATTTCATCTTTTAGTTCTCGAGTCCAACAGTAATCTTTATATTTGTTAAGAAAATAGATTTTCATATGATCCCAACTATTAATGGTTCCCCCACCGAGCCCCATAAGCCAGCGTAATGTTTCCCCCTTCAAAGTAGAGGGAAATAGTTTCAGCTTATGAGGGTTAGTGGTGTAGTCATATCCCCTACATAAGACATCAAATTCAAATAAAAATGAATCTAGATCTTTTGAGGTCAATCCATGGAAGGTGGGAATGTTTTGTAATGGGATAGCTTTCATAGGGGCATTTGCAGCTGAATAAAAAATGGGTTACTCCAATGTTGATGTCTGTCTCTAGTTCTGGTTATGTGCCAATAATCTTCAGGGATTTCTTGATCTGGGAGGATAATTTGAGTGGAATTAGGGAGTGGATTTGGAGGAGGCCTTGCAACACTTCCTCGATCTGGGATACTGGGTGTCTCTGTTTCAACCAATATCTCAGGAGATCCATGCTCTGGAGTTTTTATCTGTACTACACTACTGGTTTCTCCCTCTCCTTCCTGCAAATTTCAATAATTTCCCTCTCTCGAAGGGTTAGGGCTTAAGTGATCTATAGTCTGAAGGCTTCATTCAAACCCTTCTATTTTGTTGTGAATCTCGGTGTGGGTTGCATATGGTGAGGCTGCTTCCTGTAGGACTATAGTAGGACTATGTGCAGGAATGATTCTGGGTCATATGGATGCCTGGGATTCAACCTTCTTAATAATTTCGTCTATATATGTTGTTTTTCCGAGGGCCACCGATCCCTTGGGTTTTTTGGATTTAAATGGGGGGTTTTGATCTAATTCTACCATTTTCTTCCTAGTCATAAAAAACAAAAATACCTATCCTATTAGCCTCTGTACAATTGATGAGAAGTGGGTTGGAGAGAAAGAGTTTTTCTTGCTAGTACGCATGTCCTTACCTCTCATTTTTAATACCCAATTCTTTCACAACAAAAGGAAAAATAAATAAAATACATCACTCCTAAACACTCTCCCTGAAAACGGTGCCAAAATGTTGGGTCAAAAAGGTGACTTTTTTAAGGGTAAACTTAATGCTTTACATTAATTATTGACTTAGGGAAAGTCTTGTTATTTCAAGAGTGTATTAAAAATATATGCAAGTGGCATCAGAGGTTAACTACTCTGGATCATTGTAAGAAAGATTATCTAATTCTCAAAGTTCAATCAAAGCAACTTGAAAGTGAACTATGAAATACTTCAGACCAATCAAAGGAGTGAATCATGTTCTAAGCTTATAAAGAAATGACCACTCAAGACTGAAATAAAGAATATATTGCAATTGAACATCACGCTTTGATGAATTGAACATCTACTTTAATGAATTGAACAAAAATCCTAATGAATTGAACAACAATCAATTATTCTATATTTTGAAATGGAATTATCTATTAATCAACTAATAACATCATTCATAATTAAACATCAAAGAAAATTTTCACATTTATGTTGGAAGGATTCAAGAAATAACTGTATGCAGAATTGGACAGCAACCGTGCGGAAACTATTCTAACGAATGTAAAAGCGTCACTTCCTGGTAAAAGAGCATTAATGATAAATATAATCAATTTAAACAGAAGTTATAACATATCACGCCTGAAATTAACCAACTGAATGATAATGCTATAAAACGCAAAGGATAACTGAAAATGCAAGTTCTGTAAATAAACGTATAGCACAGAATAGTAAGAGAACCCCCAGGGCTGTGCTTGAAGCCTCTAGAAGCCTTCTGCTAAGGAATACTCAGAATTTTTTCATACTAAAAACACCAATTTCTTCATTAATCAATAGATCAATACATTAACACGAAATTGAAGATTTTTCTTGAATACGTTTATTACAGGAAAATTATAATTCATGAATTGTCTCCCCTTCTCTTCCACCTCTAGCCTTTTATAGCTTAAAGGCGAAATAAAACAGAGTAACGGATCCTCCCCATCAGAAGATCCTGTTGCTACGTGGATATTAACTAAATAATCCAAGATTAGGCGTGCCTCTACATCTTCCACTGATTCATAGGAGCCGATACGATTCTGTTTACTTTTCTTGTCTACTGTCATTTTGTCATCCTAGTAAGCAGTTTGGCTGTTTCACTTCCCTATCAATAAAGACAACAAAAAATCAGTTTTTATGCTATTAAACACACCTTTTATCAATAATTCATTCTACCTTACTTTTTCATTATTTTCCTTTAATTCATTACTAAGATGAAGGAAAAATATACAAAAGTAAATGACAAATTGTGATAAAGATAGCGGTAAAATGTACCTTCTCCTCAGCCCAACACAAGATTTAAAAATTTAAAAAACAAAGATTTCGTTTTACAATACTAAGATCACATTTAAAAGGGGAAGTTTCCCATGGAACTACAACAATTTCAAGCTCAAAAATAGACTTCAAGAAACGTTGGATCTTCAATGATTAATGTGCCATTTATAAACTATCCATAATAAATCCTCTATTAATTGCATTTGTAAATTATGTCTTCTACAAACATCCTATTGGCATGATGATATTAACGATGATATCTCTAAGATAACTTTCCCATTGATTTCACCATTCGAAATCCATCATATTCCTTCACAACCTTGATTACATTCAGTAATCTTCCCCTCTTTGGCCTGGTTTTCTCCATTTGAATTTACCTCTCACACATTTCATCACACCCACATCTACATCGACCTCTATTCCTACAGAATTACCTATCTAAATATATATATTTTCGCTTAATGAATTTGAGGCTTACAAATGTATACAAAAGTATTCTGTAACCAATTCTAGCTCAAGTCCATATCCATAAAATCCTAAGAATCCTCTAAGTCCAATTTTGACTCAACTAATTCCTAGGGATCCTGTCTAGTTCCACAAAATCATGAAACTAATTTCTAATCTAAGATTTGCAATATTTCAAAATCTCTCAATCCTCACCAATTAATCATGGTCTCCTGCATTCGAGAAAATTTACAAATATGTCTCACAATAATTAATTAAATCCTATTCTAATGTTCTCACATAAAATCACTCAAAACATTAAAACCACATTAATTAAATACTTAGGGAACCAACTCCCTTGAAAACACAAGACCCCCTAGATTCTACTAAATGTACAAAATTTGGAACCATGATGCTCTTGCATCAGACTCCCAAGGTAGAAAATAATCACGATCTTGAGATCATGTGTCCTCAAAGCTGAAGGAATTCCTTCTAGATCCCAAATTTTTTTCTGTAGTCTGTCTTTGCCTGCTTCTCTTCATTTCTTCTATTTGGTTGTTGTTGTTATTGTTTGTTGTTATTCTCCAGGTCTCCATAATTTATGCTGAATTTCCCCATTAGTTATGTTTTCATAGTTGGTTTTTGTCTTTTCCTTGCTACTGTTGCTTTGCTTTATTTTTGTTGTCTTCTTCTAAGACACTTTCATCATCAACCTTCTTATTCTTTCAATCTCCATGTCCAATTGATATTCTAACTAGTACTCACTATGCCATTCGTTGCTACACTCTGTCCACTCATCTTCAAACTGTTGTTTGTTACCTTCACTTTGGAGTTGTTGAATTATTACTACCACCCTTACATCCTTACCCTCTTGTTGCTTCTGAAATTTTATCTCGTCTCCAAACAACCTCTCTTCAATATCTTTAATAACAACATCATACTCATCCACCTTCTCTTCTATGTTAGCCAATACATCATAAACTTGGAAACTAACACATATTTATGTCCCAATAGAAGCTTGAGACATTCCTTCATTTATGAATGAAATCACATTCTCATACTCCGGTTCGTTCAACAAGTACTCCAGCAATTCAATTTCTCTTTGACACCTCACAAGTACTTCATCATGATGTTGTTTATAGTCTTCAATAGGTTCTTCATTCTTAACATATTTTAGTAGATGTCCTTCCTCTATCTTCAGTCCTATGACTGTTTTCTCTTTGTCCTGAGACAAATCTGCTTCGCCTCCTTCTTCAACACACTTTGCACTATTTTCTTCTTGTAAACCCTCTTAAAGAGCTACCCTTACCCTATATTCTACACTATCACTCTCCTGCAATTGTTCTTCATCAATAATATTAGTCAAATTCATTGGCTTACCTCTCTGAGACAATGTTCCTTCACTCTTCATCAAAATAAGATTTTGATCTTCCATCTTCATGACAATTTGGGATGACTATCTTCTCCCATTAAGTAACTCATCAATAAAATCCTTTTGCTAAAACCATTCAAAGCCTTCCCCACCTGAGAGGTTTTCTTCATCATATTTTACTTCAAGATCTTCATCCATCCTGAATAAATCTTCAAAAGGTTGCCCATATTTTTTAATACCTGCAATCATACACAAATTATCAATTTTAAAAACATAATACCTTGCGGTCTCATGCAATGCTTCAGCCATCAAGTCTTCGTGCTACTTTGAATCCTTCATATCATTCAGAAGATCCTCTGTACCTTCATTACTTTCAAAAAACAACGGGCCATGTTCTGGTTCACATACCAAAACTTCGTCCTCATACTCATTTACTCTGAGTAATTCTTCCTTTAGCTGAGCATTCAATCTATACTCCAACTTCACTTGCAATCTATGCCATTTGAATTTTCTTCTCATAATGTAACCATACCTATGGTCTACCTTATTCCTCTGTAAAATCTCCATCAATAACTCAAGATGGATTTTTATCTCAGATTTCTCTCCATCAATCTCCTCTTGAATCATTCTCATACCATTTTCCTTGGCATATTCCTTCTCCTTTCCTTGGCTTCTCCCCGAACCTCTGCAATGACTATCAACACTCATATTTTCCTCCTTTGTGAACTCCATTTATTCACTTGTGAAATGTACCTAAGCCTCCCTTTTTAGCGAGCCTCCATACCTGCCTTTGATATTTCATCAATATTTTCTACTTAAGTTTGATCTATGGTTCTCTGCCTCTGGAACCATCTTCTGAACAAATCTATTGCTCCTCTTTTCTTCTGCAGCTTCCACTTCCTTTGAGAACACTCTTGTCCTATCTGTCCAACCATCAGCTGGAACGTTTAGGTTCTTCGCCACTTTCCTTTAGAGTATCCACTTACTCTTCCTTTAAGAACACAACTGGTTCTTCTTCTTACAACTCCTCTTGCTATTCTTATGAAGAGATATTCCCTTTTTGTCTACAATATGAAATCTGCAAACACAATCCTCAAACCCAAAATTAAAAATAAAAACATACCATGTCACCTTCAAGATCTCTGCATGATATTGTTCCACCATTCATCTGCACTTCGAATAGACTATTCCCTGTTCCTTTTACCTCTGTAATTTCTCCTTAAGAGTTTCAACTACTCCCAATATTCTTCCATACTTTATCTCTGTGTGGTTGCTGCTTGTCAGATTTAAAATTTGATCTCCTCTTTCTTCTATCACAATTGTATTGTGCATATATAATTTGAAGAACATAACTATGCTTTAATTTCCACTCAAATATCTTTTACCAGCTATGATACCAAATGATTCATGGTAAATCACTCTCTATCTCAACTACGGAATTGAGCGAATCCCTATCTTCAATATCTGCCACAGGTAAGCATGTATGGCCACCAAAGTCATCTCTTTCTTAGACATATCATACTCATGAACTTCAATTTGAAGTAATGCTAATTCAAGGACAATCAATGGAAAAACGAATTATTCATCCCAAAACTTAGTATATCACTCTTGCAATGATAAAAAAATGTACTGGCCACTAGCTCCATCTCCCTGATCAATAGTAGGCCCGGAATGAAACCATAGCATGTAAACTTTGTTTACGTAGCGTGGACTTCTTGAGGTGATTTTATGGTGATTCTTTGGTAAATTTTTCCTCTAAAAGTTGCTAGAGGTTGATGAGAGTGTCTTCTATGCCTCTGAAATTGTTTTGAATCACAAAATGTCCAGCAAAGTACTCAAAGGATGCATTTCGAAAAAGTGGTCTGTTAAGGTAGCGTGAGTGCTAAAATGAGGGCATAGAGCTATTTTTAGGCATCTTTTGCATTCCTGTGTAAAAATAACTGCTGGTGAAAGAAAATGAGTGTAGATCATTAACATACGAGCTAAGGTCTTTCACAAAATGCAACCCATTCTTTATTTAGATGCTTCCATCTATAAAGGTAGCATTCTTGGTGTGTGCACAGTGCCTACGTAGTGAATGCGTAGCGTGTGCGTAGCATATGCGTAGCTTCCACATTGAATGTGTAGTGTTTCCAAACTTTCACGATTGAATAGTTTTCAACAAATGCCGAACTCCTCCAGCATCCATCGATTCCTTCTGTGCATTATGCATTAATTCACCAGTCATTAAGACTCAATTGCTAGCACTTAAAACCACACCCATCATACAAAATTACCTATCTAAAAATATATATATTCCCTTAATGCCTTTGAGGCTTACAAATATATAGAAAAGGATTTTCTAATCAATTCTGGTTCAGGCCCATAATTTGCTCCACAAAATCCTAAAAATCCTCTAAGTCCACTTTTGACTCAACTAATTCCTAAGGATCCTCTCTAGTTCCACAAAATCACGAAATGAATTTCTATTATAAGATTTACAATATTTCAGAATCTCTCAATCCTCACCAATTACTCCTATTCTCCTACATTCGAGAACATTTACAAATATGCCTCACAATAATTAATTAAATCCTATTCTAAAGTTCTCACATAAAATCACTCAAAACATTAAAAACTACATTAATTGAATACTTAGGGAACCAACTCCCTTGAAAACACAAGATCCCTACTAAATGTACAAAATTTGGAACCATGATGCTCCTGCATCAAAGGATGCATGAAACAACGAAGAATGGGTGAGGCTGGGTGAGGCACATTTTAATTGGAGTTTAAGGGTTAATAACCCAAGTTTAAGACCAATTCATGCCATTTAACATATGCCTCTGCCATAGTTATAGGGTATGGTCCTGTGGTGAGGTAAGGATTGGCCCTTCTTGCCTCCACCCGAACTTGTTTTAACTTCAAATAAAAATGGTGTGTTATGACTATTAATTCATAACCCGTGGGTGTAATATTATAGTGGTGCGCTTGCTTGGGGGAGGTATTTAGAATTTGGACCTTGGAATGAGACATGTGGCAGCCTCCGAGCTAGCCGTGTGTACTCATGCCATTGGTTCTTCTCCCAAGCCAATGAAAACACAAAAAATCACCCTCTTCAACGACCAACCAGAGATTGACACTTGGCACAATTTCATTGGGCACAAATAAAAGAATATTTCCAGAATATCATTTTTTGCTAACTAGGCTGTCATGTCACCATTCTGCAAATTTTTTAGTTGTTTAGGAAAATGAACAACATGCTCTATCTTCCTCATATGAACTTCATTTTGAATGAAATAAAGTGCACTAAATTCCTTGTGACAAGGCCTATCCAATCATTTTGGTTTGGTGCAATTCCGAGAACTTTGAATTTTTAGCAATTTTTTTCCCATAAACCAGATTCTGATCAAATGGCGTTAAAAAGAATGTAATATTAGGTCCAAATGCTCTCAAGCCTTGAGAGGTCATATATGTAGTTTTTTCATATTTTACTAGCTCTAAGAAGTCACAATATATAATTTTTGTTATATGTACCCTATGTGTGTTTTTGTAAATTTGTGGGTGGGTTATTAGACACAAACCCTATTTTTTTAAATCATTGTCACAGTCTAAAGGGAGATCTCACATGGAACCATAGATCCTATACTTGGTGTATTTCCAATCTAGTTGATAGAGGGATAAAGTGAAATAAATGAGACAATGGTACTATAGAGCGGAGGAGTTGGGATAGAAAATGGTCAGATGCAACGCAATAGTGTAAGAGCCGAAAGGAAACTAGCTAGTCTAACCTACAACTAGGGCAATGCCCAGTCAGATGGTAGGGATCTACACTCATCGAGACAAGTGCAGATAAAATAGAAAGGCTAACCCCCGACCTCCAAAATCTATCTAAAATTGACCTCTGACATCATGGAAGGAAGCATGCTAGTTTATTTGTTGAGACTAGCAAAGCGATGTGAAGGATGCAAGGCACAACCAAGGAAGGATGAGGCTAGAGAAGAATATGGCGATATGCACGTCATGGAGTTGGGGTTTTGGAGGTATATGATTTCATTGTTGCACGATAATGGAGGAAGAAGAAGGAAAATTTTGGTCCATAACCCACAGGCTTCCAGAGTTGAAGCCATATGGGGATGAAATTGATAAAACCTAGAATCAGAATTAATCATAGTGCCCCCGAGAACGAACACCACATATGCCATTTTATTTTTTTCTACATGTATACTCTTTTTCATTGGAAAAAATATCACACTGGTTGAGAAATTCCTCATTGCACAAACTAGTAGGGTTGGTTGAGGAATGGCTCAATGAATATTCATAGAATAAAATGAAGGTGAGTGGAGTGTTGTGGTGTTAAAAGAAGTCACAGTAGAGAAGGGGGAGTAAGAAATAATATTAAAATATGGAATGGTACAGAGACTTTAGAAGAAAACGTGGATTTCTCTCACGCATGGTTGGAAATGTACCATAATTTATATGGGATCGATCAGAAATACTGTTTCTTCTCGGTTGAAGAGTTAGTGGCCAAATTTTAGGTGGATATCGTTACAACAAACATGTAGGAGGATGAGAACATTAATCCACTCGGGGGTGACTTGATGGATGAGTTGTGGGCAGTTCTAGACATAATCAGAGTGGAAATCGCAGTGTATAAGAAGAACACAAGGTTTCCAGAGATGTACAATCAGGTATGCGATTGTAAGGGGAGAGCGTGGACCTCCTGGAGATGTGCTAGGACTTCGTGCACTTCATGAAGAACATATATGTGTGTAATTCCACCAAGTTTGTGCATGTCTACAAGGGAAAACCATGCTCATGCACCACACTTATTACCAATGGTGATTCTGTTGGCACCATTTACACCCTCTCCTTCCCTTGTTGTATATATGATAGCCCTGCCCACACTCTCCTTTAGAAAGAGAGAGGGTGGTTGGAGGATGAAGATAAAGAAACCCAATGGAAATAAGAGGAAGAGGAGGGTGATAATTTGATAAATAAAAAACATACTTTCATGTTCTATAACCAGCGATAAGAATCATCATGGCTTAAATAAACCAAATTTAACTTTAATAAACAATAACCATTATTATCATTATATTTTTAAAACATTAATTAAAAAAAAATTATCATAAGAAAATTTAAAATATTTATTAATAATGAAATCTTATTTCTAATTTTTAAAATTTAAAATTAAAATGTATATTAATAATTCCTTTAACTTTCAAAATATTAAAACTTGTTTTCATTTAAACTATTTTCCTCCATATTAAATATTTAATTACATTGATAGGAATTTCCTCTATCGTGTAGGGGTAGGTAGACACTATTCACCCCAGCCAAATGGAGGTCTTCATTTTCATCATCCTCCCTCCACTTAAAAACTAACATCTATCTTAAGCACTCGAATTTGGTAGTGGAATTTTCCTGAAGCACACATTGTTGAAAGCTTACCATGTCCAGTACTCCACCAAGGTTACCAGGGTTGTCGACTTCCTCGCGTAGACATGCTCTAGAGAATGTTGGCCCTCGGGGCAGGGTCTCAAACTGGAGAATTCAGTGTGCAAGCTCACCCTCAGAAACCTACTGCATGAGGTGTACAACACTGAAGAGGATGCCATTGTGATCAATTCACCCCAAGTTTATTTTTTCGAAGCCCTGGGTTATATGATGGTCATCTATACTGCAAACATCATGGCATAAAACAGGAAGAAAGAGGGGAACAATTTAGTGGAATTTGAAGGCGACCTCTGGAATTTTAGCATTTCACCCAATGAGGCTAACCATGGGCTATAATATGAAAATCATATCAAGAATACGAGTGATGAACCCAAGTATTGCAACAAGAATGTTGCAACTCTGAAGGCTACCAACTTAAATTATCAACCTGGGGTTAGTACAAACTTAAGAGGTATCGGTACTATATGTGCAACATAAAATGTTTCCTTATTTGATTTATATGATGTAATGGAGTGAATTTCATGAAATCAAAGCCTAAACTAATTTCAGAAATGGAAATGTTACTTTGAAAAGAAATTAATCCTAGGCAAGAACAACCACTTGTAATTGAAATACCAAGAGCATGAATGTAAATAAATAAGACTAATATAATTTGTAAAAAGGAATGTCCTAAGTGCTGTTTATTATTTATAAATCATGTATTTAGAGCCTAGGTTTCATGATTCAAGCCTAAGAGACAAAAACCAAGCTTTTGGAGAAACTTCGATCAAGTCTACACGTGCTACAAGAGAAAGAAAATTTCTATAGGAGGTCTTGTTTTGATACAGGAGGAGATAACTCACCGAATGATGAATTAAGGATGGGATTTTTTATTATTATTAATTATGATGTATTAGGAATTAATTACATGTGGAATCACTCCAAAATACCCCTGTTAACATGTGCTAAAAAATAGCAGAAAATTACTAGTCTAAAAATTGGAAATTCAAGAACTAGTGAGCTAGTTAACCTATAAAATGCATAACTTAATCAAGTGAAAATGCAATGGGTTGAATTTTTTCGTTAACTTAAATATTTTTATGACCAAATAAAATTGGAATCAACTCAATTGAAACTCATTAACATGTTCTAAAAAATAGCAGAAAATTACTACTTTTTTTACAAGGGACTTCCATAAATTCTAGATTTGTGAACTAGTAAACAAATACAAGTAGATCTATGATAAATATGAATTTTAAAAGTTATTATAATGATGAATAATTCTTTTGAATATGTAAATAAAATTCAAAAAAACTCACTTCAATCATTTAACCAAATTCTACAAGAAAAGAAGCATCAATACCAAATGCAGAAATAGGAAAAACAAGAATAAGAGATAAAAGTGAATAAGAAGTGAAAATAAGAAATACAAATTGTACAAAAGGGCTTTGAAACTCCTGGGATGGCCAAGCACAAGGATACTTAGATTCCTATGAAGGAGGACAAGCTTTAGAAGATAAAAATGACACCAAACTTCATTATTTGAATCAATCCAAGTACATCCCTGCTAGAAATGAAAGTTGACCTGCAAAAATACAAGTTTTCTCCACAAGAAGGCTAATAAATACATGCCTCTAGAGGAAAATTTGAATTGGTACTTACAAAAATTGATGGGGAAGAATTCCCCTTGAAAGGAGGAATTTTTCCCCTCCAAAATCCCTCAAATAGTGGATCTGAGTCCCAACACTAGGAATCTGCATTAAATGACAAGAAACACACTCATAGATTTTCTAAATCACTGGAGCTCCAGAATTTGTCTATAATTTCATGATATGTTTTTTCATTTATTATCCAATATTGGTCCTCCTGTTGTAGGGAGAAAATCCCTAGATTATCTCCTCCTCCAAAACTTCATAATCTGCCCAATATTGTCACAATATTCTACAAAAATAAATAATATTAGGCACATAATAAGCAAGGATAAACCAAATTCCTAAGGAACCATTAATACTACGAACTAAATATATGATTTGCAAATAAGGAGGTAAAATACATGTTTTAAGTGTTTATAAATAATAAAATGGGCTAATAAAACAGACAATTCTAGGGCCCATCATTTCCCAACTACTGAAATTGTTGCTCACCCTTAAGCAACCTAGCCTTCTTCCTTTTCCTTCCTTTGTCATTGTGTATTTTGGCTACCTTTATTGACCCCCAATAATTATACCCACAAATTATAAATTACATAGCACTAATGAAGCTCAAAGGATTCGATTACATACCTTTCCTACCTATGTAGCTGCTTGATGGTGTTGATGTTATGGATTGACGACTTGTTTTGCAGGTGTTGTTTAAGCCAACTACTATGGTGTACGTGTTACATGGTGCCCTGATTCATTATTGATGCATGTTGTCAGAGGTTTCTTGTTGATGTGTTGATCCTTTAATGGATGCATGGTGGATCTGGACATGAGTGAGGTTTTTCTTGAGCATATTCTGCAAATTCTTGAGAAATATATATATATATATATATATATATATATATATATATATATATATATATATATATATATATATATATATATATATATACACACACACACTAATGTTCTCTTGTTGCTTGATGCTTGATGGTGTAGGTTTCTCCTTCATGTATATTTTCCTAGGATCTTATGTTATTATTGGCTGAGTGATCATGAATCTTGTGGCAGCTAACAAAAGGTCTTCTTCGTGTAACAGTCACATAGACCCTACTAAGATCATAATTTCCTTCTGGTTCTTCCCTTAAAAATACTGATAATTCATGAGAAATATGTTGACAAGGATAAAAGGTCTTTTTTTGTGGTGGAAGGGATGGAAGAAGGGGTGAAAAATGGTTCTTTTCATGGAAAAAGGTAAAAATGAGGGTGGCGAAGATGTCAAGTGAAATTGAAAATGAATTATGAGCTTGTGGTGGACCTCTCTCAACATTTACTAAAGGATACATGACCTTTTCGCATCTTTATCCAATCGGATCTGCCTTTTGTAGCATTTCAGGACAACCCCTTGTGGCATAATTATTTTATCCATATCTCTCAAACGGTAGAATGGATTGACCTGAAAGTTTTTTAGGATGTTTCCATCATCCTTATGAGCCTCCCCATAAAAAATATTGAACATGGATGCATGAATCTTGAGAAAAATTAAAACTAAAAATATTCCAATGGAGCCATGTGCACATCAAAATGGCAGATAAACTCATTTGTAGGCTCAAAGTATATCCTTTGACATGTACCTAAATGTGAGAGACAAAATTATTTGACTGAGATGAGATCAAAAATTGTTGAAGAAGAGTGTGTTGCTGCAAATTAATGATTTTCTAGAGCCATATTTCAATATAGTTGTCATGCCCCTGGTCCACTTGCTGATTTGGATAATCCTGCATGTCTTCTTCTTCCATGAAATTCAGATATTCTTCTTTTTGTTGATTATTCTCTTGAACACATAGAGGATTTGATGGTGAACATGATGGAACTTCCTTAATCTCTAATTCTAATGTCTCATCTCCATCAACTGCAGCCCATGATCATTTGGTCTCCTCATTTTAATCTTATTCTTTTGGATATTTTCCTTACATGAAATCAATAGAAACTTTTCTTTTTCAATAACTTTCTTGTTCTAAGATTAATACCATTTATATCAAGAGGAGATGTTTGGAAGTGTTCTTCCTCAGCCTTGTAAGTGGACTGAGGTACTTCCTTGCACAAGTTTGGAAATGGTGGTACAGGTAGTTGAGTGGGAGAGGATCTATGAGATGGGTGTGGTTGGGGTTGTGGTTGTGGTGGAGGTGGATGGTAGAGATAACATGGATTTGGGTATGGATGATATTGAGGATATTGTGGATTTCTCCCGTAAGTTTTTTTCCAACCCTGTTGCCAAGTTTGGTTTAAGGGTTTAGATGGCCAAGGTTGCCAAGGAAAGTGTGTGTTCCAATTACTTTGAGATGGATGTGCATAACCTTGAAATTGTGAATTATGTTCTTGCATCATATCACGTTTACTAGACTTCCATGGTCTTCTTTGAGCTACATAACATAGTTTCTTTGGTGATTGACTTGCTCTATTGTCCTCTTGGTAAACTTGCTTCAACCTTTGTAATGATGGGAAATATGATTCTACATTAACAACACAAATATCAACATCTTCCTTTTTCTCATCTTGCATTCTTAACATTTCTACTTTCACTTATATTTCTACGAATTTTTGTTTTAAAGTTATCAATAAAATTTCAAAGTTCAACTTGACTCACCAATATTGATGTTGATTTACTTATTCTTTCCCTTCCTCTTGATATGTGCTTGCATGTTTCACAAATTTCATCAAACAATAATTGGTATACTTCTCCCCTACTCATGAGATCAAGGAGATCAATCCACTCATCCCTAATTTTTCTAAGTAAGAGGGTTTTTAGTGTTTCAAGTATTAAATGATGTAACATTATATATGAACCTATCTATTAGATCCTCAAGGCTCTCATCTTCTGTTTGAGTTATCCTAAATATTTCTTCTTTAAGATCATGGTCTTTATATTTTTCTAGAAATATATTTGGCATATCATTCCATGATCTTATTGAATTAGTTCCTAAAATCATGAACCATTTAAGAGCTCTATCCTTCAATGTTTCCAGAAACAATCTCAACTTTTGAGTGTTTAGTAACTAACCATAAGATCTACAAGGGCTTTAAAATTCAAAGAGAAGGGTTTCTAGATCGTATGACCTCATACCATGGAAGTTGGGAAGGACATATGGAGGGATGTTCTTCATATGTACATTGACATCAGTATCTTGAATGGGAAATCCAAGAGGATCTACTTCATTGTCATCATCTCCATCCATTTCTTTTACATTCTCTGCCACCTCTTCTTCTTCTACTTGAAAAACTGGATGGTGATGTGGCTCTTATTGCACCACGTGATCAAATTGGGGGTTGGTGTTGGAGAAGCATTTTTAAATTATTTTTTTTGAATAAAAGTTCTAATGCAATGAAATTTTTTGTTTTTGGAATGAAATATGCCTAATGCAAATCTTTTTTTTTTTGTATAAAGCAAAAGAAATGAATCAACTAGGGAAGAAAAAAATGCACACTTTGATACTTCCCCAGCAATGACTCAAAAAAGTGATGAGCCCAAATATTGGAACAATAATGTTGCAAATCCCAAGGCTACAAACTTAAATTATCAACCTAATATTCATACACAATTTAGAGGTCTTGGCACTATATGTGAAACATACAATGTGTCTTTTTTAAAATGGCAAAAAGAAGCGGCTTCTAAATTAATTTTCCCTTAATTAAATTAGAATTAAATTGTAATTCCACATCACATGACAACTTGTACGAGTTAACTAAGTCATGAAGAATTAGTTAGTTAAATTTATTCAATTTTAGGCTCAAAATAGAGGCATGTAGAGTGTATCCTACTTCTTAGAGGCTCTGGTTGAGTTTATTTTCAATTGTAATTAATTAACTTATTTTATTTGAGTTAAAATTAGTTTAACTAGTTCTAATTGATGGAGGAACTAGTGAGAGGTCAAGTGAATTAAATTAGATTTAATTCCCATGCAATGATAAATCATATAACTGATAATTCACTCAAAAATAAGTCATGTATGTCATTTCTAAGGAATACCCAATTGATATTGGAGTTAAAGGGAAGTGCTCTATCAGTTATATAATTAGAAAATTGTACAGGTGGTGCATGGAGTTAGAGGAAGAGCCTTGATGTACTTTGAAATCATTATTGGGGAATTACCTTGTACATAGGGGCCTAATTAACTAATAAAATGTGAAAGGAAATAGGGATTCTTGAGGTCAATAAATTGGTTAAGTATTGAACCAAGCTTTCCTAGTGATCAATGAGACAGACAGAGATAGTGCAGAGAGCTCTCCAGCCTAAGAGAAACATTGTATTTTTCTCATATTCTTTGGCTTATGCAATATATTGTAAGCAAAACATCGAGAGGGGGGGGTGAATCAGTATTTAGGGCATACTCAAGAATTTTTACTTTTTCTTACTTGAAAACACATACGCGACTTTCATGTAGCCAACTCGCGTATACACGCGGATATACTTAATAAAACATGCGTATGTCCAACAATCTTATTATGCAGATAATTCTTCACTTATATCATTCCATCATTCACTCATTAGATGTTCAATAAACAGTAAGCATGAGCAGTAATAACAGAATAAACCATCACACATAAGCAACACACATGAACACCAGGATTTTAGGTGGAAACCCAAGTCGGGAGAAAACCACCGCTGCCGTTGTCTCAAACTTCAATATTTTATTATAGAGAAAACATCTTACAACCATGTACTGGCGCAGACTCATACCAGCATGCAGGTACCCACCTGCAGAAGGCTACAACCTTCTCTCGTTTACCAGCCTCACCTGGAAGGGAGCTACAACCCCCTCACTGAAGGCTACAACCCTCTGACTGAAGGCTACAACCATCAGCACCACCATGGACCACCGTTTCATCAATTTTCACACTGGATCCAACAGCTTCCATACAACATATCTTGTAGGCCACTTTTCATCAAATTTTCAGACTGGACCCACTCCACACATTTAAGCTCAACATTCATCAAACCGAAACTTATAACCCCATCAATTCATTCATTATATCATCAACCAATCAACCAACAACTTGATCTTCAATTAACATAATTAGCAGCATATTCATCATTCAAACAACCCAGTTCTGTATGAATACATCATTGACAGATAGCAGTAAAACAACAGAACAGATCAGATATTTCATACCACATACTTCAGTAAAACCCTAGATTCCATATGCGCTTTTACTTCATTGAACTTGCGTATGTACGCGCTTTCATATAGACCAACCCGCGTATACTTCAGTGCATTCTTCAGAAAATCCTTTCTGCCCATACGCGCTTTTCCTTAATCAGACCCGCGTATACATGCGCTTTTGCTGAAGCGAACCTGCGTATACATTTGTAACTTTTCAAGACTGTGCAACTCTTCAAATCAGATAAACAACTCAGATTTCATCCCTTACTTCAGAGAGTATTTCGCCTCATCTCAGATTTAAACAATCCATAATCAGATCTAGAAAATACATATACATTTCAGATCTAGAGATCCCTCTTCATCATTTTCTTCATAGGTGCATCATAGATTCATATCTATCAATCAAGAACAGAGTTCATCCATGTAGATATTCCTTAGAGAGATTTATTCATTCACAACCCTTACTCATGCACACGCTTGCACAATGGTTTTCTTCTCCTTAAATAGATTTGGTCTTTATCAATACCATGAGCCAAAACCACACAACTTCCGATGGTATTCCTAGATGGGATCAAATAGATAATCCAACACTCAATACAATGGGTCAATACCATGGTAATTCCCCTAGGTATCATAGTTTTTAGAGCATAAAAGGCATACACGACTTTGAGCATGCGTATTCGTGTGTATACGCAACTTTGCCTCATAAAAACTGCATATATGCTAACCCTGAATGTATACGTGGGTTCCCTTCACAAAAGTAGAGTATATACGCGGGTTTCCTTCACAAAAGTAGCGTATACATTGTGACATATTATATTTATCATTTTCTAGCACTTACTGGAAATGTTTTCTCTGTCACATCTGAACTGATCTGTCGATACATCATTCTTACATCTTTAGCACATAGGTTGCTTATCATAGGCAACTCATCAAGTAGGTTTCCATCAAGGACAAATTCATTAAGAAGATTGCCATTATCTTCATCAAGTGGGTTTCCATCAAGGACAACACTCTGCATCATATTGCCAACAATCTCCCCCTTTGGACTTGATGGCAACCACGATGGTGTTTGATCACAACAGATAGATACATTAAGCATAATGATATTCTCCCCCTATTCAAACACCATGTCACTCTCTCCCTTTGACATCAAGGGAAAAGGGTGGATCAAAAACCAACACAAGGTTTTTCTGCTCATGTAGAAAGAAGAGCGCTGTAGATCTGATGTGCACTGAAGTTACCATGCTCCCCCCTGAGTTCATGTTGAATGTTCAAACATATTTTTCAATGAAGTACATGACTCTATGACCTTTCCTATCACCAAGGACTCATACTTACATCAATGATCCAACCAAGTGGATTTACATAAGAGACTCAAGTACCCAACCAAGTGGGTTTACACATTTTGACTCAACTTCCCAACCAAGTGGGTTTACACATTTTGACTCAACCACCCAACCAAGTGGGTTTACAAAATGAACAAGTCCTTACATGACTGAATATGACAATTTTACATCATAGATCTCATCATGACCTTTTCATCAAATTACAAATATGACCTTTTATGACCACTACCAAGAAGACCTCAAAAGAGATCATGTTTCAGAACCATCATAATGCCAACATTGCATTATACTCGGCAAGTCTAATGCTCCCCCTGAAAAATGTACATCCAAGCATCTTTTCCATATGACCAAGGCTCCTCCTTAGCTTGTGCATCCTGAGCACTTTCAACAGCAAGTCATCAGCAACAATCTCTGCATGATCTGTCCTTATCTCTAAATCATAAGACTTCTATCTCATCCATGTGTGAAAGCAAGGAATACTCTTCAGCCAAAAGCAAACATGACTCATTCATATTCTCATCATAAGAAACCATGTATCATTTCATCATCATTTAGAACTGAATAATAAGTAGATACAGTGCCAATAATACAATCATTAATAGTCAGACTGATGCTCCCCCTGAACCTGTGCTCCTGATCTTCAGCTGTCATACAAATTTTCTTGTCACAAGTGCATACGCGACTGTCTCCACTGTAACTCGTGTGTATACGTGGATTTAGTTCATTGAACCCGCGTATGGTAAGTGAAACATTGAAAGCTTCACATTCCTTCATCTCCCCCTGAAGTTGTACCACCTATACCTGTCTTCTTCACATCAGATGCTATGTCAGAAATAAATATAACCATAATAATGAGAATCATCATACATTGCTCCCCCTGTGATGATACATTACTAATCTCTATAATGTATCTCACATCATTCATGCATTCATTATGAGAAATAAGCTTTAGAAGCGGATGACTGCAGTAGGGTCAATATTCCCTACGTTTCTGACCGGTCTTCCTTCCTTTTCCATCTTTGCTTGAAGTTTCTTATTGTGTGCTGGAAATTGTTCAATTTCTCAGATCTGTTCATCCTGCATTCTTTTTCTACATGTGCATGCTTGTTACAGGAATAACATCTTGCATGACCAGAAAAGTAAGCATATGGATCATAATGTGTTTTTCTATACTTTCTTCTATTGCAATCAGCTGCTTTATGACCATACTTGTTGCATGAAAAACAATATCCCTTAAAGAACCCAGAGTACCTTTCTGTATAGAATCTATTTTTTTGTGACTGAAACAATCTGCTTCTGCAATTTGCTACAACATGCCCATAATTATGACATTTAAAGCATTCAACATTATTGATCAAAGGAGGGAATGATTTCTTTGGGGAGTTCATGATTGTCAGTTGACCTTTTGCTTCTTTCAACACTTCAGGCTTTGCATTGATATCCTTTGAATCTTTAGCACTTCCTTGTGAACTAGATTCTCCTTTAACAGTTTCATGAAAACCAAGACCAAGTTTAACAGAAGGAGACCTTTGACTACTAAGAATATTGTCTAGAATCTTAGTACTATCTTGAAACCTCAAGAGTTTATCCTTTTCTTCTAATTTACCTTTGAGAATGTTTACCTCAACCTCCAATTTTTGGCATTGCTTCATCATGCTTTCTTCAACCCTTTTTTCCTTCTTCTACTTGATCATTCAAATTTAAGATCTCTTCTTTCAACCCATTTTCTTGCTCTTCAAATATTTGTAAAAGTTCTTCATTCTTCTTATTTGATTTTTCCAGATCCGTTTTGAGCGAGATGATTTCAGCTTCACGTCCTTCCTTTTCAAATGATTGTAGAAGTTCTTCATTCTTCTTATTTGATGCTTCAAGATCTTCTTTCAGAGAGATGATTTCTGCTTCAAGTCCTTCACTGTGATTGGTTACTTTGTCCTGCAGTCTTTGATACATTTCTATTTGTCCCTTCATTGTTTCTATCTGTTCATTCAATCTAGAGATCACATCCTTGAGAATAGATTCCCTCCTTTTAAATTGATCCCAAAAATTACTTTCATCATTGATCTTGAGATTTGCTTCTAGAATTATACTGTTACTTTCACTATCTTCATCATTGCATGCACAAGTGAGTGGATTACAAGAACAACAATCAATACATGTTTCTTCTTCTTCATTTTCTGGTGCACATGTTTTCTAAGATATCTTCTTTTCTTGAGTAGCCTTCTTCTTTTGCTTCTTTTCCATGAGCACTAGCAGATCTTGGTCAGAATCTTCTTCATCTTCACTTGACATTTCATTATTATCTTCATTTGCATAATAACTCTTTCCCTTTTCAAATTGTTTATAAGGACATTTAGCAGCATAATGACCCACTCTTCCATAATCAAAACATTTGAAGGGTAGCTTACCTTTGAATCTCCCAGTACCTGGTTGGAGTCTCCTTACAAAATTTGCTTCTTCTTCTTCTGATATATAACTTGATTCCTTGACAACTTCCTTTTCTTTTCCTTTTGCACACGCCTTAAAAGCAGCTTCTTTGATTTGAGAGGGACCTCCTTGTCTCATTTCATAAGAAGTTAGAATACCATGTAGTTGAACAATAGTAAGAGTTTGCAGATCTTGCCTTTCTTCAATAGCTGACACTTTTGACTCAAATTTTGAAGTTAAAGATCTTAAGACTTTTTCCACCAGAGTAGTATCGGTTATGGTTTCACCCAAACTTCTCATACGATTTACAATATCATCTAGACGTAAAAAGAAATTGGCAATACTCTCATCACTATGCATCCTGAAATTTTCATATTCAATTCTGAGAGTTTGGAGTTTTGCACTTTTTACCTTTGTATCTCCTTCATAGCTCAGAATGATTTTGTCCCATATTTATTTTGCTAAATTTAGCTGCATCACTTTAGCAAATTCTGGTTCAGACAGGCTTCCTAATAGGACATTGACGGCTTTGGCATTGATTTCAAATTTCTTACTTCCTGCTGCATCAGTAGGAATACTTGCCGGATACTGATAACCTCCTTCCGCGATTGCCCATACTTCTGCACCAAGACTTTGCAGATATGCTTTTGTTCATCTCTTCCAGAATAACAGAATATTTCCATTGAATAGAGGTGGCCTTATAGACATTAACCATTCATGACTTCCCATTTTGACGGATCTCCTTCAAGCGATCAAGCTTCTGCAGAAGGACCTGCTCTAATACCAATTGTTGGGAAAATACTGAGAGGGGGGGGGGGGGGGGTGAATCAGTATTTAGGGCATACTCAAGACTTTTTACTTTTTCTTACTTCAAAACACATACGCGACTTTCATGTAGCCAACTCGTGTATACACGCAGATATACTTAATAAAACATGCGTATGTCCAACAATCTTATTATGCAGATAATTATTCACTTATATCATTCCATCATTCATTCATTATATGTTCATTAAATAGTAAGCATCAGCAGTAATAACAAAATAAACCATCACACATAAGCAACACACATGAACACCAGGATTTTAGGTGGAAACCCAAGTCGGGAGAAAACCACCGCTGCCGTTGTCTCAACCTTCAATATTTTATTATAGAGAAAACATCTTACAACCATGTACTGGCACAGACTCATACCAGCACGCAGGCACCCACCTGCAGAAGGCTACAATCTTCTCTCATTTACCAGCCTCTCTTGGAAGGGAGCTACAACCCCCTGCTCTCGTTTACCAGCCTCACCTGGAAGGGAGCTACAACCCGCTCACTGAAGGCTACAACCCTCTGACTGAAGGCTACAACCCTCAGCACCACCATGGACCATGTTTCATCAATTTTCACACTGGATCCAACAGCTTCCATACAACATATCTTGTAGGCCACTTTTCATCAGATTTTCAGACTGGACCCACTCCACCAATTTAAGCTCAACATTCATCAAACTGAAACTTATAACCCCATAAATTCATTCATTGAATCATTAACCAATCAACCAACATCTTGATCTTCAATTAACATAATCAGCAGCATATTCATCATTCAAACAACCCAGTTCTGTATGAATACATCATTGACAGATAGCAGTAAAACAGCAAAACAGATCAGATATTTCATACTACATACTTCAGTAAAACCCTAGATTCCATACGCGCTTTTACTTCACTGAACCTGCGTATGTACACACTTTCATATAGACCAACCCGCGTATACTTCAGTGCATTCTTCAGAAAATCCTTTTTGCCCATATGCGCTTTTCCTTAATCATACTCGCGTATACACGCGCTTTTGCTGAAGCAAACCTACGTATACATCTGTAACTTTTCAGGACTGTGCAGCTCTTCAGATCAGATAAAAAACTTAGATTTCATCCCTTACTTCAGAGAGTATTTCGCCTCATCTCAGATCTAAACAATCCATAATCAGATCTAGAAAATACATATACATTTCAGATCTAGAGATCCCTCTTCATCATTTTCTTCATAGGTGCATCATAGATTCAGATCTATCAATCAAGAACAGAGTTCATCCATGCAGATATTCCTTAGAGAGATTTATTCATTCACAACCCTTACTCATGCACACGCTTGCACTATGGTTTTCTTCTCCTTAAATAGATTTGGTCTTTATCAATACCATGAGCCAAAACCACACAACTTCCGATGGTATTCCTGGACGGGATCAAATAGATAATCCAACACTCAATACAATGGATCAATACCATGGTAATGCCCCTAGGTATCATAGTTTTTAGAGCGCAAAATGCATACACGACTTTGAGCGTGCGTATTCACATGTATACGCAACTTTGCCTCATAAAAACTGCGTATATGCTAACCCTGAATGTATACGTGGGTTCCCTTCACAAAAGTAGAGTATATACGCGGGTTTCCTTCACAAAAGTAGCATATACATTGTGACATATTATATTTATCATTTTTCTGGCACTTACTGGAAATGTTTTCTCTATCACATTTGAATTGATTTGTAGATACATCATTCTTACATCTTTAGCACATAGGTTGCTTATCATAGGCAACTCATCAAGTAGGTTTCCACCAAGGACAACTTCATTAAGCAGATTGCCATTATCTTCATCAAGTGGGTTGCCATCAAGGACAACACTCTGCATCATATTGCCAACATATTGATAGCGGGGTTTTTAGCTGAGGCTTTCCCTATATAAATATTTGTGTTATGCAATTGAAATTATTTCTCTTTCATGTTCATGTGATTATGCAATAGTTGGTTTCCAAAATTTGTAGAGTAGATTCAAGTATTTTGTTTTAACATATTACAAATATTAGTTTGAATATATGTGGATTTTATAGATTGTGTCAAAGCAAGAATCACTATAGAAGAGAAGAATATGAGTTTTTTTTAGTAGGTGAATCGAATTTGCAGATATACTCTTCAGGAAAAACAACAAGATCAATATGTCTTTATGTGGATTGAGACTTAAATATGACCTTGAGGTTAGTTTGAATTACATAGCTTGGAAGGAATAGGATGGAAGCAGTGTTGGAAGATAATGGGGTGAAGGAGTTCATAGACAGTGATATTTAGAGTCCCGCAAAAACAAATGCTAAAAATCTGGATGCATGGAAGAAGAAAATAACAAAGGCAAGAAAAATTCTATTGGAAGGAGTTTGATATCATATTTTCTCAAATTTCCATGGAAAAACGACTCCATATGCTATGTGGAAGGCATTAATAGATTTTTTTCAGAACAATAGCAACCATAGGAAGCTGGAAATGAAGGACAAGCTCAGAAAAATCAAGATGCAGAAAGGTGACACAATATCAAAATACTTGAACAATTTCACTCAGTGTTGGGATGAGCTTGGAAGTGTTGGTTTTACAGTTTCCGAGGATGATTTGGTGAGCCTAGAACTTCTAGGCCTTCCCAAGAGCTGGTACAACTACCAGGATTCCGTGAATGGGAGGGAGAATCTACCAGAGTGGGATCGATTGTGGTTCAAAATGGTACAAGAAGAGATTCAGCGAAATACCAAAGATGGATCCTCATCAAAGACTGATGATGAGGAAAATTGTGCCTTTGACGGAACAAAAAAGAAAGGGAAAAGGAAGGAATTCCATTCCAAATCATATTATGGTCAGGTAGGAAGAAAGACTTGTCGAAGATTAAATGCATTCACTCTCATGAGCTGGGACACTGCCAAGTGTCTACGCAAGAAGGCCGACAAGAAGCCCTTAGGAGGAGCGGTAGGTGAAGCTCTTTCTTCACAATTCAGGCTGGATTTCACTCTCATTGCATTCATGGTGTCATCAGTGATGGGTTCTGTGAGGTAACTGGATAGTGGAGCTTCATTCCATATGAATGAAAACAAATAATTCTTTAGAAACTTGGAGGAGAATGATCTCCAGATGCACATCGACATGGGAGATGATGGGAGGTATAATGAGAACTACATAGGTACTGTTACCTTTCAGAGGGAGTCTAATACTCCTCTCACATTAAAAGATGACATGTATTTTCTTGGTTTAAAGAATATTTTAGTTTCAATTGCTATGTTAGAAGATTGTGGCTATGATGTGATATTTAGCAAAGGAAAGGTGTTCCTTCATCACAAAGTCACGAGACATGTAAAGAAGATTGGGGTTTGGGTAAAGAAACTATACAAATTAGATGTAGAAGACTGTGTCGCCTTGAGCACAAAAGTAGAGAATTTGCAGAGCTGATACATTGGTAAGTTATGGCATAGAATTTGGGCCATCTACACCACAATGATTTGAATATCATGTAACAGGTTTCTACAAGACTTCTCAAGGGTGCACTTGAGAAACAAGATACATGCAAAGGGTGTACATTGGATAAGTACACCAAATCCACCTTTCATGATAAGGACAGTGAAGTGAAGGCGATCCTTGAAGGAGTTGACTCAGATGTGCATGGTCCGTTCTTGACAACCTCCACATAAAAACACAAGTATTATGTGATTTTTGTAGATGATTTTTCATGCAAGTGTTGGATATTATTCATGCAAAATAAAGATAATAAGTTCTCAAAATTTTGTGAGTTCAAAGAACTTGTCGAGAAATATACAGGGAAGAAGGTGAAGCCTCTCAAGAGTGACAATGATGTAAAATATTTGTCAAATTAATTCAAGAATTTTTTTTGTTTAGAAATAATTCTTCCATCATTGGAGATACTAGATTGATCTTCTGGGAAATATTTTGATCTTTGGAGATGTTGTTTGACATTGGGTTCAACCCTCCCCGTGTGTTTCGCGACATGGACTAACCGCCTATTGTGGATCCTAACTCTCGCGATTGTAGTGGATACTAACACCTGTGGGTTTTGGTCTAATGGCAATCGTGATTCCAACAAGTGGTATCAGAGCGACAGGTCTCAAGTTTGAAACTCACCCGGCTCGTGTTGGGGGGGGAGATATTGTTGGAAATTGGGTTCAATGCTCCCCATGTGTTTCGCGACATGGAATAACCACCTCTTATGGATCCTAACTCTCGCAATTGTAGTAGAGATTAACGCCTGAGGGTTTTGTTCTAATGGAAATCATGATTCCAACAGATGTGTGGCGAATAGTTATCATATGACTCGTTCTACAAAATTCATTGTTCCTGAAAACATAAACTTGTCATTTATTTTATGAGTGACACTGGTACATAGCTTGATTGGAAATTCTGCTCCTATGATTCAGATGTCTATACATAACTCCTTTTTTTTGGATTTCACTTATCATATTAGCGATTGATTCATGTTTTTCCACGTGTTGTTGTTGTTGAGTTGGTGACTGAATCATTATTTGGAATTTCCATCATTTGAATTGCAACCTCTGCATATGTCTTAACCTCCCTAAATTCCTCTTCTTCCTTACTTATGATATTGGCTAGGTCAGTATTTACTCCCTTATCTTCAACTTGGTTTGAAACGACTGACGAATTCAATACTTAATTTTGAAGTTGTTCTAACTTGTCATTAAATGAATCCCTGTCATTTTTAAGTTTTTTTTTTGTAAGTAGGGTTTGGTTGTGATTCCTTAAACGTACAAGGTCATCCTTTTATGAATTGTTGACTTTATTCTTAGTAGCGTCATCATATTTTAAACTTTTAATTTGTTCTACTAATGTTTGGTTAAGGCTCTTTAAACATAATTTTTGTTCTTTTTGTTCTAACAAATTCTTCTTGAGTTCCTTCTTTGATTCTTTAGCATTCTTGACTTGTTTGAGTAGTTTTTCTTCATGATATTTGAGGCACGAAATGACTTCTTCAATCTCTTTTTGCTTCTTTGATATGTTTTTTTGTTATTTTGAAAAAACAAGTATGAGATATCCTTAAAGTCTTCTGATGAAGCAATTGTCGATTTTGACTCCATTTTCATGTCTTGAAATGTGATCATCTTTCCCTTGTAATAAAACATCAAGATTTTTTTCTCTATGTTTAACATGAACCCACCCCATTATCTAAACCAAGGTTGACCAAGAATTATGTCAACCTTTGTGTCATACATTTTTACAACACTAAATTGGGACATGTACTCATAATAATCTACTTTTATTTGTAAATCATTAATTTCATATTCCTTTCCAAAAATATCTGTTCTTTCGCCTACATTTGCATCTAAAATAAGCAGTCGATTTTCCAGATTAATATTTATATAATTTTCTTCGTTGCTTGTATTGATAGCGATATTAACTTTTTTTCCTTGGATAGTTCCTCTTAATTCAATTATCTTGTGAGGCGTGATTAAAACATCCTTATAGGAAAATCATTCTTCCTTCATTGTTTTTGAACGAGGCTCCATTTTACATTTAAAGATATGAGATTAGGGTTTTGAGGGTAACCCTTTCCTAATCTTAATAATAATACTTTTAGGTATTATACTCTTAATATTTTTTTTTTGAAATATTTTTCAATATGATTTTTTTTTAATTTCTTATATATATATATATATATATATATTTTATTTACTTATTTATTTATTTTCTTTTAATAATATTATTTTTTATACTTTACCTTTTTTTTCTTTTTTTTTTCCTTTCTTTTCTTTTATAATCTATTTCTTTTTCCTATTCCCTCATTTATTTTAACTCTTATTTTCGTTGTTATATATATATTCTCTAAAGGTATGGCCAAAGGCATGTAGTATGGAGAAACTATAGAAGATCTGAAATGCTTAAGTTGTGATGACAACAAGGTTGATAAAGACTTGATGGCCAAACAAATGTATTCGATGATGATTTATTGTGATAATTAGAGTTGAATCAAACTCTTGGTTAATCCAGTTTTTCATGACAGGTCCAATAATAATGATATTCGGTATCACCATCTCAGATATTGTGTGCAGAGGAGGATTATGTCATTAGAGTACATTCCTATAGAGGAGTATGATGCAGACATCTTGACGAAGGCACTATCAAGAGGAAAATTCTAGTTCCACAGAGGCAAGATTGGGGTAGTAGAGAATCTCTTTCTTGTTGAGAGGGAGTGTTGAAAATGGAACAAGAATAGGCTTCTAATTTAATTTTACCTTAATTAAATTAGAAGTAAATTGTAATTCCACATCAGATGGCAACTTGTACGAGTTAAATAAGTCATGAATATTTATTTAGTTCAGTTAGTTCAAGTTGAGGCTCAAACTAGAGGCATGTAGAGAGTCTCCAAATTTTTAGGATCCCTGGTTGAGTTTATTTTGAGTTGTAATTGATTAACTTAATTTATTTGAGTTAACATCAGTTTAACTAGTTCTAACTGATGGATAAACTAGTGAGAGGTCAAGTGAATTAAATTAGATTTAATTCACATGTAGTGATCAATCAAATAGCTGATAATTCAATCAAAAATAACTCATGCATGTCAATTCCGAGGAATACCCAGCTGAGATTGGAGTTAAAGGGAAGTGTATTATCATTTGTATATTCTGAAAATTATATAGGTGGTGCATGGAGTCATAGGAAGAGCCTTGATGTACAGTGCAATCATTATTGGGGAATTTCATTGTTAATAGGGGCCTAATTCCCCAAGAAAATGTGAAACGAAATAGGTATTCCTGAGGCCAAGATATTGGTTAAGTATTGAACCAAGCTTTCCTAGGAATCAGTGAGACAGACAAATATAGTGCAGAGAGATCTCAAACCTGAGAGAAACACTGTATTGTTATCATATTCTTTGGTTTATGCAATATAAAGATAGCGATGTATTTAGCTGAGGCCTTCCCCAGATATATCTTAGTGTTGTGTGATTAAAATTCTTTCTCTTTCTTTTTTCATGTGATTATGCGATCACAATTGGTTTCTTCAATTTGTAGAGTAGATTCAAGTATTTTTTTTTAGCATATTACAAATATCAGTTTGTATTTGCGTGGATTTTATACATGTCATTCTTTTGTCGATATTATGTATTGGATTTAATGTTATGAAATCAAATACTAAACTAATTTTAGAAATGGAAATGTTATTTTGGAAAAAAATTAATCCTAGGCAAGAACAACAATTTGTAATTGAAATCCTATGAGCATATATTAAGTATTCTCTAATATAATTTACTTTGTAAAAAGGCATGTATTAGGTGGTGTTTATTATTCCTCAATCATGGATTTAGATCCTAGGGGCAATGATTCAAGCCTAAGAGATAGAAACCAATTTTTTGGAGCAAATATGGTCAACTTTACACATGCTACAGGAGTGCTATAGGCGGTTGCTATGGAAGAAACAAAATTTCTACAAGAGGTATTGTTTTGATACAGGGGAAGATAACTCACCGAATGACCAAGTAAATCAAAAGAAATTGGGATGGGAAAAAAAATATTAATTAGGATTTCCTAGGACTCCATTTCAAGTGGAATTACTCCAAAATACCCTTGTTAACATGTGCTAAAAAAATAGTAGAAAATTACTACTCTAAAAACTCGAAATTCAAGAACTAGTGAGCAAGTTAACCTATCAAGTTCCTAACCTAATAAAGTGAAAATGAAATGGAGTAAATTTTGTTATTAATTTCAATATTTTTATGACCCAATACAGGTGGAATTAACTCAATTGAATCTCACTAACATTTTCTGAAAAATACCAGAAATTTGCTACTTTTTGCCACAAGAGACTTCCAGAAATTCTAGATTTGTCAACTAGTATACCAATCCAAGTAGATCAATGATGAATATGAAATTTATAAGGAGGAATAATTCTTATGACTCTATAAATAACCTACCAAAAAACTCACTTCAATCATTTAACCCTATCCTACAACAAAAGAAACATCAATACTAAATGCAGAAATAGGAAAAACAAGAATAAGAGATGCATGTGAATAAAAAGTGAAAGGAAGAAATAAAAATTGTACAAAAGGGCTCTAAGGCTCTTGGGATTTCCAAGCCCAAGGATAATGAGAGTCCTATGAATGAGAACAAGATTTAGAAGCTAAAAATGGCACCAGACTTCATTATTTGAATCAATCCATGTACATCCCTGCTAAAAAAGAAAGTGGACCTGCAAAAATACAAGTTTTCTCCACAAACGGACTAAGAAGTGCATGCTCTTAGAAGAAAATTTGAATTGGTACTTATAAAAATTAATGGGGAAGAATTATCCTTCAAAGGAGGAAAATTTCCCCTCCAAAATCCCTCAAATAGTGGATCTGGCTCCCAACACTAGGAATCTACATTAAATGACAGGGAACACATTCCTATATTTTCTCAATCACTGGATCTCTATAATTTGTCAATAATTTCATGATATTTTGTTAATTTATTATCCAATATTGGTCCTCCTGTAGTGGGGAGCAAGTCCCTAGAGTATCTCCTCCTCCAAATCTTCGTAATCTTCCCAATACTCTCACAATAATCTACAAAAATAAATAATATTAGGCACATAACAAGCAAGGATAAACCAAATTCCAAGGACCCATTAATACTATGCATTAACTCTATGATGTGCAAGTAAGGGGGTAAAATATATGTTTTAATTGTTTATAAATAAGCAAATGGGCTTAATAAAATAGACAATTTTGGGGCCCCTCAATGAACACCAGAAGAACTTGATGGCAGTGTTTTTTCCAGTTGAGATAAGTCTTAATTGTTGCTCAAATTTATTTAGGTAAGTTTTGATGAATGGTTTTGACATCTTCTCTACATCAACAATATCACTTTGTAAAGATTCAAACTCAGTCTTATTCTCTCCTTCTTGTGTTTTCCCTTTTTTTCTATTAAATAGGATATTTGAGTCTATCTAAGGAATTTAAACAAAATGATGTGGGAATAATAGAAGCTCCCTATGAATTATTATAAGATCGGATGGGGATTTTGTGGCCACTTTTTAAATTAGTATTTATATTTTTTCTCTTTAACTCCCATTCAAACTTATTTCTACCTCCTCATACTTGAAAATGGGAAAGTTAGGCTATTAAAAAAGGTTTTACTATTCCTAAATTAATTTAGATCAAATATAAGGTTGCCCCTCACATAATGTTCTACTATTCTTATATATGTCCACATAGTTGGACCTCCTCAGAAATATAACTAACTTGTATTGTGTTTGTAAGCTAGCTACTAATATCTGGATAGAGGGGATGGGGATAGGGGTTTTGGAGGTGTGTGGACATCAAAAATGAAATGGATTTTCCATCATACATAGACATGTTGGTTTCCCTCTAAAAAGTGGAAGCAGAATTAATTACAACCACATTGTCAACTTGAAAATTTTATCAGACAAAATACATACCACATCGAATTTGAAGCAGGTGTGGTGGTGAAGTAGTGTCAGGGATGCACCGAGATTGAACCCTAAAACTAATTTTACAAGCTGGAGGGGTTGTACAAGGCCTACAAAAAAAGTGCATTCCAAACAAAACCAAAATCAGTTTTTGTTATTTATAAATAATAAATTAGCAAGCTTAGTGACAACCATTTTTACAGACTGGTCAGACTTAGCCACATTCAAAATCAAAGAAAAGGATCTAAGAGGCTCCTATCCCATTCTTGTTGATATTTTTTCTAGTTATTTTCAGCACCTTCTGCTCAAGGCTATGTAGGCTTGAATTGTCTTGTGGAGGGGTGCATTTTTTTCCTTCTCTACCAGCCACTATTGCTACTGATAAAGTTGATAGCAAGCTAAACTATTTTTCCATTCCCATTCCCACCACAAAACTCAAGGAAGGAGAAGGAGAAGAGGATGTGTTGGAGGGGAAGTTGTAGTTGTTGACTCTCTAAATACACATCCTAACTACATGAACTCTCTCAAGATCATGTTGCATACTAAGATGATGAAGTACAATGTATAGGGCATCATGGAAACCCTTGACGAAATGACTTTACTGGAACCTTATGAGATAGAGTGGAAACTAATAAAGGCTCAAACACACTATTATATTAGAGACATGAAGGAATATTGTCATACTTATGAACACATTTTAATTTTTTATCCCTTCAACCCCGACACTTTGTAGGTATATTGTATTTTATCACTCCATGCCTCCTAACAATTTTTTGTAAATGAATTCTGAATTTGAAATGTGGTCAAACTCCACCAAGAACTCAATTTTGCAGGTTCTATACCTGCTAGGATTTGAACCTAGGTGCCTTGGTATAACTTTAGTGCACCCATATTTTTGTCTTCCCTTTGAATCTGGGTCCCTTGGTAGAATATTAATTCTTTCAGATTTATTTTTCTTCCCTTCCTTGTTCAGAAAAGCGACATCGGGATATATTTTTAGAAAAAATTTGACAATGTCATCACTATATTCAAACTTGCTATAAGCCTGCACAACATCAACCAACTTGTGCTTTTCTATTAGATGGTGCACTTGTACTTTTATAATTGATCCTCCACAAGTACTTGATTTGAGGGGTTTCCCATCATTTTGACTATATAATTTATTTCCTTGCTTGATAAGCCTTTTATCAATAGAATTGGATCTAATGGTGTATCAATGAAGTGGATCAATTCATATCCCTATCATATGTCTTGCATATTTATTTTGGTGAACGATGTCATTACCAATGGGTAACTGGGCCTTTTACAATTTTTTTGGGTTTTGGAGGGAGCCTCTGAATCTAAATTTGACTAGGTAGCCACATTCAAGAGGCGAGAACTTGCCCTCGATATTGGTGGTCTTATTCTGACTAGAATATACGCTAAGCTCAAGGTGGTATTTTTTATTGATTGGAAAATGTTTCTGAAAATGACCATTTTCATGATATAAATAACAATTGAAGTGGATATTTTCACAATTATTGAAGTGGATATTTTTTATTGATTGGAAAATATTTCTGAAAATGACCATTTTCATGATATAAATAACTTTGAATTTGCTTTACTTCTTCAAGTCAAAGCAATATCTTTTTTTTATATTATTAAACACCAATTTGACATCTGAGAGTATATATCCTCTAATCACTTGTTAAAAAAATACTCACTACCTTATTTGGCCTATTTATTTAAAATAGGCGTGGAGGCCATGTTTGCTAACTTGGGCCACTTTAATAAGAGATTTATTCATGTTCAAACGATTTATGCAATTAAAACATTATTCCATCATGATGTAATATCTCTGTTGTACATATTTACTCCTGCATGTAAATTTTCGGTCTGCCACCTTTTTCAAATTTCTTTCAGACCTCTGTCGTGGCCTAAAACCCCATGCTCCTGTTTGATATTACCATCCCCACCCGAAATTCCGCTCTACAAAGGTCAAAAACCCATAATTTAAATTCATCGGGCCCAGTTTTAAGATCTTAGCCCCCCGTGCTTTGGCTACCATATGACCTGAGCGCGAATTAATATGCCAAAGGGAAGGGAGCTTAACATTAAAGGCTTTCGGGTGCAATCATGACCGTCTGATCGAGTTCAATCAACGGAGCGGCGATCGTTCTATGTGGCGGGCCCCGCGCGCAGAAAACTGGCGGTAAATCCCGCACCACTTCCACCGAGCCGGTGGTATTTACCATGGGGGCAGCGATTCCATTTAAAACGTGCCGCGTGTCTTTGGTATGGGCCCAAGAAACCACTTTGCTCACTCGTTATCTCGTGTCCGTCATGTCCTGTGGCCCACCATTGTGCTGCTCCCATCAACTTCCAGCCGTTGATCCGTGTTTGCAATCCAACGGCCCAGAATCCAGTCTCCCCGTCTGTTGACTCCACTGCCACGTCGCCTTCCCACCTGTCCCCCGTACATCCACGTGTTTCACTCCCGCGCGTCTAAGATATTTCCCCTGTCATATATATATATATATACGTGTGTTTTCATTCATATCCTTCATTTTTATTCATTTCTCACGTCCAAACTGTTCTACGTGGAAAATTCACGCTCTCTCTGTTTAATCAGAATCTCCATCGTCTTTCCTCTGCCACCCTGCATGTTCTTGTCATCCGTTCGTGTCCGCGACGTCATCATCATCTCCACCTCCATGCTCCTTACCTCTAAGTCTGGTTTCTCTAATGTTTTTGTGGGTTTTGCAGGTTCCAAAGATGACAAAAAGGCCTCATAATTTATCGCCCCCATTACAGAGGTCAAGAGCATATCAAAGGACGTATTTTGCTGGCGAAATTTAAAAAAAGAGAGAAGTCGAGGGTAGTTGTGTGGAATGATTATCATTAAATACAACAAATATATGAACCTACAGAACCCTCCAGAGAAAATCAAGGAACGCTCTGCCCTGCATTAAAGGTCCAGGATTTAAATTCAAAGTTAAAGGTCAAGAGTATAGTACAAAATCGCAGGCTATCTCAGGGTTTTATGACAGCAGATTTTCCCTCTTTCAGTAAGAGGTAGAACATTGTATATATTATTATTTGTGTCTTGTTCATGAAGACATTTTCATCCTCAAAATTTATTTCTAGAGGCAGATCGTAAAGTACAGTCATTTATATTCAGTCATTCATAGAGTGGGCGCGAATTCTTTCCGCCATTTTGTTCAAATTAAGTCATTAAATGTGCTCCATCTACCTCCTTCTCTAGAATTCTCTATCTTCTCTATAAAAACCTGGAAAGAAGACATTGTAAGGGTTCCAGATTTCTATCAGCAAACTGTGCAGTGAAAAGGATTTTGTATACATTTTGTAATATTTCTGTATGAAGGCTCAGAGCCCGTAGGGTCTCAGTGAGGAGGAGTTATAACTGTAATGAGGATTCTGGTCTTTGGTATCTCACAGTATGTAATTTTCTCTTATGTGTTAATACAATATCTCATTTCATGCTACTTATCTTCTTGTATCATGTTCTAGAATGCGAGTGGCTCACTAGTTTGCAGTAAGGATTCATCCTTGTTGATGCCCTTTTTGGAATTAGTCAAGCGCTTTAAATAGGCCTAGTCATGATATATTGTTCCATGTTCACTTCATCCATATTTTCTGCTATATTAGTTACTTGAGGAGGGTGCTTTTAAAATGCCATTGTCATGTAAGGATTCATAAATTAATATTCCCTTATGTGGTTCTGTTGTGTATCTGGGTATTAGTCTCATGTTAACTAATATCTTCTTTATGTTTCCTCACTGCACTCATTTCCTGATATTTGATTTCTGTGATATATTATCTGAACTGGCCCTCTTTGCAGTAAGCTCTCTCTTAACTGTCTGATGCCTTTATATTGGGGTTTTGCATAATGTTCCTACATTATTCTTATCTTTGTATCAGCTTCTGAGAGAGATTGGTTCCATTTTAATCTTATTTCCTTGTTTCACAAGAGATAGTAAGGAAGCTTTTGGATTGACAACCCAAGCTATATGAAGAGCTCCTTGCTATATTAAGATGTCCTAGGCACTGGTCTATGGCAACTCTAGACTGTCTCTAGGGGTGACTAAATTGTCCACAACATCTTTCTGGCGCCATTGCCGGGGACCGAATTCAAGAATATCAGTTTCCTTGGGCCTCGACAAGCTGTTTTCACTCTCTAATCAGGTGAGCACAGAGAGTTGAAGAGTTGCGTATCTCTCTCCTTGGCGGCTCCATTGCTTTTATTTGATAAATTTATTGGTAGTCCTGGCTCCTCGCAAGCCACATTTGAGGTCAGATACATCTCAGTCAAAAATACCTTACGTGTCTGACCGAGAGAAGATCATTCACAAAAGAGTTTGGAAGGAGAGGAAGCCAGTTCGTGTTGAAATCCCTGAATATTCCGTTGAAGATTATCCGCCCTCTTCCTCTCAAGAGATCAGAACAGAAAATCCTGAGTTTTACTCAGAAACTCCACGTAGAGGAAGTGCCTGGATTGAAGAAGATTCTCACCCTACTCACGAGGATGAGGAAATTAAAGAAGTCACAGAAGTAGCTGCTGTTAACCGTGAACTATTCCCATCCACACCTCAGGCTTCTGTGCAATATATCCCCATTTTTATTCATACTCCACTTCCTCCTACTCCTCTCCCTTCATTTGTATCTCAGACTATTGTACAACCCCCACCTCCTCCAATGGCTAATGTTCCTGCTTTTTTATTGAACAAATACGCCCCGCTGGCCTTACCCCAAGTGCTAAATGATATGCCACAGGATTACCTGAAGATTCTGCCGAGATTTAACGGAGAAAATGAAATTGATGCTCAGAAACATCTCGAGACTTTCTGCTCTTTTGCAGAAAACTTAAACGTTGAACATTTGGATGTGGTTCTGAGATTTTTTGGGCAGTCTTTGGAGGGTGAAGCCAGAAAATGGTTCAAGACATTGGGAAATCGTTCTGTGAACACCTGGGACCAGATGGAGAATGATTTTCTCAGGAAGTGGGGAGAAAAGAAAGATCATGGTCATTGTCCTACTGAGTTTAATACTATGAAGAAGAAACAGAAAGAAGGGGTATCAGAGTTTATTAAAAGATTTAACAAATTGTATTTGAGCCTGCCTCCTGAAATGAAGCCCCATGAAGCTGCTGCCAAGATAATTTTCATAGCAGCCTTTGATTTCGATTTTGGATTCTCACTGAGAGAAAGAAAACCTGCCACTTTAGATGATGCATAGTCAGATGCTCTGGAGTTGGAAGCAAACTTTGCCTCCACTGGGAAATTAAAAGGAAAAGTGGAACAAGATACTAGGAGGAGAGGCAAAGAAGAGGTTTCCACCTCTAATCAGGAAAAGGATTCAGATAGGATGGATGAAATAAGAAAAATAATAAAAAAGATGGTCAAGCTTGAACTGGAAGCTAAGAATGCAGCTTCCAAGAATTTTTATAATTCTCCAAACAGAGGATACAATCCCCAGTATAGAAGACCGCCATTGCAGATATTGCCGAGAGAAGCAAAGGAACAACAGAACCAGGTACCTCATCCCTTGTACCTGGAAGGTCTGGCAGATGACTCCACTGGAGATGCAGCTTATGGAATAGAAGATTCAAATCTGGCTTTTTCAAATAATGATGATATGGAATGCCCATTGCAAGACGAAGAGGAAGAAGCGGAGATTGACCATTATTGTAAGCAATTTACTGACTTCATGGAAGCACAATTCAATGTAAAATATGATCTCAGGTCTTCAAGGAAGAGGACCAGAACTCAAGATCAAGAAGAGGAGCCACCTCAGAAAGAAGCATCTACTCCGAAGGAATCAGCAACGAAGAGAAACATAGAAAAAGGTAAGAATCCTCTAAATACTCCCTTGCAGCCTAATGGTCAGATTCCTTCTTCTTCAAAAATAGTCATTCCTCCTAATGTTGAGCCTATGTCAAAAGAAATTAAATCTTCAGCTGAAAATAAAGAGTCAAAAGAAGTTGTAATAGAAAAGCCCCCACCTGCTTTCAATCTACAAAAAGAACTTGAGAAAATTAAGATTCCAGTTCCCCTAACTGAATTATTGAAACAACCTGTATACTAGTCTCAAGTTACTTCTTTCATGCTCCCTCCTGAAATACCAATTGTACCTGATAGTTTAAACCTTCAAGAAGAAATACCCATGGTAGTCTTTGGCCCACATGTCGAGGAGATAGACCCTTCTACTCCTCCTTTTTACGTGTCTCTGGTTGTTCATGACCTGCTGTTACACAATTGTATGTTAGATTCTGGGGCTTCCCATAATCTTATGCCTTTGTCTGTCATGGAACAACTAGGACTGCAAATTACAAGACCATACAAAGACCTATATTCATTTGATTCTAAAAGAGTTAAATGCTTGGGAATGATTAAATATTTAGTGGTCAATTTAGCCCAAATTCCAGCAAAGAGTGTGGTCATGGACATTGTGGTTGCCGATATCCTAGCTCGCTTTGGCATGTTGCTGTCAAGGTCCTAGGGTACAAAGATTGGGGGGTCAATTAAATTGGATTTAACATATGCTACTGTCCCAGTCTTTGGAGGTCAGGAGAGGAGGTTATACAGAGAGACTAGATTTGTTAAAATGGTAACTAAGGCTGACTGCTCAGAGAATTCCCCAATTTATAACAAAGAGGGAGATTTTTCATGTTTGATGTTAGAAGAAAATCAAAATTATGCTCATGAACCCCTTTTTGGTCAGATCCAAGCTTAGCAGCCTAAAGAAGACCAGGAATCGGGAATTTGGACTTTGCATTTTGATGGAGCAAATTCAAGAGAAGGCAATGGAGCTGGGGTATTATTAATCTCTCCTACAGGAAAATGGGTGCCGCTGTCCTTTAAATTGGAGTATGAGGCTACAAACAATGTAGCTGAATATGAAGCACTATTATTGGGACTACAGATAGCTAGAAACATGGGCATCCAAAGTTTAAAAGTCTTGGGAGACTCTGAGCTGGTGGTAAGACAGATCAAAAATCAATGCCAAACTAAGCATCCACGGCTGAGAGCTTATAGAAATGAAGTGTGGGACATGATAGAAAATTTCTTCTCAGCATTTAACATACAGTTCATGCCCCGGGAGCAAAACAGAATAGCATATTCTCTCGCTGTAGCTGCCAGCACATTTTGTCCTCCTCAGAATCCACTTTTAAGATATGAAGTGGAGGTACGTTATAGACCATCCATTCCAGATAATATAAAGCATTGGCAGGTATTTGAAGATGATGAACAGATGAAGAGATTCATGGAGACAGTGGGAGAATTCTCCAATACGGAGATTGATGATAATGAGGAGGAACAAGTTGAAAATATCGTAGAAAACAGTTGGGAAGAAAGAATAGCAGGTAATAAAGTGCTGCAGCTAAAAGGAAATGTTATACCTAGAGGGCTGGTGCCCCTAGAAATATTATTTAACAAGTATGATATTCCGTTGCAGCCAAACAAGGTGACAGAATAAGATCAAGTGGGAGATCTGAATATGGGTACTTATGCTGATCCCAAAATTGTAAAATTATCTAAAAGGGTCCCAGATGAATATAAAGAAAAATATTTGAAGCTGTTTCAATCTTATAAAGATGTATTTGCTTGGTCCTATCAGGACCTAAAAACTTTTGATGTTAACATAATGCAGCATAAAATTCCTTTGAGGGAAGATGCAAAGCCTTATAAGCAGAAGCTCAGACAGATAAATCCTCTGCTGCTTCCCTCTATTGAAAAAGAAATCAAGAAGTTACTGAAGGCCAAAATAATTGTGCCATTGAGATACTCAGAATGGATAGCAAACCTTGTTCCTTTTCGAAAGAAAAATGGAGAAATAAGACTGTGTGTGGATTTCAGAAATTTAAATAGAGCATCATTGAAGGATAATTATCCACTGCCAAAGATGGACTACATCCTGCAGAAAGTGGTGGGAGCATCCAGAATGTCAATGATGGATGGATTTTCTGGTTATAATCAAGTAGTTGTGCTCCCAGAAGATCAAAAGAAAATTGCATTTACTACACCGTGGGGAACATTTATGTATGCCAGAATGCCATTTGGATTAATTAATGCAGGAGCCACTTTTTAGAGGGCAATGGACATAGCCTTTGTTGGAGAACAGGACAAGTTTTTGGTGGTATATCTTGATGATATCACAGTGTTTTAAAAGAATGATGCTGAGCATATTGAGCATTTAAGAAAAACTTTTGAAAAATTCAGAAGGTATGGCCTATCCCTCAACCCTCAAAAATCTTTATTTGCATTAGATGAGGGAAAACTCTTAGGGCACATTGTAACTAAAGATGGAGTGAAAATTGACCCTAAAAGAGTTGAAGTAATAAAAAGTATTCCCTTACCTAGGAATAAGAAGGAAGTACAGGTGTTTTTAGGCCGAATTAATTTTCTAAGAAGATTTATTCCTAACTATGCTGAGATAGTTAGGCATATAACTGATATGTTGAAGAAGGAGAATGAAGTAAGATGGTCCCAGGAATCTAGAGATGCATTTACAAGGATAAAACAGGCATTTTCTGAAGCTCCTGTGCTAGCTGGACCGGATTACAATAATCCATTTATGATCTTTTCATTTGCTTCACCTCATACAATTGATGGAGTATTATTATAGAAAAATGAAGATGGATACGAGCAACCAATAGCCTTCTTCAGCCAAGTATTGCATGATGCTGAATTGAAATATAATATATTGGAGAAGCAGGCATATGCCCTAGTAAAGTCCCTTAAAGCTTTCAGAACCTATATTTTGCAATCTCACATTACTGCATATGTTCCCACAGCAGCTGTCAAAGACATTCTTCTTCAGGGGGATAGTGAAGGTAAAAGAGGAAGATGGATTGCAAAAATACAGGAGTATGATCTAGACATAAGGCCTACCAAGCTGATTAAAGGACAGGGACTTGCTAAGATGTTATCTGAATCAAATCATCAAGCTTTGGGCATTAATTTATCCATGACAGCAAACGAAGAATCTGAAAAAGAAGAAGAGCAGCAAGGACTGGAGATGGCCACTCAAAAGATACACATAAAATATCTCAATAGTCCTTGGTATAAATAAATAGTTGAATATCTTTTAACACTTAGCTGTCCTCCAAGTTGTGATAAGATAAAATACAGAGTTGTAAGGATGAAATCCCAGAAATATATAATTGCCAATGGACAGCTATATTGGAGAGACCCTTCAGGTATATTACTGTTGTGCCTCACAGAAAATGAAGTAGAAAGTGTAATGATAGAATTCCATGAGGGAATATGTGGAGGACATTACAGCTGGAGGGCTACAACTCAAAATATCTTGAAGGCTGGGTTTTACTTGCCAAAATTGTATACAGATGCTTTTGCTTGGGTCAGAGCATGTGACAAGTGCCAGAGATTTGCAGAAAGGCAGAAATTAGCAGCTTTTCCTTTGATTCCTATTCATGTAAATGAACCATTTCAAAAATGGGCATTAGATTTTATAGGAAAGATACATCCCCCATCAAGTGGCCAATATAAATGGATACTAACAACCACAGATTATTTCACGAAATGGGTGGAAGCCATACCTACCAGAAATGCTACAGATGCCGTGATAATGAAGTTTATAGAGGAAAATATCATATCTAGGTTTGGCTATCCTACCAGAATTGTAACTGACAATGCACAGGCTTTCAAATCTTCCAGGTTTGTAAATTTCTACCAACGATATAATATCATATTGACTCACTCTACTGCTTACTATCCACAGGGAAATGGCTTAGCAGAGTCTTCTAATAAAACCCTGGTGAGGGCCTTGAAAAAGGAAATCAGTGAGAATCAGAAGAATTGGGACTCCCAATTAAAGTTTTCTCTGTGGGAAAATAGGATAACCAGTAAGAGAGCAACAGGGAAATCTCCCTATGAGCTGGTATATGGGCGAGCAGCTGTGTTTCCTGTGCAATTGGCATTGCCCGTAGCACGTTTTATGCAGGAAAGCCAGGAAGAACCATATGACATGATTAGAAGGATTAATCAATTGGTTGAATTGGAGGAAACACGGAATCAGGTAAATCAGAGATTGATAGAATATCAGGAGAAAATGAAGAATGTGTTTGATCGGCATGCGAAAGACAGGAAATTCCAAATCGGAGACCTGGTTCTTAGATGGGATATTCGAAGAGCAGAGAAAGGTAAGCATGCCAAATTTGATCCATCGTGGTTTGGCCCATTCAAAATTGTAAATCAAGGAGGAAATAATACTTTTATGTTAGAAAACTTACAGGGCGATCTGCTGGATGCCCCTGTGAATGGCCAATTCCTCAAGCCATATTTCCAATTCTGATCCAGGCTGGGACGCCTGATTGTATTATATTGTATATAAGTTATTTTAGTTTTTATTTTCATAGAGAAAGGATGCTGGCAATTACCTGAAGAAGAAGCGCAGGCGAATTGAAAAACATAGTGAAATATTCAGTGGTCTGCGTGTTCTCGACATGCCCGAGGACGAACATGTCGTCCCCAGATGGAGCCGATGTTGTACATATTTACTCCTGCATGTAAATTTTTGGTCTGCCACCTTTTTCAAATTTCTTTCAGACCTCCGCCATGGCCTAAAACCCCATGCTCCTATTTTATATTACCGTCCCCGCCCGAATTTCCGCTCTACAAAGGTAAAAAACCCATAATTTAAATTCATCGGGCCCAGTTTTAAGATCTTAGCCCCCCGTGCTTTGGCTACCATATGACCTGAGTGCGAATTAATATGCCAAAGGGAAGGGAGCTTAACATTAAAGGCTTTCAGGCGCAATCATGACCGTCTGATCGAGTTCAATCAACAGAGTGGCGATCGTTCTATGTGGCGGGCCCCGCGCGAAGAAAACCGGCGGTAAATCCCGCACCACTTCCACCGAGCCGGCGGTATTTACCATGGGGGCAGCGATTCCATTTATAACGCGCCACGTGTCTTTGGTACGGGCCCAAGAAACCACTTTCCCGCGCGTTAAAGTTTGTACAAAGGCCGGGCAGCGGAACTCGTCCGCGCCGTTAGATCTGCTGGCCTCAATCCGATGGCGGATATCCTCTGAAGCTGCTCGCCCGTTATCTCGTGTCCATCATGTCCTGTGGCCCACCATTGTGCTGCTCCCATCAACTTCCAGTTTTTGATCCGTGTTTGCAATCCGACGGCCCAGAATCCAGTCTCCCCGTCTGTTGACTCCGCTGCCACGTCGCCTTCCCACCTGTCCCTCGTACATCCACGTGTTTCACTCCCGCGCGTCTAAGATATTTCCCCTGTCATATATATATATATATATATATATATATATATATATATATATATATATATACGTGTGTTTTCATTCATATCCTTCATTTTTATTCATTTCTCACGTCCAAACTGTTCTACGTGGAAAATTCACGCTCTCTCTGTTTAATCAGAATCTCCATCGTCTTTCCTCCGCCACCCTGCGTGTTCTTGTCATCCGTTCGTGTTCGCGACGTCATCATCATCTCCACCTCCATGCTCCTTACCTCTGAGTCTGGTTTCTCTAATGTTTTTGTGGGTTTTGTAGGTTCCAAAGATGACAAAAAGGCCTCATAATTTATCGCCCCCATTACAGAGGTCAAGAGCATATCAAAGGATGTATTTTGCTGGCGAAATCTAAAAAAAAAGAGAAGTCGAGGGTAGTTGCATGGAATGATTATCATTAAATACAAAAAATATATGAACCTATAGAACCCTCCAGAGAAAATCAAGGAACGCTCTGCCCTGCATTAAAGGTCCAGGATTTAAATTCAAAGTTAAAGGTTGAGAGTACAGTACAAAATTGCAGGCTATCTCAGGGTTTTATGACAGCAGATTTTCCCTCTTTCAGTAAGAGGTAGAACATTGTATATATTAATATTTTTGTCTTGTTCATGAAGACATTTTCATCCTCAGCATTTATTTCTAGAGGCAGATCGTAAAGTACAGTCATTTATATTCAGTCATTCATAGAGTGGGCGCGAATTCTTTCCGCCATTTTGTTCAAATTAAGTCATTAAATGTGCTCCATCTACCTCCTTCTCTAGAATTCTCTATCTTCTCTATAAAAACCCAGAAAGAAGACATTGTAAGGGTTCCATATTTCTATCAGCAGACTGTGTAGTGAAAAGGCTTTTGTATACATTTTGTAATATTTCTGTATGAAGGCTCAGAGCCCGTAGGGTCTTAGTGAGGAGGAGTTATAAATGTAATGAGGATTCTGGTCTTTGGTATCTCACAGTATGTAATTTTCTCTTATGTGTTAATACAATATCTCATTTCATGCTACTTATCTTCTTGTATCATGTTCTAGAATGCGAGTGGCTCACTAATCTTGAGTAAGGATTCATCCTAGTTGATGCCCATACTGGGATTATTCAAGCGCTTTAAATAGGCCTAGTCATGATATACTGTTCCATGTTCACTTCATCCATATTTTCTGCTATATTAGTTACTTGAGGACGGTGCTTTTAAAACGCCATTGTCATATAAGGATTCATAAATTAATATGCCCTTATGTGGTTCTGTTTTGTATCTGGGTATCAGTCTTATGTTAACTAATATCTTCTTTATGTTTCTTCACTGCACTCATTTCCTGATATTTGATTTCTGTGATATATTATATGAACTGGCCCTCTTTACAGTAAGCTGTCTCTTAACTGTCTGATGCCTTTGTATTGGAGTTTTGCATGATGTTCCTACACTATTCTTATCTTTGTATCAGCTTCTGAGAGAGATTGGTCCCATTTAAACTTATTTCCTTGTTTAACAAGAGATAGTAAGAGAGCTTTTGGATTGACAACCCAAGTTATATGATGAGCTCCTCACTATATTAAGATGTCCTAGGAACTGGTCTATGGCAACTCTAGACTGTCTCTAGGGGTGACTAAATTGTCCACAACAATCTCATTTGTGTTTTTCCACAATTTTCAAAATTGTATTTCATAATACATTCAAATGGTCCATATTTATTGATACATGAATGGAATAAACCCCCTTTTTATTTTGGATATCACATCTAAAAAACATGTGGGAGCTGTAGCGTTTATTTTCAAAATACAAAGTTTCTTTCTCTTCTGCACAAGGAAATTTGATACAAGTTTTCCCTTCTTCTACCACATAATTTCTTAAAGGCAAGGTAAGCCTTCAGACACAAGTGGATGGATGTCCAAAATAATTTGTGTCATCAAAGTTCCCTTCTCCCATAGACCCCTTACAACATGAAGGTTCCAACATAAAGAACCCCGATAAGAAAGGATTGTGTCATAAATGAACCTTGTCACTCAAATATATCATGGAAGAAATAGCATAAAATAAAGTGAAGACCATGATTTAAAGGAGATCATATGCTGACTTTAAACATGTTAGATAAGTGGGCACAGAGATTGTGAAACGAATGGAGGGGCACCCATATTTGAAAGATTAATACTAAAGCATAAATCAATAAATTATGTAAGCTACTAAAAAATTAATTAACTTTATATTTGGATATTATCATCTTTCAACATACAAAATACATTTCTTAGTACTTGTCCATAAAAGATATTTTTATATTAGGAAATATATATATATATATATATATATATATATATATATATATATATATATATATATATATATATATATAGATTTAACAAGAAGAATTTTGTTCACAGCGTGAAATTTTTGTTAGAATTATAAAATAAATTTTTTATGTGTTTAAATTATTTTTGTTTTATGTGGAAATTGATTCAACACCATAAAAATCCTTACTTATCCTTGCTTAGCCACACCCAAAATCTTGATCCAGAAACTTCACAACCGTAATAGTTTTAAAAAAAAATTATGCGAAATTTTCTCAAAATCATGTGATAGTTTCCTTAGTTTTACAAGTGAAATTATGGGCTTGCTAGACTAAGGCTTTATTCCTTGCTTTTACAATCAAAATTGTAGGCTCGCTAGATGAGACAATAAATTTTTGTTAGAATTAGACAATTATTTTTTTTTAGAATTAGAAAATAAGTTTTTGTTAGAATTAGACAATAATTTTTTGTTAGAATTAGACAATAAATTTTTGGTGTGTTTGTTTTATGTGGAAATGGATTCAACACCATAAAAATACTTACTTATACTTACTCAACCACACCCAAAATATTGATCCAGAAACTTCACAACCGTAACAGTTTAAAGAAAGCTATGCAAAATTTTCATGCAAGAGTTTCCTTAGTTTTTCAAGCGAAAATGTGGGCTTGCTAGACTAAGGCTTTATTTCCTACTTTTACAAGCGAAATTGTCAGCTCACTATATGAGGGCTTTATTTTTTACTTCATTCCACCAACATACATGCGCCAACTGATTCAAGGAGAGTTGCACTCATTCCAAAGAATCCCACAATCACGCCATCCACTTGAGTCTCAACTTATTTCATTAACACAACCACATTTTTAAAAATGATTGATATATATTTTAGTTTAAGTTTTGTTTTGAAAATTAATAATATTAATGAGCATATATCAACAACCACTTTTATATTTTATTATTATTATTGTAGTTGTGTTAGTTATTAATATCATATATTAAATACATAGAAATAAGAAAAAATATTGGAAATTAGGATCATTCTATGTTATATTGAATTTTTTATTTTAGTTAAGATTTATTAATTGATTGTGATCATTGTATTAATTCATGTAAATTCTAATCATTATATATAAAAAATTGCATAATTAATTTGTGTAATCTAATAAATAGATGAAATGACATTTTAGGGCATTTTTCTAGTTAAATTTAAAGTGTGGCAATTATTTTTAAAAACTTGAGTTTAAGTTGTTTAATATGTGCAATTCAAATGTACTAGGGGTTTTTCAAGACATTGAATCTATTTATACATTTAAAAATGTATTTCAAAAAGTAAAAAATCACAAATTTTCTTTAAATGATATCCCTAAGTTCTGGTGAAAAAATCATCCTATCTATGAATTAAATTGTTCTTTAAAAAAACTAATTCTCTATTTATCACCATCATACCAAGGCAAGTATATTCTATACCTTATGAATAAACAAAATAAAGTGGGTAAATTATATGCTAATTTATTAATGTAGGTTTCGTTAAGTGGAACATGTATTTTCCACTACCAAGAAATAAAAAATTCTTTAAAAATAAAACATCATAGTAAAATCAATATCATATTAAACTATATATATATATATATATATATATATATATATCCAAAATCAACCATGGTCAACCATGGTCCAATGTTGCATTTGTTGATCAGCGGTTGTCATTGATGTCAACCCAAGCAACACCAGGGGCTAACCAAATATTGCATGGGATTTTTGACCTACCAAATTAATATTTTCTAGGTCAATAATTATTTTGATGGTTTCTACTTATCGAGGTGTTTCTTTTGATGTATGGCATGTCATGTAATTCTTCACGATTTGAGAGATATTCATGTTTGAAGTTTGTACCCCCAGTTAGTGGGCTAAAACCCCATGGGGTTGGGGCATGGGTCATTGAAAATTCATAATTAATATTTTTTTAAGCTCCTAAAATCCCTCCCACGTTCACTTGTTGAAGCCCCTCTCAACCTAAGCATTTATATAAATTTTGATCCTCATTTCCTCCTTATGAAAAGGATTTCACCATCTGAAACAGGTCATCATGGCATTTGCGCTCTAAATTTTTTTCTATGAAGGGTCAGAAGCTGAAATTTTTATGAGGAGAAGCCGAAGTCCTGAGGAAGTTGTAAAAATTTCAGGTCAAGGTGCGCAATATTTTTTGGAGATATGATCTATGGAAGTAAGGGTTTCTGCTGGAGCCTAAAATTCATCTCAAAGAAGTGACCTTGGTAAAATCGTCATAACTCTCTCTCTCTGAGAATCAGATTGAAATTACATAAAAAATGGAAGATAGTGCACAGAATTTAGTTTTCTCTCTATCAATTTCAGAGCCGAATGAGGAAACAGTGACACATGGCACGCCGTGCAAGTTTGCTCTGCTCAAACAGTCCATAATTAGGGCATTGTGAGAGATTGGGTATAAATATCTCTTGAAGAATCCAAATTGGGTTAGACCTATGGCATTGGAAAGAAGACTTAGAGGAATACTACAGGACCGAAAATCAGATATTGAGGATCTGAAATAACAAATATACACCAAATTCAATATCGAGCTCCTAAAAGGCAAGAAAAAGATAGATCATGTGTTGTCAAGGGTTGCAAAGGACCAGACTTTCTATGGTAGCAAAGCAAAGCAAGGTGCAGCAGAAGGAATCATGACAACAGCAACAACAAGGGTGCATAACAGCAGCAAGAAGTTCATTATATGAAGTCTTCAAGTGGGAAGCAATGCATACAATAATTGTAAAGGTATCATTGTACTAAGTCATTGTAAATACATTATTGTAAAAATTGTACTAGTGTCTATCTGCCAAGGGTTGAAGAGGTAGTTTTGGGAGGTCTAGGATCATCATTAGGTGGTTGTGTCAAAGTTGGGGTTATGGTCTAGTATATATTCTTCTTCTACATCATTCTATATCATTGTAAAGTGGACCATTTTCCTTGGTACGGGAGTCCATTATTATTTTATTCTTCTATAGGGTGGTACGGTGGTGCTAGGGTGAGTTGTAGCTCATTGGGTGTTGGGGCATCCATTCAGTTGACTACTGAAAAATCTCGAGCATTAGAGTGTCCATCCAGTGGGAGCTGGAGAAGAATGCTTTTCTAGATTCTAGGAAGTTGGAGCTTCATTTTCAATTGGAGTTGAATATTAAAGAATTATTAGAAAAGCATTAGGTGGTTTTTGTCTCGGAGTGGGTTTCCACCTTAAAAACTGTGTGCATTTGTGTTCCTCTTGTTTGCTTCTATCATTGTACAAACACTGATAATAATTGAAGATTAACTAATGCTCTAATTGAAAGGAATATTGATTCACCACCCCCCCTTCTCAGTATTTCCAACAGCATTTTGACACAGATTGTCTCGATATGAAAATCAATGATGGTAAACCATGGTCAACCATGTTTATTTTAGGGTTTTTATAATATTTATATTAGTGTTTTTATAATATTTATCTTAGGGTTTTTATACCTTTGGTTTATTATATCAACCATGGTTCAACGTCACATTCTAACAACCATGGTCATCCATAGACAACAATGGTCCAACGTTGCATTGTGACAAAGATTAAAGTATATAAATAACTTTGCAATACAAATAAACACAAAGATTCTTTCAAAACTCATTCTTTTATTATGATAAGTCTCTTCAATACATATACTTCTCTGACCTGCACAAACAGCTGCAAGTGGTCTGCACAAAAATTTGCAGACTCTTCAAGGCCTCCGCGCACACAACTGCGGAGCCTTCCTTTAAGACCCAAAACACACTTAGAAACATATATTCAACAGTTCATTCTCATCAACAATTACAACTTATCTTCTCCACAAATAGTTTACATTGCTTTATATAGCACTTACATACACACAAAAACATGGTCCACATACCATGGGTGGACAAAATAATACAGTAAATCCCTTTACCCGTTAGAAAATGAGGGCTTTGACCCACCCCGAAGCCCCTAAACACCGTGTGGAATAGTTGACTTTGCTCAGTTCACTCTTTAAGTTGCAGAGTATTTTGACCAAAATTATATAAAAAATAGACCAAGTTAGGCCATGCCCAATAGGGACAAGATTGAGAGGGCCATCCAGGAGCTATTGGCTGCTGAGACATATGAGGTTGGGTACTAGCCTTTTTGCTTCATCATTGGTACTAGTGAAGAAAAAAGAGGGGTCTCTTCGTATGTTTATTGACTACTGAGCATTGAAAAATAAGACGTTGAAGAACCGATACCCCATACCCTGGATTGACGAGATGATGGATGAGTTTAGAGGAGCCAAGTATTCTCTAAGATATATTAACACTCGGGGTACCATCAAGTTATGGTGGGTGAGCAGGATATTCTGAAGATGAAATTCAGGTGACATTATCGGCATTTCGAGTTCTTGGTGATCCTTTTTTAGACTCACGAATGTTCCCATCACATTTTAGTCTTGCATGAACCACACGTTTTGAAAGCACCTGCGCAGATTTGTCATGTTGTTCATATCTAGGCCATTGTGGGTCTTTCATTTAAACCATACTTATAGATATAATATACCATTAAACTAAACCTATCAAGATGGACACATTAACCTTACCAACCTAGATTCATTGACTGTGTAATTCCATGTATACGTTAAGTAAAATGTGATGTATGAATTTTCCAACGTTGCATTTTGACAAAGATTGTCTTGGTATGAAAATCAATGATGGTAAACCATGGTCAACCATGTTTATTTTAGGGTTTTTATAATATTTATATTAGGGTTTTTATAATATTTATTTTAGGGTTTTTATACCTTTAGTTTATAATATCAACCATGCTTCAACGTCACATTCTAACAACCATGGTCATCCATAGACAACCTTGGTCCAACATCGCATTGTGACAAATATTAAAGTATATAAATAAATTTTTAATACAAATAAACACAGAGATTCTTTCAAAACTCATTCTTTTATTATGATAAGTCTCTTCAATACATATACTTCTCCAACCTACGCACACAGCTGCAGGTAGTCTGCGTAAAAAGCTGCAGACTCTTCAAGGCCTCCCCGCACACAGCTGCAGAGCCTTCCTTTAAGACCCAAAATATACTTAGAAACATATATTCAATAGTTCGTGCTCATAAAAAATTACAACTTGTCTCCTCGAAAAATCATTTACATTGCTTTATATAGCGCTTACATACACACAAAACCATGGTCCACATACCATGGGTGAACAAAATAATACGGTAAATCCCTTTACTCATTAGAAAATGAGGGTCTTTGACCCGCCCTGAAGCTCCTAAACACCGTGCATAATATTTGACTTTGCGCAGTTCACTCCTCAAGTTGCAGAGTCTTTTGACCAAAATTATATAAAAAATAGACCAAGATAGGCCATGCCCAATAGGGAGGAGATTGAGAGGGCCATCCAGAAGCTATTTGATGTTGGGATATATGAGGTCGGGTACTAGTATTTTTTCTTCATCATTAGTATTGGTGAAGAAAAAACATGGGTCTCTTCGTATGTTTATTGACTGCTGAGCATTGAACAAGAAGACGTTGAAGAACCAATACCCCATACCCTAGATTGATGAGATGATGGATGAGCTTAGAGGAGCCAAGTATTCTCTAAGATATATTAATGCTCAGGGTACCATTAGATTATGGTGGGTGAGAAGGATATTCTGAATATGACATTTTGGTGACATTATTGGCATTTCGAGTTATTAGTGATGCTTTTTCAGACTCACCAATGTTCCCATCACATTTCAGTCTTGCATGAACCACATGTTCTACAAGCACCTGCGCAGATTTTTCATGTTGTTCATATCTAGGCCATTGTGGGTCTTTCATTTAGACCATACTTAGAGATATCATATACCATGAAACTAAACCTATCAATATGGACACATTAACCTTACGAACCTAGTTTCATTGACCGCGTAAGTCCATGTATGCATTATTTAAAATGTGATGTATGCATTGTCAAAATGCAACGTTGCACCATTGTTGATTTTGGATATATATATATATATATATATATATATATATATATATATATATATATATATATAGTTTAATATGATATTGATTTTACTGTGATGTTTTATTTTTAAAGCATTGTTTATTTCTCGGCAATGGAAAATAGGTGTTCCACATAACGAAACCTACATTAATAATTTAGCATATAATTTACCCACTTTATTTTGTTTATTCATAAGGTATAGAATAGACTTGGATTGGTATTATGGGGATAAATAGAGAATTAGTTTTTTTAAATAACAATTTAATTTATAGATTGGATGATTTTTTCACCAGAATCTAGGGATATCATTTTAAGCAAATTTGCGATTTTTTTACTTTTTGAAATGCATTTTGAAATGTATAAATGGATTCAATGTCTTGAAAACCCCCTAGTAGATTTAAATTATACATATTAAACAACTTAAACTCAAGTTTTTAAAAATAATTGGCACACTTTAAAATTAACTAAACAAATGCCCAAAAAATGTCATTTCATATATTACTTAGATTACACAATTTAATTATGAAAATTTGTTTATATAAAGATTATAATTTACATGACTTAATACAATGATCAAAATCAATTAAGAAATATTAACTAAAATCGAAAATTCAATATAACATAGAATAATCCTAATTTCTAATATTTTTTTTTTATTTCTATGTATTTAATGTATGATATTAATAACTAACGCAACTACAATAATAATAATAAAAGATAAAAGTGGTTGTTGATATATGTTCATTAATATTATTAATTTTCAAAACAAAACTGGAACTAATAAATATATCAATCATTTTTTAAAATGTGGTTGTGTTAATGAAATAAGTTGAGACTCAAGTGGATGGCACGATTGTGGGATTCTTTGGAATGAGTGTAGCTCTCCTTGACTCAGTTGGTGCATATATGCTGGTGGATTGAAGTCCAAAATAAAGCCCTACTGCCTAGTGGATTGACGTCTAGAATAAAGCCCTCATCTAGCGAGCTTACAATTTCTCAAGTAAAAACAAGGAATAAAGCCTTAGTCTAGAGAGCCCACAATTTCGCTTGTAAAACTAAGGAAACTCTCACGTGAAAATTTTGCATATTTTTTTTAAACTGTTATGGTTGTGAAGTTTTTGGATGAAGATTTTGGGTGCGGCTAAGTAAGGATAAGTAAGTATTTTTATGGTGTTGAATCCATTTCCACATAAAACAAACACACCAAAAATTTATTGTCTAATTCTAACAAAAAATTATTGTCTAATTCTAACAAAAACTTATTTTCTAATTCTAAGAAAAAATTATTGTCTAATTCTAAAAAAATTATTGTTTGGTCTAGCGAGCCTACAATTTTGCTTGTAAAAGTAGGGAATAAAGCTTTAGTCTAACGAGCCCACAATTTCTCTTGTAAAAGTAAGGAAACTATCACATGATTTTGAGAAAATTTTGCATAATTTTTTTTTAAATGTTACGGTTGTGAAGTTTATGGATCAAGATTTTGGGTGCGGCTAAGTAAGGATAAGTAAGGATTTTTGTGGTGTTGAATCAATTTCCAAATAAAACAAAAACAATTTAAACACACCAAAAATGTATTTTCTAATTCTAACAAAAATTTCACTCTGTGAACAAAATTGTTGTTACCACTTTATTCCATAAATAAATAGTTTAAAGTTTTCTTAAGAGTTGCATGTCTCTCCCTGGCTACTGAAAATAAATATTCTTAAATGTGGTACTATTTCTTTATTCTTATTCATTTTAAGTTTTATATTTATTAATTTTTATTATAAAAATAAATATAATAATTAAGTAACAATACATAAGCCATGTAGACCATAATTTACTTGGAAAATTTTAAGTGGGGAAAAACCAACTAACAATAGATATATTATTATCCTTGATTAAAATACAACCAAACCAACCAACATCTTAGTTCTCGATAGGTGAGCCTTAACCACTCTCCTCTAGCCAAGGCCAAGATGTTGGCACATTAACTTAAAAAAAAAAATAACTACAAAATTTTAGGATTTGAAACTTAGGAAGAAGTTGAATGTGAGAACTCAAATGGCTGCATGCATAAAAAGAAGGTACTGCAATGGAAGTGAGTGTTGCAACGATCGATGATCTATATACAAATACAAGAGTAATTTTTGGGTTTATTTCTCATAAAAAGAGCTTGTACGCCACCAAATCACGAAGTTTCATAGATCACAATTTATTGGGGATATGACAGTGGTTGGTGGTGAGAAAGGCATGTAAGCATTGATTATTCGCTCTCGTGGAAATGTCCATTAAGCTTCACAACATTCATACTTGCACCTCCACATGAAGGCTCACAAATTTCATTATGTATCATTTTCATATCAATAAAATAATGTATAAAATTAAATTAATGATTGTGGTTACTTACACGTGGTGGTCTGCTGGTCAACCCTATGACAGGACTTTGGTCAACGCAATGGAAATACTTTGGAAACTAAAATCATTCATACAAGTTTGTGTGTTACACACACATATACACACATATATGTGCATGTTACCAATAAATGTTTTAATCACATTTGATTATTCCATGAGAACCAACAAATAATTTTGTTGTTGGTGATGGACCCTTTCCTCCTTCCTTGCAACGCTTGTTTTAAGTGAATTGTTAATTTTGCATCCAATACATTTACATATAATCAAAATTTAACCTTTTCCTATTTGGTGTTCCTTCTCTTGCTTAGAGGGTATGCTAGTTTTTTAATTATTCGTCTTCTAAAATGGAGTACAATGTAGACATAGCTAATTCTCATGCAATAAAAAAAAAACCAAGAGAAGAAATTTCATCATCATTTAAGCAAGGCACGTATTTTCATTTTCTCTTTCTATGTTTCAACCCATTATAATATAACATAATTGCATCAGATACTTACAACAAATAATTTTTCCAGGGAGGAAGTTGCAATTGAGGTGGAGCTTATCAATTGACATAACATGGTACATCGTCAGCCATGGATAGCCCTTTTTGCAAACTAGGTGCACCCTCATCATTTGTACAACTAAGCCCTTCTTGAATATCCAATGCATTTTCCTTGAACCAGAAAACTTTAAAAATTAATTATTTTCTTTGTAATGTAATGGGTCAATGAATAATGTACCTTAGAACTAAAGTTCTCTCCATACATCTTCCAACAACTAAGGTATCCAAAAGCTTCTAAACATGGATATGCAAAAGATTCCAATGGATTCCCCAATAACTGGAAGAAAGGATTTGAGAATATCAATTAACCAACTCTCAATATCTATATATACATGAATTGCGCTGAGAATAAAAGAATGCAATTTGTAAAAAGAATTTCAGATCTTTAATGTGTGTCATACACTGCTTTCACACCAACGTTTTCTCCTAAAATAAATGATATTAGTTTTAATTTATGGGAAAATATTGAAATCCATGTTCTTCAAGAGTATACGAAGTGACCTATACGTGCATTATTTGTGTTAGAGACTAGGTTTGACCATGTGGTATATTATCATAATGTGTGAATCTTTAAGTGCATATGTATGGACTTACCATAGTGTTTTGAAGGTGTTGTGGAAGTGAAATATTACTTTCTTTAGTGAACCATGGTATTTGTAATAAAAGGGGGTTAATAGGGTTTAGAAAATGAATAATTGTATGTGAAAGAGAAATATTTGAGAAAGTGGCACAGTGTAGGAAATATGTCTAGAGTTTTTTTGTTTTGGAGAAAGTAGAGAATCAATGATGGTTAAGAAGGAGAAGATGTGATTCAGTCTTAAAAGACTTCGAGGGAAAAAATATTGATTGTAAGGAGTAATAAAATGAATGAATCTTAACCCTTAATCATTAACCGTAATCCCTTAACTTCAAAATTACTAACCTTGAATCCTAGTAAGTTAGCTCAATTAGTTCTAATGAAGTTTTTCAATGTGGAGTTTGTGTTGATGTCTACATGTCTAGTCCATCTCATGTTAAAGTCCCATCGAGATTAACTAGGTTATCGATTGCTATTATAGTTTGGGATTAAACTACCCTCCATCCAAATTTTCTAGGGAGGATAATGGATATTGTGATATTTCTTTTGAAAAAAATAAACATCTTTGACCTTCACCCACAACTTTGAACTTAACTTTATCCTTCGACCTTTAATTTTCTTAGGCCTCAGGTCTTAACCCATACCTTAAACTCTGAAATCCTTAAGTCTTAGTTAACGATTTTAAACCTAAACTCCTTAAACCCCACCCTATACTCATTAAAATCCCACATCTTAAGACGTTAACCACACTCTTAGAATTATTTTTATACTTCTATTTATTGAAGATCGGGTCTAAGGAGCATAACATTATTTATGTGTATCATAACACATAACATATTTAAAGAGAATTATTTTTGTGTATCATAATGTAATCTCATAGCACATAACTTATTTTAAATATGTTTACAGTAATGGAAGGAAATAAGCGTCCCTGGGTAATTTTACCAACAATTTAAAGCATGGAAAATTATTTTAAAATTTAAAAGTATTGTTTAAAATATGAGTGTATCTATGTAAAGTATATTTAATTTTTTCTTCTGACATAGTAATTCTATCGACGAAGTTATGTCTAAATTTCTCTATATTTTGATTTCTATTAAAATTGTTTATATCAAAAACACAATCAATTGAGATTCCCATCTAGTTTTAAGAGGTCAGATGACATATTATAGTTGGTGAGAAGTGACGTGTTCTATGTACTATGTCTCATTTCTTGATTAGTTTTAAAAAAAGTAGACATATCTATTTCCTTTGGAAGAAATCGAAATTATTGTTTATCTAGGAAAGTAATCGTTTTTTTTTAAATTGACTAGAGGAGTGTTAATTGTTTTTTGATGGTGCAAATGGCTTCAACACTATAAAAAACCTTTGGGGAACCCAAAATCCTAAAGCTTGATATTTGTAACTCAGATATCCAAAAATTTCTAATTTCCATTGTTTTCTGGGAAAAATCATAGCCTCTGTAGACTATTCTAATTAATTGTTTTTCCATACAATCTAATGTAGCATTAGCATTTATATTATAAAAATGTTTAAATTTTAGTATGTCATGGTATATGTGTATATGAATGATGATTGAATATTAAATCAACCTAAAACATTATACAAAACCTTCCTAAATAATAATTATGATCTTTTGCGTCACTTTCAATAATTGCTTTCAAGACTCCCACATAATATATAAAATAACAAGTGTTACAAATAATATCGATTACATTATTAAATACTTAATATTTTAAAATAAAAGAAATAAATAGTTAAAATTGAATTATTTTAGATTTATTTTAATACAAAATTTATCAAGTGTGGTAAGGATTAAATTTTACAAACCTTAAATATTTATAATGTAAAATTTTGAAAAAAATAAATAATACCTTTTAATATTAGATATAAAGTTAAAGATAAAATTAAGTTAGTTTAAAAATTCAAATTATTTTTTATATTATAAAATTTGAAGAAGAAAATTGTATTTAAATAGATGTAATTCCTAGTAACATCATTTAAGCAAATAAATTATTTTTCTGTGAAAAAAATCTTTCGGTAAAAATCACATCCAAATAAATTTGGTCGACGCGTTTTGAACCAGTTGTGTGGTTCATCATCAGGACTTGATGATGAACCACACTGGCTGGTTCGAAACGCATCGACCAAATTTATTTGGATGTGATTTTTACCGAAAGATTTTTTTCACAATTTATGGATCACAGAAGCAATATTCCTAAAATTATTTTTCTATTCAATATCAAAATTACAATTAGAAAACATTCGACCACTTATGATAAACCCTTATTCTTTATTTGAACAAATTAATCCTTTGTCATTTTAGATTTAATGTGACTATTAGCTAAATTCTATTTTATTATGCATATATGGATATATTTATTCATATGGCATTATTTTTAATTAATATGTCCACAATCTTGTAGTCATCTATATTAGTTTCGAATAAAACAATTTTTTTTTTCCAAATCAATTCATAATTTTGTAATTATTAAATCAATTATCCAATTTCCCAAAAGCATTGAAACAATATGTAGCCATTTAAATTAATTTTCCAAAATTATATAAATGATATGTTTTTTTTTTAATATTTTGGGCATCAGCCACCTATTAAAAAGTGATTTTATTTTGTATTAAATAGTATTACGTATAGAGGTAATGGCCACTATGGCTTTCCATTGTAATAAAATAATATCACCTTGGAATGATTTTTTTAGAATTTAATGTGTTGAATTCCACCATGTATGAAAACATGAGACATTTTATGCACTTCATTCCTCTCAACTTGGGAAATCAATTCCATGCATTTAATGTTACATGGGGTTTTATTTGACTCAATGATTATGATTCCTTCCAAAAGTAAATGAATTATGTCTTAAGGATGTGTTATTAACACTTTAATGTGTTAAGCATTCATCACTTATAAAGAGGTGGGACATCATTATACACTTAATGGTCCACTACCATTAACTTGATTTAGTAACTATGATGGTTCTTAAAAGTAATTGATTGTTCTCAATCAACAAGTGTTCTTGTTCTTAATGGTGAGTGTTCAATGTTCAATGTTTAAAAGTGATGTAGAAATATATGGAGGTATAAAACCAAGAGTCCTTAGAACTAATAAAGGTAGTGAATATAGTTGTGATTATTTTAACAAATTTTATAAATCACATGGAGTAATAAATCAACAAATTGTAGCTTATATTCTGCAGCTAAATGGAGTGGTTGAATAGATAAATTGCACAATAGTCAGGCTGGTTAAGTGTGTGCTAAAAGGCAATGAATCACTCAATAATTTTTGGGTTGACCTGTCAAGATATTTGTTTATGTATTGAATAGAACCCTTACCAAATTAGTGGGAGGGAAAATTCTTGAGGTGTGGTTAGGCGAAAATCGTGACATCCAACACTTTAGTATGTTTGGGTGTAAGTCCTTTGTTCATATTCCAAAATAAAATAGAATAAGAAGTATGTTAAAGGTAAAAAAATGTACACTCATTAGTTACAATTAGGTTTTAAAATCCTATTCATTGTATGGCCTTGTTGGAAGAAAATTAGTTGCTAGTAGGGATGAAGCTAAGAAAAGTAAGAAATGGAGCCATGCAATGGACGTGAAGTTTTTATCATTATAGAAAAATAAAGCCTAGTAATTGGTTGATATTTTTGAAGTGAAGAAAACAATTTGTTGAAAATATATCTCTTGAACTGTAATGTACCAATCTAAATTTTTTTCCAAAAGGCGTTGTGTTTCATGTGTTGTGGTTTCTTTTAGTGACTCATCATATCAAACATTTTGTGAGTAGGAATGTTGTAGGTGTGTCTATCTTGTTTTTTCATTAAAGGTAATTCCCATATCCATGTAAATGCTCTTATAACAACTCAATCCTATAGAAGAGTTATGATAACACAGTTTTTTACATATTGTTTGTGAACAAACTACAAAGCAAACTTCAGTCAATAACTTAGTAAAATTTTGATTTCCAATTGGGAGAAAAATTCATTGTTTACAAGTCCAAAGAAGAGAAACTTTCAATTTGAGAACATTTGTCAAAATGTACAATACCATTGGGAGGAACAATTGAAGTGTACTCAAACCTGATAAGAAAAATCAGACCCACTATGTCAAATAACTTGGCCTCCAAGTAGGCAGAAGATGAATGAACTCGAGCCGGGATAAAATCTTCAGATCTGTGCTAATTTTAGTTGCATATTAGCCGGTATTTTTTGCTAGAAATTGAAATGACTAATGGCATGTACCTTTGGAAAAAAATCAACTTTGAAATGGTAAGGTTGCTACAGGATTATGGCAGATGTTATCATATATATACATATATATCAGCTTCCTTCTTCAATTCAAAAATTGACCCTCTTCACTTGACATTAATGCCATGAAATTTGGCCCAAAATACTACTCACTCCTTTGGATAAATATGTCTTGAAGGCTAACCATGCACTAAGTCGAATCTCTTCTAGTTTCTCTTTCCTGTCCAAGTCTGTTGAATGGAAGTTCTCTTGATAAGCAACATTCGAGACATAACTCTAAGAGTTTTGTGAGTGCCATGATCCATAGTGGCAAGCATGCGACAACTGTCTATTTAATATCCAACTTTTCCAACTGAATCAACTCTCCAATAGAATCGAGCAAGCATTTCAATGTGGGACCATGGATCTTGAATTCCTTCAAACTCCTTAGGCAACCGAGCCAAGTCGACATTGTTTGCAGTGAAGGATTCCGCAGGATTTCCAAAGCTCTTAACTCTGCAATGGTACTCGATAATTATCGTATGTGTGTACCCTCTAAAAGTAATTGTGATAAGTATGTTGATGTGCCACTTGAGAAAGAAATAATTTAATATTATCACACCAAGTTAGATCTATAACTTCAAGTGTGGTGATATTTCCAAGAGTCTCGCTAGACATTGTTAAATTTCCATAGTTAAACAAGCAAAGATGTCTAAGTTGTATTAAGTTCCCGAAGGAAATTGGAAGCGTCTGCAATTTGAAGCAATTTTCCAAGTGAAGATGTTGGAGGTTATTGACAATGGAAGAGACTCCTTTTTTGAAAAATAAGATAACTCCAAGTGTTGCAAGCACTACATATTACAAAATTCGTCCGAAATTTTTTTCAGAGGCACTCCTTCTGTAATACCCCTACGGGTCACGAAATTATTCTCTAGATACTTTAGTTGCCCTATGGACTTTGGAAACTCTAGGAGACGACCTTTGATGTCCAGCTACCTCAATTGTACCTCAAAATTACTTTCTCCCGAGAGTGTGCTCAAATTTTCCCCAGACACATTTAAAACACTTAATATCTCCATTGGAATCCAACAAGCTAGTGAAGCAAAGGGAAAACTATTACAGCGGAGTCATATGAGATGACGCAGCTGCTACGAAGTTGTTAAGGTAGTTCAAGTGGCATGAAAGGTGTTAAAATGGTTTATGGGGAATTCATGGTTCAAAAGTATGTAGCAACCCATGATATGAGAAATTTAAGTGTTTATAAATCCAAACACTAGGCAAGCATAACAATTGGAACATATCATAAGTACAAAATTTTGATTGATGTGGTAGCATTTAAAATAAGTTACAAGAGGGCTACAATTGGTTTTTCACTCATTCACTTTATGGTAGTGAGGCAATAAGCTTTCCGATAAACATATAAAATAGATAAGATACAGTGTATACCTAACCCCGAAATAGGCGTTTGTTCACCAACTCCCTGTTAAAAGTAAAAATACATTAAGTATATTATGGTTTTAACCCCAAGCAAAGCCAAATATTGTTGTAAATAAAATAGGAAGAATTTGGTATCCTTCCCACCTTTGAATACAAAGAATACTCGAAGTTTTTGGCAGGTTCCAGCTGAGACATTTAGGTGTAAACTATGTTGACCAACTCTAGCACCTCAGGAGTGATAACAAACCCGACAAATCTATCCATAGAATTAGGGAATTTAGGAAATTTAGTTAAAATAAAATGAATCATCCATGTAGGTAATTTAGTTAAATATTTTCAAAGGATAGAGAAAGAGAAAAGAGACAAATTGGACTCATATTTAACCCGTGATACAAAGAATTCATTAAAAATTAAAACAGGTTTCTTTATTCTGCAATGGCTGACCTTTTCATGGTGAATTTGGTGAACTATGGGGCATCATTTTGAATATCATCTGTTTGAAGTTTTATTAAATGCCCGACTCTCCCAACCTTCTCTTCTACTACTCACAAATGCGTAACGAACAACTTTAGAAGCCCTGACGTGAGCTTCTTCATTTCACCACCACTAGAAATGAACAATTCACACCTGTCGTCATAGGTGTGAACCTCAGCATGGATTCATCGCATTGCAAAAATATAAAACTCTCAAATTTTTCTAACACATAAAAATCTCACCGTCGAATCCAAACCTTAATTTTTTCATTTGGTGAAAATGTGAAGTTGGGTTACACTTTTTTGCCTTTTTTGAGGAAAAACTTCCATTTTTTTCAGTTCTTTAACTTTCTACAAGCTAAAACAAATTTTCTGTTTAGAATTTCATTTTGCAATAAAAATGAAAGTTGTCAGAAATTTTGTTAGCTTTCTATTACTTATTTTTTGGAATTTGTTTATACACATTTGATATGTCAACTTAGCGTTTCTTTGAGTGTGTGTTTTTTAACAACCAACGAATTCATAAAAAGTCATGTTAATACTCAATGTTGTATTCTTTGAAAATTTGTGTTTTTGAGAAACAAAATGTGCTACAACAATCTAGACAGAGTCTACTTTGGTTTCTTCATATTTGCAAAGCCAATGGATGCATATCATAATTACTAGAATTTTTTGAACTGGTCCAATATGAAAAACCTGCATATTTTGAATATGTTTCGCGACGCAACAAATTTCTTAACATATAACTTATAAACTAAAAATCTAAAAGCTACCCATTAGAGACGATGGACCAATGTAATGTACCATAATTTTTTCAATTTTTTTTACAATGTATTTTGGAAGATACATAATTTTGATTTCACTGAATCACAATGACCTTCAGAAATTGTTTTCACCCGTTTTATTACAAAATTAGTTAAAATTAGTAAATATTTATGAAATTCCATAAAAGTTATATTTCCTAAAAGTAGATTCAATTCTGAAAAATCTTGTCTTGGTTCCGACAGTTAATTCAGAATGTTTCATGGAGTTTAATCAGTCCAAAGTTGCAGATACGTATTCAAAGCTTGGTTCTGCGTAACTGGTGACGCGTTAGTTCGGCCGAACTCTTAAACAAATTTCAGCCGAACTGTTTTTTGCGCCAAAGACCCATTAAGTCAAACGATAAAAAAGTTCCGCCGAACTATTTATAAACATTTTGGCCGGAAAGTACTGCCAACCACCTCCAAAAAAACATTTCGCGGTAATATAAATTGCCACGAAATCATTCATTATTTCGCATATTTTCACACATTTGGTCTGATTTTACAAAGGTCTTGATCTGATTTTGCAAAGAATTGTTTTGGGTCAAAGGAATTTTCTTAGAGGTACATTCAAACGACATTTCTTGAAGGCGTTCATTATTTCGCATATTTTCGTACATTTGGTTTGATTTTGCAAAGAATTGTTTTAGGTTTAAAGAATTTTCATGGAGGTACATTCAAAGAACGTTTTTGAAGACTTTTCTTGGAGGTATGTGATACAGTTTTTTGAATGTCTTTTGGGCTTCATTTTTTTCTTAAAGTATGGATTTGGGCTTAATTTTCATTATTTTTGAAGGTATGGATTTGGGCTTAATTTTGAAAGGACAATTTTTGAACATTTTTTGGAAGTATTTTTTAAAGTGGCGTTTTTTATGAAGTTGGAATTAATTTTCAATGGACATTTTTTGGAGGCATTTTTTGAAGTGACATTTTTTTAGAGTACATGTTTTGGGTTAAAGTAAATCTTTTATAATTATTTTTTAAAATGAGTTTTTGTCTAACTTTTTAATTGAAATTTTTTTGTAGGACTTGGAAGGAAATATTTTGAGCTTCATTTCATTTTTATAAGACATTTTTTTCTCGAATTTTTTAAAGTGAGTGTTTTGGATTTTTTTTTTTTTTTTCTGAGTAAGACTAAATCTATTAAGTAAAGAAATATTGTACAATCAAGGCTTGCATAGAAGCGAAGCAAGAGAACAAGGGAGCCGGAAATGATAGACTATCAACTTCGGTCCCCATGAACAACCATGACAAAAGCAAAGATAACGTCAAGTACATAAAGTAAAGAAACTAGTCTAGGGAGTCGACCCAGAATGGGTAGAGTCTCCCAGTTGGCATTTTTTCCCTTTATTTTTGCTGACTGTAACCCAGCCATTGAGAGCTGGCTGGACGGGAACCACCTGCAAACTAATCTGCGCAGAAGGAGGAGTCTCCTTATCTGAATCTGAAGACGACTCATGAGTGCGCTTCTGCGAAGTCGGAGGAGCCATGGAATCTGCTGGGCGTGCTGGTGGCGCTTCCCTCGGGGGGTTCTGATTCTCCTCCTCCACCTCTATATCCTCCTCATCAGAGCTAGAGAAATCTATGTCATCCATTGGAGGTCTATCACAAGGTTTCCAGTTCTTGGATTTGGATTTTCACGGGATGTTCCTCTTTTTGTCGAGAAACGTCACACAAGTATTCTGAAGATGCCCAGTCTGATGGCAATGGCGACATCTGAAAGCAGTGTTCTCATAGTCTAAAGTTTGCATCCAATGAAAGTCCCCAACTTTGAGGTTGATCTGATCAGGCAGCCCTTTGCTAATGTCTATTTCTGCGCATATTCTGCCATAAGTATATAATCCTTTCTCTCCTCGTGAGGTGTCCGTTTCCAAGAAGTGGCCTAATGTATCCCCAATTCCTTGGAAGACAGCGAAATGCCATAGATGAGCAGGGAGGTTTGGAAGACGGACCCAAATGGGAAACTTGGTGATGACAGCCGAAGAGGGTCGAAATCAGGGAACCAGGGGGTGAGGAAAAGTCCCGCTGATCCCCAGAAACAAGGGCCTCCTGTTAAGACTTTTTTGTAGTTGTCGCTGAAGGCAAAGGCTACAATGAAGAAGCCTTTCGAGCAGAAGAAGACTTTGCAGTTTTTGGTCCAGTTGGAGTGAAGCCACTAGTATAGATTGGCCGTACGAGACCATAGCCCGTTAAATCTGCAAATAATGGCTGTTTCTGCAAACTTCTGACATTGATCATCCAAAGATGGATGAGATATTTCAATGGAGGGAGTATCCTCCATTTTATCCACCAAGAAAGGCTTGGGAGCCTCCGCTGGTTTGGCAGACTGCGGTTGGGCAGCATCTTTGCGGACTGCATCTTTATATGAGAAAGAAGGGGCAGAGGAGGTTTGCCCATTGGAACCACCTCTTAAACGAAAGGTAGCCACAATAGAAGCGTCTTTAAGGATACTGTAAAAAGATAGGGGGTGGGGATTCATAAGTTGCTTACCCTTATGTAGCAATCTTAGGTAGGTGGAGGGGATCCCGAGACGGTGTTCAAGTTTTTGAAGGATGTCCTGCACAAGATCTGTTCTGCTTGCCCACATTATCATTGTCTTGCCCGAGAGTTTGACTTGGATCTAGAATGCTTGTGATTCTTCAGGCATATCTGGGTGGATTAGGATATGAGACTGCTTCCAATAGACAGCAGACCGGTCCATGTCCAGATTTGGAAGCCGATCAAGCGGGCTCGGTAAACATAACCTCTGCATGCGTTTGACAGTGAAGTGATCTATAAGATCTGCTGGGTTGCTTTTACCCACATTGTGAGAATCTATCGAAGCGGCGACATTAGAGCTGACAGGAACATTAGCCAGAAAAACGGCCATCCAGGCGGCTGCAGCAACAGAGTCGAGGGGGTCGTCCTTGAGCGAGGGTTTGAGTGGGATTGAAGCCTGCATATTCAAATCTGCTATCTTGACGATGATAATGGCTTGCATTGGCATCACTGCAAGCGTTGTGGCGTTGCTAGCCTCTGTGAAGACGACGGCTCCAAAGCCGTCTGAAGCAATGTCAGGAAACGTAGCCGCCCAGACGGCGGCATCATAACCTTCGGGAATGCTCCTGTGCTGTGGCAGGAAGACGTGCAAGTTCCAATCTTCGGTCTGGAGCAGGAATAGAAGGCAGCCGGCCCTCAGAACGGCCGAGCCGGCACGAACCAGAGAGGCCTCACTGCAAACCCTAAAAGTCGCTTTTGCCATCGCAATCCCGTTTTAGTAAAGGTTTTGGATTGGAGTGTGTATTTTTTGCAAAATTTTTAAAATGAGTTTTTTTTTAAATTAAATCTTTTGTGATGTTTTTTTTAATTGAGTTTTTGTCTAAATTTTTGAAGGAAGTTTTTTGAGCTTCATACTCTATTATCATGGGAAATTGAAGGAATTGTATGAGAAAATATGATCGAAAAAGAGACCTTGAGGAACGTAGAGAAGAGACAAGACAATCTCAGAAAAGAAAGATAGAAGCACTCTCAAATATTGAAGGGGAAAATCAACCTCAACTAGAAGTTGAAGCAGGTATGTAAATGTAAATATTATGATTTTGATATATTTAAATTTTTCCTAGTGTAAAATGTGAAGCTTAATTTTTATTTGATGAACTAATTTGAAAAATATTTTTCAATGTAAACAGAGAGAGATATTCCTCAAAACATTGATGATGAGATACAAAATTATGAAAGAGAAAGTGAAAGAGATATTGAACGAATAATTGGAGATGGTGAAAATGTTGAAAGAAATTCAAGTGAAGAAATTGAATCACAAGGTGTGTATATATATATATATATATATATATATATATATATATATATATATATATATATATATATATATATATATATATATATATATATATATATATATTGAACACATGTACGTATTATTGAAATTATACATATATTTATTAATTTAGTTATTATTGAATATGTAAACTTATTATGTACTATTCATTCGAATATGTTGAGATGAAATCAATGTCAATGATATGAGATGTTAGAAAATGTTGACACTCACACATATGGAAATAAAAATGCTGACCATTATATACGATATCGTGTTAAACACATTTTTGATAAGTATTTCATAAAGGAAAAGGTGATAGTTCAAGCCAAATGTTGAAAGGTCTCCTATCATTAAGGAAATTAAAAGAAGCTAGGACTTTATTGGGTATTCAAAAATCAACCAAAGATAAAAAAATGAATGAAAATGTGATACAAAATATAAATAGTGCTATAAATTCAATTAGAAGATCTAGATAGAAAAATGTTTCAGTTATATGTAGAGCAATATATATGGCAGTGGTTTCATCAAATACTAAAGAGAATTGCTTGGTAAAATCTATGGGATGAGCATTAGGAACCTCGCAAAAAACTTTGCACAAAAATCAAAAATTTCGGTTGCAAATAGATGTAAATGATGAAATCGCTTGTTGGAGAGCTATTTGTAGGCAAACATACAAAGATATACTTGGAGAGAATGTTAAAAAAATAATATATGAATATTGGAAGAACAATTGGCGTGTTTCGCCAACTACAAGGCATGTGATGCGAAGAAGAATAGCATGAAATCAATCGAAGAACTGAAAAACATGAGTTGTTCAACAAGTTCAAAGAAGAGAATCATGAAATTCATGTTTCAATTAGTGCTTTTGTTCAACAAAAACCATGGTATGTAAAACCTATCACCGTACACGACACTTTTTGTTGTCATTATCATGTGGAATTTGAGTTATATTATGACACATTCCTTCATTTGGTAGAAAATTTTGGAAGGATTCACCTCCTCCTTCCACTATCCGTGATTTCATATCTCAAATTATATGTGAATATTTTACGGCTTATTTGTTCCCTGAAAAGAAATTCGGAGTGGATATATCAATTTCGGCCAAGTCTCCATGCTCATCCATATTCTATATAGACATGCTGAACAAAACATCAATCATATAGAAAGCACCAGTGAAAATTGACATATTATTAAAGAATATCACTTTTATATCAGTGACGATCGTACACATGATACATATTTTGTACAACATTGTTTTGGGAAAATTTATCGTTCCTTGAAAAATTGTGGAATAATATTCAATGAAAATTGGATATGGTCAGATGGATGCGTAAGACAACTCAAATCTGCACGATCATTCTTTTGGTTGTGTTGTCTTCATAAGAAAACCTGCATTGAACATTGTTGGAATTTCTTTGAGACTGACCATGGAAAAGGAGAATATGACGGTGCAGGGGCATGCATAAAACGAGCACTTCATAGATATCAAATGAACACCTCTGCAAGCCTACTTGTGGACGTGAAAGAAGTTCAATGGTGCATCGTTGCTCTAAGCCATTAGACTAACCCATCAAGGGAAGTGCGAAGGTACATTCAATTTAATTTTTATTGGAAATCTAATTTTATTGTGCAATGATCATCTTTGATTGTATTTTGATATCATATTTACATTCTTCTTTGAATTTTCCATATAAAGGTTTTGCTGGCATATTAGGATCGAAGACGTAGATAGATCAATTGAAAATGACGTTAAAACAATAAAAGGGACTAGAAAATTGCATTCAATTAAAACAAAGTCATCCAGAAATGTGTTTGCATTGGATAAAAGAAAATATTATTGTTTTTGTCATGTTTTCAAAGACAACACAAAATCCAATGACGTTTGTGAAAACAAAATGTATGTAAAAAATTGGAAACATACAGAGCTAAATACAAAGGGAAAAATGTTTGTTGCAATGTTTGAAGAAATGCAATTAGACGAGACTATAATATCATTCGATGGTGATTGAGTTTCTGATCTTGTTAGAGAAGGTAACATTTGAATTGCTTTCTAATGATAAAGATCTAGAAATAAATTTAAATATGTATAATTTTGTTAAGTTTGTTGTGCAGGAGATCTTTTTGCTGTAATTGCACCTACTAAGAATGATGAAAATGTGAAGTATTATTTGATGCATTGTACTGAATGAAAAATGAAATTATTAGAAGACTATAATGATCACGGATTTCCATATGAAAGAGGATCTATTATACTGAAAGGTTATTTTTTCAGAAAAACTAATCAAAGTGGGGATCTTGTTTACTAGACTATGAACCTCATTTCATATGTTGTCAATATAGTCACTTGGTGTGTGTAGCACGCATAAATTTGATAGAGGTTCAATCAAAGAAAAAAACGAAAATTAAGAAATGGAAAATGTCAAAATCCGATCATGAACGGATTATTGAAGATGGCATTCCATTGGAATTTTTTTGATTGAACTGCCCAATGATTTATTCTCTTTGGATTACATGTTTTAGAATTTCCAGTACTCAATTAGAAATTAAGCTGCCTTGTTATGTTATCTGTGCAAGTGTTTTCACATGTACAAATTGTTTTGGTACATGCACACTCTAGTATCAATTGAAAGTAGCTTTTATATACATGCATTGATGAAAAATTTTGCATGTATTGGATATATATATATGTTCTAGAATGTAATTAACTTTGCAAGTAGTTTTACTATGTGCATTGATGAAAATATTCCACGTACTCAATATATATGTTCTAGAATGCAATTAATTGAAAGTAGTTTTTCTATGTGCATTGATGAAAAATGTTGCACGTACTAGATATATACACAAATTGAATGCATGCTTAGTTTTTCTTGTGCACTTTTCTGGTAAAAAGTATCCACAATGTAAATAAAACATCCACAGTATAATTTTGTACGAAGATTCCTTTCAGACAAGAGACTCGGAGCACTTCTCCGAATTTTTGTGGGATTTGACCCACATCTCTATTCTTGATTGAAAATCTAGTACAAAATTTGTCTATCCAATGGTCAGATATGTTCTATGTGCATTGATGAAAAATGTTGTGCACGTATTGGATATATATATGTGTGTGTGTGTGTGTGTGTGTGTGTTCTAGAATGCAATTAATTGTTCAAGTAGTTTTCCCATGTGCATTGATGAAAAATGTTTCACGTACTGAATATATATGTTCTAAAATGCAACTAACTGAATGTCATCAATTTACCAATTTATAAATCAATAAGGCTACATAGTTGACTGCATTAATGACATTGACCCCAATTCAACAAACATATATCTACTTCTTATATTTCCAATCAAAATTAAAGGGATTTATATGGGAAAGAGGCAACTGAATATATATGTTCTAGAATGATTTTAACTGAATGTCATCAATTTACCAATTTATAAATAAAAAATGCTACCTAGTTAAGTGCGTTAATGACATTGACCACAATTCAACAAACATATATCTACTTCTTATATTTCCAATCAAAATTAAAGGGATTTATATGGGGAAAAGGGAAAACATATAGCCCATGAACTACTTTTTAGAGGTCAATGAAGGTATCAACATGTGGGAAAATGTTTTGAACACTTGATCATACTTGAAAGTAATCTTAAGTTTGTTTTTTATCTCTACATACTACATACTATTGTTTGAGTGAAAAAAAATTCCAATGAAAAGAACATAGCTTTTCAATCCAACTAACCATATCAATTGAGCTCTATTTGAAAAAAAAGTAAAAAAAAACCAAAAAGCCAACAAAATAACATCCTTGGTTGTTATTTTGATTGGAATAACTAAATCATATTAAGGATTCTCTTCATTGAAATTGTTTTTAGATGGAGAATCCTTAAAATATGATTTAGCTATTCCAATAAAAATGACAACCACGAATTTTATTTTGCTGACATGTTTTGTGGCATGTTAACTTTTCTTTACTCTTTTTCAATGAGAGCTCAATTGATATGGTTAGTTGCATTGAAAATATATGTTCTTCCCATTGGAAATTTTTTTCACTCAAACAAGAGAAGAGTATGAAGAGATCAAAAGCAATCTTAAGATGCCAAATTTACTTCAACTATCCAAAACTTGAGTTTTAAGAACTTTTTGATTATATCAAAACATTACTTCACATGCCATGCCAATTGTAGTTCAACTATCCATAAAAACATTAAACATTTAACGTTATATCACATTCCAAATGTAGATTGAAACCATCCAAAACTTGAGTTTCAAAAACTTTTTGATTATATCACAACATTACTTCACATGCCATGCCAATTATAGTTCAACTATCCACTAAAAACATTTAACATTATATCACATGCCAAATGTAGATTGAAACCATCCAAAATTTAACCTTTAATTTAAAAAGAAATTATAGATCACAACATTACTTCACAAGCCAAATTTACTTCAACCATCCAAAACTTGAGTTTTAAGAACTTTTTGATTATATCACAACATTACTTCACATGCCATGCCAATTGTAGTTCAACTATCCAATAAAAAAATTAAACATTTAACATTATATCACATGCCAAATGTAGATTGAAACCATCCAAAACTTGAGTTTTAAAAACTTTTTGATTATATCACAACATTACTTCACATGTGATGCCAATTATAGTTCAACTATCCAATAAAAACATTTAACATTATATCACATGCCAAATGTAAATTGAAACCATCCAAAAATTAACCTTTAATTTAACAAAAATTATATATCACAACATTAATTCACATGCCAAATGCACTTCAACCATCCAAAACTTAAGTTTTAAAAACAAAAAAAATTATAACACATCATTACATAACATAACAAATGTAGTTCAAAAGAAAAACATTAATTTATAGATGACAGCATTACTAGTAGTTCAACTATCCAAAACTTAAGTTTTAAAAACCAAAAAAAATATATAACAACATTACTTCACATTCACATGCCAAAAGTACTTCAACCATCCAAAACTTAACTTTCAAAAACAAAACAAATTATATTAACACAATAAAATATGTCCAAAAATTGTAGATATCACAAGTATCAGGTATCAAGTTATATATATATATATATATATATATATATATATATATATATATATGCATGCATCTAGATAATATATAAAAAAGTAAATTTAAGACTAGAAATCTCAATCAAATCTACAAATCATGTCCATCAAATACAGATGGATATAGTGTCTTTCCTAGTAGAGTCTCAATCCACGCGCTATCTTGCGAAGCATGGGGATCATGTACACAATGCACGTAAAAACATTAAAATTTTATGTTTTAAAAATGAGTGAGAATATATAGAACTTCATTTCAAAAACAAAATATAAAAAAAAATCATGCAATACCTCATGAGGTTCCCTCTCCATTTGTTGCTCGACTGCTACAACTTCCCCCATGGGAACATCTCCAACAGTAAATTGTACAATATACATGTACAGTTATATATATATATATTAAAAATTTTCAGATGAAAATGCACATGTATATATAAACTTATTCTCAATAATATTAAAAAAAAAGTTAGACAACTTGTTCAAATGGTTGAAATGGTCTGGATGTTCCTATCTCCATCGCTAGAGTTTGTGGATTAAAGAAATATTCTATAGAAACCTGAAATTCAAAATTTTAAAAGTATAAAATAACTCAAGATCAAGATCTCAATTTATAATAAAACTTTTAAACTTCAATTTATAAATTATAACTTTTAAAAAAACATATATATTTAGAAGTGAAAAATTGAATACTTCTGTAGGTGAATTTGGGACATCTCCTAAGAGAGGCTCCAAAAGAAAATCTCCAAAAACCTAAAATTCAAAAAATTTAAAATAACTCAAGATATAGATATATATTTCAATTTTTAATGGAGCTTTTTGAGGTGGAATATATATAACTTAGACATAAATTTTAAAAGTGAAAAATTGTCCATACTTGTTGTGGATCTGGCACGTCCTAAGGAAGTAGAAGGTACATCTCCCAAGGAAGAAGGAGGTACCGCCATCCCAAAAACATCAGACGGAATTAGAATCTGTTAAAACATTTTATTATTATATATGTACATTTACATGTGTGCACAATTATTTATTTAAAAAATATCACTTAAAAAACAATAACATTTGTCAACATATCTTCATGGTGAGACCCATATTGATTGTTTGAACCAGAGGACCCGAACATGATATTAACGTTTTCGTCATTCATCATGCGTGACAGCTGCAAATGGTGTTTTAACATATAGAGATACATTTTTGTTAGATTAATGTACATACAAATAAATGTATACATATACATACACATGTATTTATTACAAATTGTACATGTATGTGTTAAAATAATTGAACCCTAACTATTAACACATATTGTTCTCGTGCCCTCTTCCTCATGAAGAATTAGGTCTTGCCAACCATTGCGACAATTCTTTGCATATATTCTGAGATCTTCAACACTCATGTTGTCAATCTCTTCATCTGTACAATACACAAATTTGGCATGTGCATTCTCATGTGCTCTTTGTCGATTTAGACAAACATCAACTCCACCCAATCCATCGTGAACATTGTCGACGATGTCATCCCTTGCTTCTCGACTTATTTGAGAAATGACATCCATCTCTGACCACAAAGTTTCGACCTGAAAAGCTCAACTCACCAATGGTGTCTTAGGGTGAGACAACTCAACATCATGCCTACTGGCCCTACAGTCACACAATCGACCTTTCTCGGGACCAAAAAATTCTGACGGAAGGTCATTGTAATTGGAGTGCTTGAAATATTGCACCTTCATCATCTTTCATTTTGGCCCTTCTTTGAAATTAGACATTGACTTCGCCATTTATTTTGTAACTCTTTATTTTACATCCCATTTATCGGGACACATTACTATTTCCTTTCTCTTTCTCATGACTTCTACAAATGTATCAGTCGTTGGTCCACGATTTCTGTACACATTTACTAGTTCGCCCAATGAATGTGTAACTATTTCGAGGCTTTGTCAACTCTCAGCAGGTAGAGTCAAAGCCACGAGATCTCTCTGCAATTTTGCATGAAGTTGTTGACACATTTCTAAGGTGCATTGCACCATGTTTCTTTCCCATGGTGTATCAGAAATGTCAGCCGGATAAGTTGTGGTGGGTGGACAACCTTTTTCTTGAATGTAGCATTTTACCTTGCGTCTATTTTGACCAAAATTTGGAGCATTTTTAGCCTCTGCATCAATATATATATATATATATATTTTTTCTATATTAGAAAAAACACATGTAAACAATTTTTTACAAATTGAATGAAAAAATATTGAAATTGATGGCAAACTCGACGTAGTTTGCTAGCATCTTCTCCACCCTAAAACTGTTGAGAACCACAACGACCCTGCTGAGAACCAGCACCACCAACCGTTGATTGGCCTCTAAGGGAATAAATATCACCACCTTCACGCAACCTGCTACCACTTATTGGTGGCCCTCTAAGGGGATTTGAACCACCACCAGCCTCTCGAGAGGAGAGAGAAGCTTCATAAACAAATACGAATTTATAATAAATTGAAAAATACATTCATACATATAAATACACATGTACATATTCACTGATTAAATTATGTTCAAACCATACCACAACTGGGTGAACCATGTGCATGCTCCATGAATGGAGTAGAGACCCTTCTCTTCTTATTAGCTCCTAAAAAATAAAAAATGAAACTTATTAAAAACTAATTTAACTCACAAAGTTGATAAAAAATCAATTCCATATGTACACACATGTATGGAGATTTAAGATTATATTTAAATACCATGAACAGCCGTCGATCCCTGATCCCCCCCTCTCATAGAGATATGGGATTTTGTTGATCTTCTTCGTTCATCCTCCATGATATATATATCTACGGTGGACATTTACAATTATTTTTTTAAATAACTAATTTAAAATAAATTCAAAATAAATTTCAGAAAATTAATGTAATTTAGTGTAAACAAATTATGTAAAACACAACTTTCAAAGCACTAATTGATGTGTGAAACTCAATTTAAGAAAAAAAAAATTATAAAAATGATAATTTCACCCAATTTCATTTTACATGGTGGGAGCACACTTGGTATAAAATTGAAGAAAACACATTGTCATTAAAAAAGAAGTGAAACTCCATTTAAACAAAAATTTGTTGAAGTCCACGCATTTTAATTTTATAAAAATGTGAAGTTCACCAAGTTGCGCTTTACATGATGTGGTGGGAGAACACTTGATATATAATTGAAAAAAACACATGGTCAATAAAAAAGACGCGTTTATAAGTACACAACACACACATATCCAAGATATGTTACAATGTCCATCAATAAATTTTGAAGGAGAGCGTCTCAACACTAATTCAGCTTTAAGAGATGAATCTTGAATTTTTTAAGATCGTCTCAAAACTAATTCACCTTTGAGAGATGAATCTTGAATTTTTGAAGAAGAGCATCTCAAAACTAATTCACCTTTGAGAGATGAATCTTGAATTTTTGAAGAAGAGCGTCTCAAAACCAATTCATCCTTGAGAGATGAATCTTGCATTAGCATTGCCCTGTATAATTCTGATTCATCTATTAATTCATATTTGATAGATGAACCCTGAATTGACATTGCCCCACGCAATAGATCAATAGACATCTTATTCACATTTGTACAATGCCTTATACTAAAAAATTGAAATTGGCTAACAATATTGTTTGCTATTTCATGCAGTTCTTTTAGCCTATCCTTCTTAACTTGGTACACGCCATTCATCAAGTTGCACACAAGTTCAGAATTGGTGAAAACTATAGTTCCATTTAATCCATAATCCATCGATGTTCCCAAGCCTTCTATCAATCCAATATAATATGCCTCGTTGTTTGTTGTTCTTCCCGATATATTCATTTTCCTTTGGATTACTTTGCTAGTCGCAATATTGGAAAGCACATATGTAATCACTGCTTTCCCTGGATTGGGATAGCAAGAAACTTCTATGCATAATTTCCATTTTTCAACCATATTTAATGGTTTTCTTATCCGTGAAAAAAAAATCAATAAAATATATATTAAATTGACATTTATTGCAAATGCATGGGAGAAATGACACAATATCATGAGATAAATGACATGTGCATGGTTTATCTTAAATTTTGTGGGAGAAATGACACATGTACACAATTTACCTTAAAGTGGTTGTGTTTTATGGATATTAAAATTAATAAATTCTATTTAGATCTATTCCAGAGATTGACTGTAGGGGCATTTACTAGATATGTCACCTTTCATAAAATATGAGATCTAGAGGTTACCTGGCCCTTTACAGACTGTGCCTATAGAACTTGTAAAAGTTAGTTCACTACCTGTCCCAATTATACCCTATGAAGGGTGCAGTGGACTTGTTGAATCACTCACACTACTTTACGTATACATATGGGTGTATAAGAATGTATTTGTTTTACATTGGATATTAAAATGAAGAACTTCTATTTAGATCTATTCCAGAGATTGACTGTAGGGGCATTTACTAGATATATCACCTTTGATAAAAGATGAGATCTAGAGGCTACCTGGCCCTTTACAGACTCTGCCTATAGAACTTGTAGAAGTTAACACTACCTATCCCAATTATACCCTATGAAGGGTGTAGAAGACCCATGGAATCACTCGCACTAATTTACATAGACATAAGGGTGTATAAGAATGCATTTGTTTTACATTGAATATTTTTTATTTTAAATTTAGAATCTATTTGAAACAATTACCTATTTAAGGTTAAAACCTATGTTTTGTAGAAAATTGAACTTTTGGTTTCAATGGGAAACTTTTATGGCTTTAATATGTTTTTTCTCGAAATGTGATACACCCCATTAAAATGGGAGATATATCGAAATGATTCCTATGGTTCAATAAAATATAGATGCATAAATTCAATGAGCATAGTTTTGATATATAAAAGTCCAAAATGGAAGAGTTGTTTGTGAACAAATATCAATGGCACTATGGATATAGATTTGCTTCATTAAAAGGGATTTTTCTAGAAGGATGTCCACTAAGTTGGAAAGAAGGGAAAATATCACAAATATATGTTAATGCATGTGTTTTACATTGAATATTTTTCATTTTATAAAAATCTATTTGAAACATTAAACTATATATAAGGTTAAAACCTAGTTGTTCTGTATCAAATTACTTTTGGTTTCAATGGAAAACATTTATGGCTAATGTGTTTTTCTCGAAATGTGATACACCCCATTAAAATGGGAGATATATCAAAATGAATCCTATGGTGTAACAAAATAGTTTCAAGTAGTTTAAAAATATAGAAGCATAAATTCAATGAGAATAGTTTTGATATATAAAATTCCAAAATGGAAAAGTTGTTTGTGAACATATATCAGTCGATCACTATGCATATCACTATGGACATATCTGCTTCATTAAAAGAGATTTTTCTAAAAGGATGTCCACTAAGTTTGGAAGAAGGGAAAGTGTCACAAAATTATATATATGTTAATGCATGTGTTTTATATTGAATATTTTTCATTTTAAATTTAGAATCTATTTGAAACAATTACCTATATAACGTTAAAACCTATGTTTTGTAGAAAATTTAACTTTTGGTTTCAATGGGAAACTTTTAATGCTTTAATATGTTGTTCTTGAAATGTGATGCACCCCATTAAAATGGGAGATATATTGAAATGATTCCTATGATGTAATGAAATATAGATGCATAAATTTAATGAGCATATTTTTGAGATATAAAAGCCCAAAATGGAAAAGTTGTTTGTGAACAAATATCAATGCCACTATGGATATAGATATGCTTCATTAAAAGGGATTTTTCTAGAAGGATGTCCACTAAGTTGGAAAGAAGGGAAAATATCACAATTATATGTTAATGCATGTGTTTTACATTGAATATTTTTCATTTTATTAAAAATCTATTTGAAACATTAAACTATATATAAGGTTAAAACCTAGATGTTTTGTCTCAAATTACTTTTGGTTTCAATGGAAAACTTTTATGGCTAATGTGTTTTCCTCGGAATGTGATGCACCCCATTAAAATGGGAGATATATCAAAAGAAATCCTATGGTGTAATAAAATAGTTTCAAGTAGTTCAAAAATATAGATGCATAAATTCAATGAGCATAGTTTTGAGATATAAAAGTCCAAAATGGAATAGTTGTTTGTGAACATATATCAGTGGATCACTATGCATATCGCTATGGATATATCTGCTTCATTAAAAAAGATTTTTCTAAAAGGTTGTCCACTAAGTTTGGAAGAAGGGAAAGTGTCACGAAATTATATATATGTTAATGCATGTGTTTTACATTGAATATTTTTCATTTTAAATTTAGAATCTATTTGAAACAATTACCTATATAAGCTTAAAACGTATGTTTTCTAGAAAATTGAACTTTTGGTTTCAATGGGAAAGTTTTATGGCTAATGTGTTGTTTCTCGAAATGTGATACACCCGATTAAAATGGGAGACATATCGAAATGATTCCTATGGTGAAATAAAATAGTTTCAAGTAGTTTAAAGATATAGATGCATAAATTCAATGAGCATAGTTTTGAGATATATAAGTCCAAAATGGAAAAGTTGTTGGTGAAAAAATATCAGTGGATCACTATGGATATATTTTCTTCATTAAATGGGATATTTCTAGAAGGATGGACTTAAGTTGGAAAGAAGAGAAAATATCACAATTATATGTTAATGTGCATGTGTTTTACATTGAATATTTTTCATTTTTTTAAGAATCTATTTTCAAAATATTTAAAACTATATACTTGGTTAAAACCTATGTTTTGTATCAAATTAATTTTTGTTTCTAAATACTATACAAGTTTTAGATCCAATATTTTTAATAAATTTCTCATTTTATTAAAAATCTATTTGAAACAATTAAACTATAAAAGGTTAAAACCTATGTTCTGTATCAAATTACTTTTGGTTTCAATGGGAAACGTTTATGGCTAATTTGTGTTTTTCTCGAAATGTTATACACCCATTAAAATGGGAGATATATATGGGAATGATTCCTATGGTGTAATAAAATAGTTTCAAGTAATTTAAAGATATATAGATACATAAATTCAATGAGCATAGTTTTGAGATATAAAAGTCCAAAATGGAATAGTTGTTGATGAACAAATATCAGTGGATCACTATGGACATATCTGCCTCATTAAAAGGGATTTTTCTAGAAGGACGGACTAAGTTGGAAAGGAAAAATACCATTATATGTTAATTTGCATGTGTGTTTTACATTGAATATAAAAGGTATTTTCTCTCTCTCATTGTTTGAGACCATGGATATGAAAATGAAAAACTTGAATTTAGATCTATTCTAGAGATTGACTGTAGGGAATTTACTAGATATGTCACCTTTCATAAAAGATGAGATCCAGAGGCTACCTGGCCCTTTACAGACTCTACCTATAGAACTTGTAGAAGTTAACACTACATGTCCCAATTATACCCATGAAGGGTGTAGAGGACCCGTGGAATCACTCAAACTAATTTACGTAGACATAAGGGTGTATAAGAATGCACATGTGTTTTACATTGAATATTTTTCATTTTAAATTAAAATAATCTATTTGAAACAAAATTTACCTATATAAGGTTAAAACCTATGTTTTGTATCAAAACACTTTTGGTTTCAATGGGAAACATTTATGGCTAATTTGTGTTTTTTTCTCGAAATGTGATACACCCCATTAAAATGGGAGATATATCGAAATAATTCTTATGATGTAATAAAAAAATTTCAAGTAGTTTAAAGATATAGATCTGCATAAATTCAATGAGCATAGATTTGAGATATAAAATTCCAAAATGGAATAGTTGTTGGTGAACAAATACCAGTGGATCACTATGGATATATTTGTTTCATTAAAAGGGATATTTCTAGAAGGATGGACTAAGTTGGAAAGAAGGGAAAATATCACAATTATATGTTAATATGCATGTGTTTTACATTGAATATTTTTCATTTTATTAAGAATCTATTTTCAAAACAATTAACATAGTATAATGTTAAAACCTATGTTTTGTATCAAATTACTTTTTGTTTCTAAATACTATGTGTTTTACATTGAATATTTTTCATTTTATTAAAAATCTATTTGAAACAATTAAAATATATAAGGTTATTATTGGGAAAAATACTGAGAGGGGGGGTGAATCAGTATTTAGGGCTGAAATTTTTTTACTTTTTCTTTCTCTTAAAACCATATGCTATTTTACAGAATCCAACGTGTATGTCCAGAGATCTTATTATGTCTTTACTTAGATCATTGCATCATTCATTCATCAGATGTTTAGTAAGCAGTAAGTATGAACATAAATAACAGAACAAACCATCAAACATAAGCCACACATATGAACACCAGTATTTAAGGTGGAAACCCAATTTGGGAGAAAACCACTGCTGTTGTTATCTCAGTCTTCAATATTTATTATAAATAAAACTTCTTACAATTTATGTTGGCGCAGACTTATACCAACACGTAGGCACCTACCTGCAGAAAGGCTACAACCTTCTCTCATTTACCAGCTACCACTGGAAGGGAGCTACAACCCCCTCACTTAAGTCTTCGACCCTCAGCACCACTGCGAACCATGTTCCATTAATTTTCATACTTGATCCACCAGTTTCCACACACCATACCTTGCAGGCCACTAGATTTATTCATTTTCTTCAGTACACTCGCACCAGTTCTTCATGATTTCGTCAGTCGATCAAACCAGAGATTCATCATCGTCAGATCATTATATCCATGGGTGCATCGTAGATTCAGATTTATCAATTAAGAACAGAGTTCGTCCATGCAGATCTTCCTTAGAGAAATTTATTCATTCGCCACCCTTACGCATGCACCTCTCGTACTATCATCCTCTTCACCTTATATAGTTTAACCTTTATCAATACCACGAGTAAAAACCATTCAACCGCTAATGGTATTCCTTTGACAATATTTCCTTTAGTTTACCCCACGTGCCTCTTTGATTTCTTTTTAATTTATTTATCAATTTGAAGAAATTGACAAATAAATATATTTACAACTTTGAACTGAACTTTAGGATTAAAGTTACAACCCTTTGTACTTTAGATAAATATCCAACGCTTTCAAACAATTAACCTTATGATAACCCTTTGACCCTGGGCCCACATATATATTCAATAGCCAATCAAATACGCGCATGGTACCATAAGTAAACTTCACACAAGTCCAACGTCTGATCACCGTTAGATAGCAAGCTTCCAGATCAACGGCATATATGCATATCGCTCGACCTCCGATGCCGAACGTTAACGTGCGATGGCACACAGTGACAAGCGGTTTTCCGTGGGTCCTCCTTGCCACGTGTCGAATGATTTATGGAATCACTCCCAACTCCTCAAATACCGCACACTCCGGATAGGTCATGCGATGAAAACCATAAACCGCCTTCACTGTTCACTCGGTCACGGTTTCGCTCTTCCACGCAGGGTTCCGTCGCACTTCGTTCTACCTCTTTCCTTCCAGGTTCCGTTCATGATTCCAAAGGGTTAGTATGGGTTTGCGCTATCCTTCTTACTTAGTTAACTCTGGTCTATCTTCGGCAAGATTTCCAATAAACAACGAACAAATGTAGTTCTTTTCCGACGAGATTTTCACTACCATTGGGATAGAGTTAGTTATATGTAGGCTTCCTCTATGAGGGGAAAGAACCAATGGACGGGATTTCCTTATAAACATCAACTCGAGAAAATTAAATGTCATTCTGTCTTCAATTATGCTATAATATATCAACCTTCCATTGTATGTTCGAAGTTCTATCCTGTCACAGTTCCACTTCTAATTGTACATTCAAGTTTTTGATTCTGCAAGCAAACCATCATATCTCCGCAACCATTAATTCCTTCAATGGATTTCTTACTTATCATGGATTCCATCAGGGTGAATTACCATTTACTAGAACATTCACTTATTCTGTTCTATTCAATGGCCTTTTTCTCCTACTCTGTCTCTGGACAATTCTGCTTCAATTATGCACTCTTCTTCTACTGCTACTTTTCTTTTCCTCTTTTCATGGTTACTGTTTCAGATGCTCCTTCTTTGCCAATTATTTTTCCACTTCCTTTGCCATCAATGAAAATATTTCCAACAATCTCCCCCTTTGGCATTGATGGCAATACTCATCCTCTGATTGTCTTATAGATTTACCCTTTGTTGCTTTTCCTCCCCCTTTGACATCAATGGCAAAGAGTTGATCAAGATCCTTTGAACCGACAATACCATGCTCCCCCTGAGATCATGCTACATCTTCAAACATAATATAACAAAATGACTTATAAATTCCAACAGTGCATCCTCTTCATATGACCAATGCTCCCCCTTAGCCTGTGCATTCAGGGATGCCCAACATCACCTCACAACCAATTTAATCTTCTATTTTTAAGTAGATCTTATCTTCTGCATGGAAGAGACTACTCCCAATTTCTGTCTGAGATATTCGAACGCTTCCCTGGGTAGAGGTTTGGTAAATATATCAGCAACTTGTTCTTTGGAGGGAACATACTCCAATTTCACCTTTTGTTCAAGCACTTGTTCACGTAAGAAGTGATAGTTGATGGGAATGTGCTTGGTCTTGGAATGCATAACAGGACTCTTTGAGATACTGATGGCACTTGTATTGTCACACATGATGGAGATAGGAGGTGAAAATTTGATTTGAAATTCTTTTAAGGTTTGCATCATCCAGAGAAGTTGAGTGCAACATGATGTGGCAGCCACATATTCTGCTTCTGTTGTAGATAAGGCAATAGAGCTTTTCTTCTTGTTGAACAAAGATACTAACTGGGGCCCCATATAGAATGCACCACCACTAGTGCCTTTCCGATCATCAACACTTCCAGCCCAATCTGCATCAGTGCATGCATGAAGAGTAAGATCAACATTCTTTGGATACCATAGTCCAAAGTCTTGAGTTCCTTGTAGATATTTGAATATTCTTTTCACAGCCTAAACGTGAGACTCTTTTGGCTTAGCTTGGAATCGTCCAACAATCCCAACTTCATGCATGATGTCTGGTCTTGTCCTAGTGAGATAAAGTAGACTTCCTATCATAGATCTGTATTCTGGTTGATTCACCATGGGGGAATCATCGTTAGAACTGAGATTACATCCGGTTATCATTGGTTTACTTACAGGTTTGAAATATTCCATGCCATACTTCTACAGGATTTACTTGAGGTATTTTGCTTGTGATAAGAATATGCCATTTGTTGCTCGTTGCACTTGCAAGCCAAGAAAGAATGTTAGTTCCCCAAGTAAAGACATTTGAAATTCTTGTTGCATATCAGAAGCTAATTTTTGACTCATAGACTCTTCATTACTTCCAAAAATTATATCATCAACATATACAACCATAATCAATAGTTTTTCATTCTCATTTTTTGTGTATAAGTTGCTATCAGTAGACCCTTTTGAAAATCCTTGTTGATGAAGATATTTTTCAAGACGATAGTACCATGCTCTTGGAGCTTGTTTGAGACGATATAGAGCTTTTTTAAGTCTACAAACAAGTTTTTCATCATTTCCCAAAATGAATCCTTCTGGTTGTTCTATATAAACTTCTTCTTCTAAATCACCATTGAGAAAAGCAGATTTAACATCCATTTGATAAACTTTGATTTGTTGGAAGCTTGAAAAAGAAAGAAACATTCTTATGGCTTCAAGTCTGGCTACAGGAGCAAAAGTTTCTTCAAATTCTATACCTTCTTGTTGAGCATACCCCTTGCAAACAAGTCTAGCTTTATTTCTTATAACATCCCCATTCTCATTTAACTTGTTTTTGAATATCCATTTAGTTCCAATGGCATTTTTGTCATGAGGTCTTGGTACTAATTCCCAAGTGTGATTCTTTTCAATTTGATCAAGCTCTTCATTCATGGCTTGAATCCAACATTCATCTTTGCTAGCTTGACTAACATTGTGAGGTTCAATAGTGGACAGAAATGCCAGATTTCTAGAAGATCCCACAAGAGTCCTTCTTGTTTGTACACCTGATCCCTTTTCTCCCAAAATTTGAGATTCTGGATGATTCTTTTGAACATATCTGGATGGAGATTTTTTAGATAAATCATCTTCGGGTTCTTCATTGGGTTCACTGTCTATATCATTCTTATTTGATGTAGAAGGATATATGTCATCATCATCTTCATTTGTTGTTTTTTTTTCTTCTTTTGGAGCTGTAGGAGACTCATCAATAACAACATCAATACATTCAACAATCTTCCGAAGTCTTTTATTGTAACATTTATATGCTCTACTCCTAGAGGAGTAACCAAGAAGTATTCCTTCATCTGCTCTGGGTTCAAACTTGCCAAGTTTTTCATCATTATTCTTGATAAATCATTTGCTTCCAAAAATTCTAAAATGCTTTACAGTGGGAGGATTACCATACCAAAGTTCATATGGAGTTTTATCACTATTTACATGAACATGTGCCTTGTTGAGAATGTTTACTGCTATATGTGCTGCTTCTCCCAAAAATGTGTCAGGTGTTCCGGAATCATCAAGCATAGCTCTAGCCATTTTTTGAACTGTTCTATTCATTCTTTCTGCAACACCATTTTGTTGTGGAGTGCTAGCTACAGAGAACTGTCTTTTTATGCCATGTTGTTCACAAAATTCAAGGAATTCATTTGCTGTATATTCTCCTCCTCGATCAGTTCTGAGGCACTTAATTTTTAAATCTAGTTCATTCTCAACTAGTGCTTTGAAGATCTGAAATTTCTCAAATGTTTCATCTTTGTGTTTAAGCAACCCAATCCAACACATTCTAGAGAAATCATCAATAAATAAGATATAGTATTGTTCACCTCATGGTGAATTTTTCTTCACAGGTCCACATATGTCAGTATGAATGAGTTCAAGAGGCTTACTTGATGATCCTTCCTTGGCATTAAATTGTACTCTAGTTTGCTTACCGAATTGGCAAGATTTGCATATGATATTTTCAGGTAGAGTAATATTGGGAAGATCATGAACAGCTTTAAGCCTGCTTTATTTGTTGATTTGAGAGAAGCTCAGATGCCCCAACCTTCTATGCCATAGCCAATTTTCTGAAGATTTACTCAAATAACATTGTTCTTTGCAGTTCTTTAATACATACAGGTTGCTTGGAGTTCTTTTTCCTTTTATAATTGTTTTACCTGTATCAAGATCACGTACCACACATTCTTTTGAACTAAAGACAACTTCATTTCCTTGATCACACATTTGACTTACACTTAACAGGTTATGCTTTAATCCATCCACATACATGACATCATTAGCTTTCACCTTTTATTTTAGAAAAACAGACCCTTTTCCCTTAATGACCGCAGGAGTATCATTTCCAAATGTAACATTCTTTTCCTTTTCTAGAGCACTATATGCAAGAAGTTTTTTTTTGTCACCTGTCATGTGTCTTGAGCATCCACTATCAATGTACCATTGGTTTTCTTCATCTTCTGCAAATAACGCTATGCCAAAATTTTCAACCTGTAATTCCTTCTTTTTCCATACTTTGGAGCTTGAAGGAACATGTTCTTTTGGCTGAACTTTTCTCCTGCATTCAGATTCTTCATGGCCAAAGTTATTTCAATAAGCACATTCAACTTCTTTTTGAAGAGGAGAAAAGTTGTTATAAGTATTATTCTTTGTTTCAATATCAATCCTTTTCTTTCTTTCTTCTCTTGTCATGATGGTTTTATATGCAACACATTGAACGACTTTATGACCAAAATTGTGACATGAGAAACATTGTCCATTGAAGAAGAAATTTCTGCGATCATGAAATCTTCTACTTGAATTTACTTGTTGATTGGTGTTTCTTTGAAAGACATTCCTGTTAGTGTTCTTTGAATTGAGATGATCATGTTTTACCTGTAAAGATTCTTTATTCCCTTGCTAAGTGGCAACATGTTGTATACCAGCCGTAGCTGCTTTCAGATAATTTGGTACTGAAGCCTGAGAGGATTCTCCGATATATCCAAGACTTGTCTTTATAAGGGGAGAACGTTGTACCTTGATAATCTCATCTAAGGTTTCAGATCCTTTATCAAATCTAAGATTTAGAGTCTTTACTTTCTCAAGTTCTTTTCTTAGACTGACTACTTCACACTCTAATTTCTCATTGTGTTTCTCCTTTTCTTCAAGCTGATTTTTCAAAGTTTCTATGATTATTTTATTCTCTTCTAAGCAAATTTTGAGTTTATTGTTTTCATCAAGAAAATCATTGTCTTCTAGAGCATCCACAAAAGTATCCTTTTCTTCTCTAGATTCTTTTTCAAATTCCATGAGAAGTCTAAGATCTTGTTCACATTCTTCCTCACTATCAAATAACCCATCACTGTCTTCATGAGTATAGTAACTTTTTCTAGTGCTAAAACGATTCTTATTCCTTCTTGCTACTTCCTTCCCCTTTTTATGTGTTTCTTTATGAGGACACTTAGCATCATAATGACCAACTCTTCCACAATAAAAAAATTTGAAAGGAAGCTTACCTCTGAACCGTCCTGTGCCAAGTTGAAGTTTCTTTACAAATTTTATCTCATCTTCTTCTGAGATATATCTTGATCCTTCTATTTTTTGTACTTCCTTCCCTTTTGTAGAAGTTCTAAAGACTGCTTCTTTGGCTTCAGATGGTCCTCCTCTTCTCATTTCATATGCAGTTAGAATGCCATGAAGTTGCACCATAGTAATATTTTGAAGATCCTGCTTTTCCTCAAGAGCAGAAACTTTTCACTCAAATTTTGCGGTTAGTGATCTTAAAATTTTCTCAACCAGAGTAGATTCGGTTATTGTTTCTCCCAGATTTCTCATACAATTTACAATATCATCAAGACGTAAAAAGAAATTTGCAATGCTCTCCTCATTATCCATTTTTAGATTCTCATATTGAATTCTGAGAGTTTGGAGTTTGGCACTTTTTACCTTTGCATCACCTTCATAACTTAGAATGATTTTTTCCCATATTGCCTTTGTTGTATTCAGCTGCATGACTTTGAAAAATTATAATTCAATTAGACTTCCCAATAGAGCATTCACCACCTTTGCATTGGTTTCATAATTCTTTCTTTCCGTCGAATCTGTTGGTACTGCAGCTAGATATTGATATCCTCCTTCAAAAATTTCCCACACATCTGCTCCCAGAGACTGAAGATAGGATCTCATCCTTTTTTTCCAGAAGATTGAATTGTTTCCATTAAAGAGCGGAGGTCTGATAGATGTTGTTCCATCTTGATTTCTCATCTTGTTTGATCTTCCTTCTAGCGGCTAAGCTTTTTCAAAAGGACTTGCTCTGATACCAATTGTTGGGAAAAATACTGAGGGGGGGGGGGGTGAATCAGTATTTAGGGCTGAAAACATTTTACTTTTTCTTTCTCTTAAAACCATATGCTATTTTACAGAATCCAACGTGTATGTCTAGAGATCTTATTAGGTCTTTACTTAGATCATTGCATCATTCATTCATCAGATGTTTAGTAAGCAGTAAGTATGAACAGAAATAACAGAATAAACCATCAAACATAAGCCACACATATGAACACCAGTATTTAAGGTGGAAACCCAATTTGGGAGAAAAACACCGCTGTTGTTATCTCAGTCTTCAATATTTACTATAAAGAAAACTTCTTACAATTTATGCTGGCGCAGACTTATACCAGCACGCAGGCACTTACCTACAGAAAGGCTACAACCTTCTCTCATTTACCAGCTACCACTGGAAGGGAGCTACAACCCCCTCACTGAAGGCTTCGACCCTTAGCACCACTGCGGACCACGTTCCATTAATTTTCATACTTGATCCACCAGTTTCCACACACCATACCTTGCAGGCCACCAGATTTATTCATTTTCTTCAGTACACTCGCACCAGTTCTTCATGATTTCGTCAGTCGATCAAACCAAACATTCATCATCGTCAGATCATTATATCCATGGGTGCATATTAGATTCAGATTTATCAATTAAGAACAGAGTTCGTCCATGCAGATCTTCCTTAGAGAAATTTGTTCATTCGCCACCCTTACGCATGCACCCCTCGTACTATCATCCTCTTCACCTTATATATTTTAACCTTTATCAATACCATGAGTAAAAACCATTCAACCGCTAATGGTATTCCTTTGACAGTATTTCCTTTAGTTTACCCCACGTGCCTCTTTGATTTCTTTTTAATTTATTTATCAATTTGAAGAAATTGACAAATAAATATATTTACAACTTTGAACTGAACTTTAGGATTAAAGTTACAACCCTTCGTACTTTAGAGAAATATCCAACGCTTTCAAAAAATTAACCTTATGATAACCCTTTGACCCCGGGCCCACATATATATTCAATAGCCAATCAACTACGCGCATGGTACCATAAGTAAACTTTGCGCAAGTCCAGCTTCCGATCATCGTTAGATAGCAAGCTTCCAGATCAACGGCATATATGCATATCGCTCGACCTTCGATGCCGAACGTTAACGTGCGATGGTGCACAGTGACAAGCGGTTTTCCGTGGGTCCTCCTTGCCACGTGTCAAATGATTTATGGAATCACTCCCAACTCCTCAAATATCGCTCACTCCGCATAGGTGGTGAGATGAAAACCATAAACTGCCTTCACTGTTCACTCAGTCACGGTTGCGCTCTTCCACGCAAGGTTCTGTCGCACTTCGTTCTACCTCTTTCCTTCTAGGTTCCATTCATGATTCCAAAGGGTTAGTCTGGGTTTGCACTATCCTTCTTACTTAGTTAATTCTGGTCTATCTTCGGCAGGATTTCCAATAAACAATGAAAAAATGTAGTTCTCTTTCGACGAGATTTTCACTACCATTAGGATAGAGTTAGTTGTACGCAGGCTTCCTCTATGAGGGGAAAGAACCAATGGATGGGATTTCCTTACAAACATCAACTCGATACAATTCAATGTCATTCTGTCTTCAATTCTTCTATAATATATCAACCTTCCATTGTATGTTCGGAGTTCTATCCTGTCACAGTTCCGCTTCTAACTGTACATTCAAGTTTTTGATTCTGCAAGCAAACCATCATATCTCCCCAACCATTAATTCCTTCAATGGATTTCTTACTTATCATGGATTCCATCAGGGCGAATTACCATTTACTAGAACATTCACTTATTATGTTCTATTCGATGGCCTTTTTCTCCTACTCTGTCTCTGGAAAATTCTGCTTCAATTATGCACTCTTCTTCTGCTGTTACTTTGCTTTTCCTCTTTTCATGGTTACTGTTTCAGATGCTCCTTCTTTGCCAATCCTTTTGCCACTTCCTTTGCCATCAATGAAAATATTTCCAATAGTTATAACCTATGTTTTGTATCAAATCACTTTTGATTTCAATGGGAAACTTTTATGGCTAATGTGTTTTTCTCGAAATGTGATACACCCGATTAAAATGGGAGATATATCGAAATGATTCCTATGGTGTAATAAAATAGTTTCAAGTAGTTTAAAAATAACGATGCATAAATTCAATGAGTATAGTTTTGAGATATAAAAGTCCATTAAAATGGAAGAGTTGTTTGTGAACAAATATTAGCAGATCACTATGGATATATCTGCTTCATTAAAAGGGATTTTTCTAGAAGGATGTCCACTAAGTTGGAAAGAAGAGAAAAAATCACAATTATATGTTAATGTGTGCATGTGTTTTACATTGAATATTTTTTCATTTATTAAAAATCTATTTGAAACAATTAACTATATAAGGTTAATATCGATGTTTTGTATCAAATCACTTTTGGTTTCAATGGGAAACTTTTATGGCTAATGTGTTTTTCTAGAAATGATTCCTATGGTGTAATAAAATAGTTTCAAGTAGTTTAAAGATATAGAATCATACATTCAATGAGCATAGTTTTGAGATATAAAATTCCAAAATAGAATAGTTGTTGGTGAACAAATATTAGTGGATCAATATGGATATATCTCCTTCATTAAAAGGGATTTTTCTAGAAGGATAGACTAACTTGTAAAGAAGGGAAAATATCACAATTTTTTGAGTCCTGATCTTATAAAAGGTTTCCACTAAGTCCATCCCTATTACTTTTCATGCGACCCACATTCCCAAACCCACACATCTATGTACCTACGAGCCAAGCCAAGTGTAAAAAGGGCTTATTTAATATTCTACTTTAACACATATATGTGATTAATTATCATTAGAATCTATATGGTAGAAATACATATAAAGAGTAATCCTTAGAATTTATATGGTAGAAATACATATGAAGAGTAATCCTTAGTATAGATCTAGTTTGAATTTAAGGAATAAAGGTAATTTTTTTAGAAAGTTTATGTTAGGAGGTAGAACTAAACCTTCTATAACCCACAAAAAAAACCATGGCTCGTGAGCAGCACATGCAAACACAAGTTACTCCCATGTTTTAAACACCACCTCACATCATCATAAGGGATTAAAACCACTAAGAAACCCATACTAAGTTCCCTAGAAGGGATGACTATCATATTTAATGATTGGGTTTATCTCCAAGGTCAAAAGGAAAATCAATGTTAGGAAAGGAAATTAGAATAGAAATTAAGGTAAGACCATGACCTTTTACCCAATATTGAACGAAGGTGAGAAACCATAGATATGATGAAGGAAGTTCAAGAAATATTATGATATAAGAAATATTAAATGAAAATCAAATTTAGGAAGTTAGGAAAGGGAATTATAATAGAAATTAAGGTAAGACCATGACATTTTACCCAATATTGAAGAAAGGAAAAGTTAGGAAAGGGAATTAGAATAGAAATTAAGGTAATACCATGACCTTTTACCCAATATTGAAAAAAGGTGAGGAACCATACATATCATGAAGGAAGTTCCAGAAATATTATGATAAGAAATATTAAATGAAAATCAAAGTTAGGAAGTTAGGAAAGGGAATTAGAATAGAAATTTTAAGGTAAGACCATGACCTTTTACCCAATATAATGATTCGGTTTATCTCCAAGGTCAATAGGAAAATCAAATTTAGGAAGGGAATTAGAATAGAAATTAAGGTAAGACCATGACCTTTTACCCAATATTGAAAAAAGGTGAGCAACCATAAATATCATGAAGGAAGTTCAGGAAATATTATGATAAGAAATATTAAATAAAAATGAAATTTAGGAAGTTAGGAAAGGGAATTAGAATACAAATTAAAGTAACACCATGAACTTTTACCCAATATTGAACAAAGGTGAGCAACCATATATATCATGAAGGAAGTTCAAGAAATATTAAATGAAAATCAAAGTTGGAAAGTTAGGAAAGGGAATTAGAATAGAAATTAAGGTAAGACCATGACCTTTAAACCAATATTGAACGAAGGTGAGCAACCATAGATATCATGAAGGAAGTTCAAGAAATATTATGATAAGAAATATTAAATGAAAATCAAAGTTAGGAAAGGGAATTAGAATAGAAATTAAGGTAATACCATGACCTTTTACCCAATATTGAAAGAAGGTGAGCAACCATAGATATCATGAAGGAAGTTTAAGAAATATTATCATAAGAAATATTAAATATTTTCTGCAAATTCTGAGTAAATTTAATTTAACTACTTTTAATATGAGATATGAACAGTCAATTCTTAGCAAAAACAATCAGCCTTAATGAGGTCTACGGGTCTAATAACACTAATAATAGCATGTTGAAAGATCATTGATCCCGGTATTTTGATTACTGTAACTAACATAAGTTGTTACCTATTCTAACAAAGGTTGTACATATTCCATAAGGCTGAATACACTATAACCACTTACATGATACTAGAAGCTCTCATTACACTAGTTAACACAGGGAATAGAACACATAGACTAGTGTAGATTACATAACTAGTATTGGCTATTCTCTGAGCTATCAAGAAATAAATTGGCTATTCTTTAATATTGAACGAAGGTGAGCAACCATAGATATCATGAACTAATTTCAAGAAATATTATGATAAGAAATATTAAATATTTTTTTGCAGAGGCTTAAATTCTGAGTAAATTTAATTTAACCACTTTTAATATGAGATATGAACAGTCAATTATTAGCAGAAGAATTTAGCCTTAATGAACAGTCAATTCTTAACAGTAAATTCTTTTTTACTGTCTAGTTTTCCAGATGGTCAAGTGACCTGAAACATGGAATACTTCTCATAGCTGTTGTAGTGGTTGTATAAGAGTATTTGAACACAAAGGTAAATATGACAAAACCACTAGATGAATTGATTGAGTTGGCCCCATTCTTGGTGGCTTGGGCATTCTGGCATGTGGTGCACATCTGTCTATATTGATAGTTGTAACTTTTGGGAGGGAAAATTTTAGATATGATGCGCATAAATACTTTGAAAAACAAAGACGGAAAAACGAAGTGACGTTAAAGTGAGATGACTGATATGTTGCACCCAAATATTTCAAAGGTGGGGGAAACAAGTGTAGTGGAAACTAATCGAGTGGGCACAGAGGCCAACCTAGCCTTTACTTGTTGGCTGGATGGTTGGGTGGGATTGAAGGCTGAGCTTGCTGGCTGAGCTTGCTGGCTTGGCTGGCTTCCTGGGCGAGATTGCTAGCTTGGATTGCTGGTTGGGCTTGCTAGCCATTATAATACCCTAAAGGCTACTTCTTAAACTTATGTACTTTTTCAAAAAAAAAAATTACGCCATGGAAACTATAATTTTATTACTACGGTTAAAAGATAATTTTACTACCACGGTTAAAATAGTGTTCCAATTTAGTCTGAGTTATTCTGAAATACCATTGTCTGCTTCTGAATAAGGGTAGTAAGTGAGTTTATATTGATGGATGCATTCATGACTAGGGACTGTAACTACGAGGATGAAACAAAATACAAAACAGGAAGAAATTTGGTGAGAAATTTGGTGTTCTGGTGGCCATGATGGAAGATTTCTTCACAGGGAGAATGTCAAATATCTGAATGTTAAACTACAAATTGCAAGAACTTTGGCAATTTTTTTTAATATGTAAAACAAAAAAAATTAACAGTCATAAATTTACTGAAAACTTAAATTGACAGGCATGGAAAACAAACAATCATCTTAAAATTTTCAATTGACAAGAAAAATATATTTGAAATATATACTGTGCCTAAAGGGGATGCTATTTGTTATTTTATTAAAATCTAGTTTCTTTTCACTGGAACATACGTACTTGGAAAGTCGCAGCAGAAGATGCTGAAGACGTCGTGGAAGAACTCTGTGAACAAACTAAAATCAAATTAAAAAAAAAAATTGTTTTTACAGAAAATAACAAATTTACCAGAACTTACCTCCTCAGCGCGGTGCAAATCAACAAAACTCCCGTGGCACAACAGAAAATCAACTAAATTCGCGCGAGACAATAGCAAATCAACTAAATTCATGCGGGACAACAACAAATCAACTCAATTCACACGGGACAGATATGAGCACACGAGACAGATGTGAACAAAAACCCGGAACAGTTTGCAAGCGATATATTTATAAAATAATAGTTCGGCTGAACTTTGAATGCCAGTTTTCCAAACTCCGGCGAAAAATCTGCTTGCCATTGCCTTTAGTATGCCATCAATGTAAACAGCAAACAAAGTTCGGTCGAACTAAATTCAATAGTTTGGCCAAACTCCTAAATATTTTGGCCGAACTTTGACAAAATTTCAGTCGAACTATGGAGGAAAAATGTTTTCCACCCCGAATTCTCACAAATGTGTTACCCATCTTCACATTTTCACCCATGAATAAATACATCTATCTCGTCACAATTTCAGCACTTACCCCGCGGATCCCGAAAAATATAGTAAACCATTCACAAAAGAGATAATTTACATGAATCTTTAATAAAACTTTCAAATGAACCTTGTACGCTTGGGGGAGAGCTGAAAAGCGGTATAATTAAGGGTGCAGTATTCTTTGAGCTTTCCACGTCTATCCATATTCATTTGAAGCTCACCACCTGTCATCTATCATTCATCCACTTGCACATTATATATATATTAGTTGCCTTCTTCAATTCAGAAATTGACCCTCTTCACTTGACATTAATGCCATGAACTTTGGCCCAAAATAATTCTCAGTCCTTTTGAGAAATATGTCATTAAGGCTAACCATGCACAAATTCGAATCGCTTCCAGTTTCTCTTTCCTCTCCAAGTCTATTGAATGGAAGTTCTCTTAATATACAACATTTGAGTCATTACTCTACTATTGGAAATATAGAATAAAACAATACACAGAGGGATGTGTTCCCGCACAACACAGAGAATGCACAAATAATGTGGAAATAACAGGGAATTACATAGGAGAGGAACCAATTTCAATTTCTTCATTTCTTCACTCTCTCTAAACATATAGAAATTACATTAGGTTTTATACAAAATATTTGAATCCTAAAAAACTAAATTCTATTCAATGTTGGATTGGACTAATATCCACTGAATCATCCTTCTGCAACGAAATCACGATTCTTCAGTTTCTATAAGAAACTGCATACAAAACACATAACAGTAGACCTGAAATATTATCGGTTCCAGCTCTGAAAAACACATCGCGTTCGGGCCTCCATCGCAAATCGCATACCGATGATCTTAACTTTTAACTTGGCGCATATATGGGAAAACTTTAAAATTTTCGATATGTGATGTGACGTGGCACATCGCATCACATCGAAAACAAAATAACCTGCGGGTTCTTATCCGTTAAATTCCTAAGCTTGCGATGTGTGCTTTGCGGTATCCTCCTAAGCTTGACATGTGCCCCTCTTGCGATTGCATCGCAAATAACATAACATAACTTTGCAGGTAGCTTAAAGGTAAAACTTGAAACTTGCGAAGTGCGCGGCTGCAAGCGGCTTAAAAAGGTTAAAACATAAAACTTGCAAAGTGCAAGTGACTTAAAAGGTAAGTGGGAAATCTTGAAAAGTGCGATGAGGTTTGTGGGTCCCGCCGATATCACATCGACAGAGAAATAACATTTGGTGAAGCGTTAAGTGGTAAATGCTAAATGTTGCGAAGTGCGGGTTGCGAGCACTTAAACAGTGGGAAGTGTGGTAAGGTGGAAAGGTAAGGAAATGTGGAATGTGAAGGTTTGTGTGTGGTTGCAATGTGGTAAGGTAGGTGGGTCCTGCCGATATCGCATCGGTGGAACTTAACATTGGCGAAGGCTTAAGAGTTAAAACTTAAATCTAGCGTGCTGAAAACTGTGGGAAAATGGTAAGTAATGCGGTGGGAAAGGAAATTAACATAGGGTGTGTGGCTTAGGTATTTTATTCAATCTTTTGTGTGGATTTCAAAAAAATGCCTTTGGGCCTGAAACCTATTGCTTTTCCTTCCTACAACAAAAATTTATTGAAGTGTGGGTTGCTGCCACTCCTTATTCATGGCGGTGGTTGGGAGTTATTTCCAACACTCCCCCTTAATCACAACTGCCACCATCAATCATTCCTAGACATTGTATGAGATAAAAAAAATGTTTTTTTCCCAGTGGCTTTGTGAGGATATTAACAAATTGTTCCTCTGACCTGCAATGCTGCAAAACAATTTCACCATTGTTAACTAGTTCTCTTATAAAATTATACTTTGCATCAATATGCTTTGTTCTCTTGTGGAAAACAGAATTCTTTGAAAATGCAATTGCTAAGATGTTATCACAATAAATTTTGGTTCCTTTGTCTTTCTCATGACATAAATCTCTTAGCATCCTTCTCATCCAAACTTCTTGACATGTTGTTGCTACATATTTAGCTTCTGCTGTTGATAATGAAACTATTGGCTGCTTCTTGGAAGCCCATGAAATGGCTCCCGATCCCAAATGAAAGACATACCCTGATGCGTTCTTTCTTTCATCTACACTTCTAGACCAATCATTGTCAGTGTAACCAATTAGCTTAAAATTATCAGATGAGGAGTATCGAACACCATACTCCTTCGTTCCATTTACATACCTCAAAATTCTCTTGGCTTCTTGCCAATGTGTCTCCTTTGGTGTCTCCATGAATCTGGATATTAAACTTACTACATATATAATATCAGGCCTAGTTGCAGTCAAATTCATTAGACTGCCAACTATGCTCTTGTACAATGTCGGATTGACATTCTTACTACAATCTTCCTTGCTCAATTTTAACCCCATGACAGTTGGAGTTGCCGATGCTTTTATTTTTTGCATATTGAACCTCTTTAAGACTTCTTCAACATACTTTTCTTGGGAGATAAAAATTCCCTTCTCTGTTTTATTTGCTTCTATGCCCAAAAAATATCTCAATAAATCCAAGTCAATAATTTCAAATTCACTCTTCATGACTGCTTTAAAATCAACAATGAGAGAAACATCATTGCATGTGAAAATCAAATCATCTACATGTAAAATAAAAATAAGAATTTTACCGTCATTTTCTTTGATGTAGAGTGTGGGTTCACCATCACACTTATCAAACCCATTGTTTATCAAGTAAGCATCAATCCTACTATACCATGCTCTTGGTGTTTGCTTTAGCCCATAAAGAGCTTTCTTCAACTTACACACTTTGTTTTCTTGGCCTTCAATTTCATAGCCAAGAGGTTGTTCAACATACACCTCCTCTTTCAACACTCCATTCAATAATGCTGACTTTACATCCATTTGATAAAATTTCCATTTTTGTTGTGCTTGCATGGATAACACTGTCTTCACTATCTCCATCCTTGCAACTAGTGCAAAGGTTTCCTCATAGTCTCTTCCTTGTTGTTACTTGTAGCCTTTGACAACAAGTCTTTCTTTGTGCCTTTCTATCTTGTCTTCAATGTTTCTCTTGGTCTTATAGACCCATTTCACTCTAATAAATTATTTTCCTTGTGGGAGGTCCAGTAACTCCCATGTGTCATTCTTTTCTATTGCTCTATTTCTTCATTCATTGCTTCAATACACTTCTCTTCTTTTACTGCATATTCAAAATGTATTTGATCATCAACATGACAAAATAAAGCAAATAAAAATTTCATAACAACATTACTATTTACTTCTTCTTGCTCATAAATTTCATTTAAATTTCTGAATCTTGGTCTTCTTGTATTTGTTGAATATTTGCTTGAAGTTGCACTTCAACTCGAGGGAGTTGTTGATCCTTGTGGTGTGTTTGGAGAAGCACTTTCTTTGTTTTTCACTGTTTTTATATTGCTTGGTTGCAGTGTGCTCTGTTGAGCTTGTGTAGTTGGAGGAGGAGCCACCATTGAGGAATCATTTTCTGTAATCAATTTCTCTTTGTCTTCATGTGAAATACATGTCTTCACATTCACTGTCTTCTCTAAAATTCCATCCCAAGCTTCTTCTTCAATTAACTGAACATATTTGCTGATTATTACTTTCTTGGTTGATGGATTATAGAGCTTGTAGGCCTTGGATTCATCACTGTATCCAAAAAATATACACTTCTCCCCCTTGTTGTCCAACTTATTTTTTAATTGATCCAGGACGTGCATATGCCACACATCCAAATACTCTCATGTGAGTGACCATTTGATTTGTTCCATTCCATGCTTCTTCTGGAACTATATGCATAACAACTTTGGTTGGAAATCTATTTAAAATATAAGCTGCACAATTGATAGCTTCTGCCCAATACTCATTTGGAAAATTATTTTCCTTCAACATACTCCTTACCATATCCATGATGGTCCTATTCTTTCTTTCTGCTACACCATTTTTCTAAGGTGTATACCTTGTGGTACAGTGCTTGTGTATTCCATGCTCCCTGCAGAATCTTAGGAAGTATTTGGAGATATATTCTCTACCTCTGTCAGTTCTCAACACTTTTATGTAGTGTCCACTTTGCTTCTCAACAAGAGATTTGAAGTTGTAGAATTTTTGAAACATTTCAATTTTTTGTTTTAAAAAATAAACCCATGTCTTTGTTGTGTAATCATATATAAATGTCAAAACATAATGACTACCAGCTAATGATGGTGTTTGCATTGGTCCACATAAATCTGAGTGGACAATCTCTAAAGGTGCCTTTGCCCTTATACTCTTTCTTGATAAAAATGATTCTTTGTGTTGCTTGCCCAAGATGCAGCCTTCACATAGGTTGTCTGGTTTCTCTATGAGTGGTAATCCCTTTACCATCCCTTTTCTGTGCAAAAAATCAAACCTCCAAAATTGAGATGTTCAAATCTTAAATTCCATAACCAGTTATCATCTTTTATTTCTTCTTGAAAGACTTATTGTGTGAATTCTGCTACAACACCTCCTTCCTTCAATTTTGTTCTGATCTTGAGAGGAAACATTCTATTACTTATCATATGCACTTTTGCAATGAACTGTCTACTTGGAGGTATATCCATGATTATGCACACATCATTCTTAAAAAACACATTGTAGCCCTTATTCATGAGCTTTCTAATGCTTAGAAGGTTACATTTCAAGCCAGGTACATAATAGACATCTGGCACAAACTTCTTCTCTCCCTTCTTTGTCATTATTTTTACTCTTCATTTCCCCATGACAGAGACTTTATTTTAGTCCCCATTGTCACTTTAGATTTCACACTCTCATCTATATTGGAAAACATTGCTATGTTTCCAGTCATATGGTTACTACAACCTGAATATAGGAGCCATACGTCTTCTTGTTTTTCTTGTGCTCCATTACAAATTAAAATCACATTACCATGGTTTTGATTTTCTTTTGTGAAATTTACACTAGGTTTATTACTCATGTCATTTTGCTTCTTTCTACATTCATTGGAATAATGCCCATACTTTTTGCAATAATGACATTGGACTTGATATTTATCATACCTCTATCCTTGTGCTTAATTTTGGCTTGAGCCTTTGCTTGGATTTTGATTGATGCCCCTTCCACTTGTGCTTGCAGGGCTGCTTCTTCCACCTCTGTGTGGGCTTCTTCCTCTTCCTATACCTTTACCTTGACCAAAATACATTTGTGTCTTGAATTCATGCTCCAATGAGGAGTTCATTTCTCTATTCAGTTTATGCTCATGATACATCAGTGATGCATAAATCTCACCCACTGAAAATTGTGAGAGATCCTTTGTCTCTTCTATGGCCACTACTATGGCGTGAAATCTTGATGGTAGACTTCTTAACACTTTCTCCACTATTCTTCTTTCCTTAAGTGTCTCTCCATGGGACCTGATTTGGGTAACCAACCCAATCACGTGTGAAGAATGAGTCTATGCTATCAGACTTTAGCATGTAGAGAGTTTCAAAATATCTCCTCAGCATTTGAAGTTTTTTTTTCTTTACTTTTTCCATACCTTGGTAGGCTGTCTAGAGCATATCCCATGCCTCCTTAGACTTTGTTGCTACTGCAATCCTTGGGAAAATACTCTCTTGTACTTCTTGGAAAATATAGAAGAGGGATTTGGAGTCCTTATTCCTATTTTCTTTCAACAAATCTCTTTGTGCAGGTGTCAAAGCATTAAGTGTTGTTGCATTTGCTAGTTCTTGGAAACCATTATCCACCAACTCCCAAATATCTTGTGAAGAAAATAGGGCCTTCATTGTAATGGCCCAATAATCATAATTCTTACCATTGAATTTTCGTAATTGTGGATTTGTCAGGATTGTGCCTGCTGCTGCCATCTTGACTATGGGACAAAAAAAAACTTTCTCACTGCCGGAGACTTCTGCTTATACAAACAATCTTACAAATTCTTCAGTAAAGAGAGCTCGTTCTTTCACAGAGAGCCTAGACCACCTCTGATACCATGTTTGAAATATTGAACAAAACAATACACAGAGGGATGTGTTCCCCCACAACACAGAGAATGCACAAATAATGCAGAAATAACAGTCAAACACAGACATATAGTGAATTACATAGGAGAGGAACCAATTTCAATTTTTTCATTCCTTCACTCTCTCTAAACATATGGAAATTACATTAGGTTTAATACAAAATGGCTGAAGCCTGAAAAAAGTAAATGTTATTCAATGTCGGATTGGATTGATATCCATTGAATCTTCCTTCTGTAGCGAAACCCCAATTCTTCAGTTTCTACATGAAATTGCGTACAAAACACATAACAATGGACCTTAAACATTATCAGTCCAGCGCTCAAAACACATCGTGTCTAGGCCTCCATCCAAATTGCATATCGACGATATTAACTTTTAACCTGGCGCATATATGAGAAAAATTTAAAATTTTTGATATGCGATGTGACGTGGCACATTGCATCACATCTAAAACAAAATAACCTATGGGTGGTTATCCGTTAAATTCCTGAACTTGAAATGTGTGCTTTGCACTATCCTCCTGAGCTTGACACGTGCCCCTCTTGCGATCACATTGACAATAACATAACATAACTTTGCAGGCGGCTTAAAGGTAAAACTTGAAATGTGCGAAGTGTGCAACTGCGGGTGGCTTAAAAAGGTTAAAACAAAAAACTTGTGAAGTGCGGGCAACATAAAAGGTAAGTGGGAAATATTGAAAAGTGAGACGAGTTTTGTGGGTCCCACCAATATCGCATCAGCAGAGAAATAGCATTCGGTGAAGTGTTAAGTGGTAAACGCTAAATGTTACTAAGTACGGGCTGTGGGCACTTAAACGGTGGGAAGTGCGGTAAGGTGTAAAGGTAAGGAAAAGTGGAATGTGAATGTTTCTGCATGGTTGCAATGTGGTAAAGTAAGTGGGTCCCATCGATATCGCGTCCACGAAAACTTAACATTGGCGAAGGCTTAAGAGTTAAAACATAAATCTTACGGGCTGCGAACTACGGGAAAATGGTAAGTAATGCGGTGGGTAAGGAAATTAATGCAGGGTGTGTGGCTCAGGTATTCTATTCGATCTTTTGGTTGGATTTCACAAAAATGCCTTTGGGCCTGAAACCTGCTGCTTGTCCTTCCTACAACAAAAATTTACTGAAGCATGGGCTTCTGGCACTCCTTATTCATGGTGGTGGCTGGGAGTTATTTCCAACATCTATGAGATTGTTCAGATCATGATCCATAGTGGCAAGAATGTGATAATTGTCGACTTAATATCCAAATTTTCCCACTATCAACTCTCCAAAATAATTGGGAAAGCATTTCAATGCGGGCCATGGATCTTCAATTCCTTAAAACTCCTCAGGAAACCAACCAAGCCGATACCTTTTCCAGCGAAGGATTCTGTAGAATTTCCAAAGCTCTTAACTCTACAATGGCACTCAACAATTCTCATATGTGTGTACCCTCTAAACTAAATTGTGATAAGTATTGTTGATGTGCCACTTGAGAAGGCAATACTTCAATATTATCACACCAAGTTAGATCTATAACCTTAAGTGTGGTGATATTTCCAAGATTCTCATTGGAAATTGTTAAATTTGTGCGGTTAAACAAACAGAGATGTCTGAGTTGTATTAAGTTCCCGAAGGAATTTGGAAGCATCGGAAATTTGAAGCAATTGTCCAAGTGAATACGTTGGAGGTTCTTTAAGTTTCCAAAAGACGTTGGCATAGACTATATTTTTCAAAAATAAGATAACTCCAAGTGTTGAAAGCACTGCAGATTACAAAATTCGTCCGGCAAAGTTTTCAGAGGCACTCCTTCTGTAATACCTCCTATAATACCCCAACGGGTCATGAAAATCTTCTCTAGATACTTCAATTTCCCTATGGACTTTGGAAACACTAGAAGAGGACCTTTGATTTCCAACTTCCTCAATTGTACCTCAAAAATACTTTCTCCCCAGAGTGTGGGAGTGTGATCAATTTTCTCTAGGGCACATTTAAAACACTAAATATCTCCATTGGAATCCGGTGAGATAGTGAAGCAAAGGGAAAACTATTGCATCGGAACCATATGAGATGAAGCAGCTGCTACAAAGTTTTTAAGGTAGTTCAAGTGGCATGAAAGGAGTTAAAATTGTTTATGGAGAATTCATGGTTCAAAGGTATGTAGAAACCCAAGACATGAACAATTTAAGTGTTTATAACTCCAAACAATATACGAGCATAACAATCGAAACAAATCATAAGTACAATTTTTTTATTGATGTGGTAGCATTTAACATTAGATACAAGAGGGTTAAAATTCGTTTTTCACTCATTCACTTTATAGAAGTGAGGCAATAAGCTTTCCGACAAACACATAAGACGGATAAGATCCAATGTATACCTGACCTCGAAATAGATGCTTGCTCACTTGCTCCTTGTTAAAAGTAAAAATGCATTAACTATATTCTGGTTTTAACCTGAGGCAAAGCCAAATACTGTTCCAAATAAAATAGCAAGAATTTGGTATCCTTCTAACCTTTGAATACAAAGAATACTGGAAGTTTCTGGCAGGTTCTAGCTGAGACATTTGGGTGTAAACAGTGTTGACCAGCTCCAACACCACAGGAGTGCTAACGAACCAGATAAATATATCCACAAAATGAGGGAATTCAAGAAATTTAGTTAAAAAAAATCAAATCATTTGTGTAGGTAATTTAGTTAAAGATTGTCAGAGGGCAGAAAAAGAAAAAAGAGACGAATTGGACTCATCTTTACCCCATGATACAAAGAATTCATTAAAAATTAAAAAAAGTTTCTTTCTTTCGCAATGGATGACCTTTCCAAGGTGCATTTTGTGAACCAGGGGGCATCATTTTGAATATCATATATTACAAATTTTATTAAATGCTCCACTCTCTGAACTTGCTCTTCTTTTGCTCGCAAATGCATAACAGATGGCTTTAGAAGCCTCGACGTGACCTTCTCTATTTTTCCACCGCTAGAAATGAACAATTTGCACCTGTCATCATAGGTTCAAACCTCAGCATGGATTCATCGCATTCCAAAAATAGAAAATCTCTCAAAAAATTTTAACGCATAAAAATCTCGCCGCTGAATCCAAACCTTAAGTTTTTCATGAATAAGTACATATATCTCGTCCCAATTTCAACACTTACCCCGCATATCCCGAACAAAATAGTAAAACCTTCACAAAAGAGATAATTTGCATGAATATTTAACAAATTTTCAAATGCACCTTGTACACTTGGGGGAGAGCTAAAAAGCGGCATAAGCTAGGCACGTATATGCCTTCATCTCCTCTTGTATCAGAGTTCTTATGGGCCCAATTCCTTTTAAAATTAAAGCATAGACTATACAACTGCTAATTTCACCATTACAGAGCTCCAATATTTCAAATTAATAAGTGTGCCATTAAAGATCCTCTAGAGGCTGATCCGATGCTAAAAAAAAGCATGCTTCAACTGCAGCTTAAATGTCAAGCGATTTGAAGCTCACACTTACGCTGCACCAATTGACTCACGTATATCGACCACAATGGAAAACTGGTATGGAATAATTAATATGCAAGTGGACGAATGATATATGAGACATGGCAAGCTTCCAATGGATATGGACAGACGATGAAATCTAAAAGAGTACTGCTCCCTTAAAAAACGCCTTCGGCGTAATTATTCGTTTTGGTCGAAGCTAAAAATAACATGTTAATTAAAAATGCAACCTATCACTTGAAAGGTGCGCATTGGTCACATGAAATTGGGTCACCCCAATTGAATTTAATGTCTGTTCAGTGAAAATATTGATAGACTAAAAGAAGAAAGTTGTGTTGGATTAAATTTAAAATTTTATTCAATGAAAAAAATGGAATGATCAAGGCAGGAGCCTAGGAATCTAATTCCAACCAAAATTTCAGCGAGTGAACAAAATTATTACCACTTTATTCAATAAATAAATAATTTAGCATTTTCTCAAGAATTACACGTCTAATATGCCTAGGTACTCAAAAGATTAAAAATTCTCATTAGGCTTAACCACTTGATGTTAAAGTGATGCCATACACTTTGTATGATATATGTTGATCCCCTAAATCTCAAGGGTAATTTATGGTTTCTCTTTCCAAAACTACAAGTATTAAATAATAATTTATTTATTTTTTAATTAATAAAATTTATATTAATTATATTACTCACATTTTAAGATGATTTTTATTGTGTTAAGAGAATTTATATCAGGTTTAAAAGTGAAATACAAAATGCAGTATTATTTATTTATTCTTATTGATTTTTATTTTTATATTTTTTAATTAATAACTAGGTTAGAATTCATAATGTTATTAGAAAAATAAATATAATAATCAAGTAACAATATACAAGCCATGTATATCAAATTTTATTCTGGAAAATTTTAAGGGGAAAAGCTAGCTAACAATAGATATATTATTGTCCTTGATTAAAATACAATTGAATCAACCAACATTTTAGCTCTGGCGAGGTGAGCCTTAAATGCTCTAATATAGCCAAGGTCAAGATGTTTGCCCATTAACTTAAATACAAAAAAAAAACAACAAACAACAAACTTTTAGGATTTGAAACTAAGGAAGTAGATTTTGAGAACTCATATGGGCGCATGTAGAAAAAAAGGTACACATGCAGAAAAAGAAGGTATCTCCATCGAAGTGAGTACTACAACCTTAGATGGTCTATGTTGTTCCTTGAGAAACAATTCCTAGCTGTGTAAAGGAATCCATGCTCAAGACATTTAATATTGTGTCACAAACAAGTATATATTTGTCTCTGTTTATTAAACCTTCAAATATTAATAATATAACTTCCAAATAACAAACCCCTACAAGTTCTGCAATGCCATGTTCTCTTTATGCTGAAGTGAATGAATGGAGAAGAAGAAAGAAAAGGATTTCAACTTGATATGCTGCTTAAAACATAATCTACCATTATAAAACCCTGAAGACGTGAGCAACAACAAATTTAAAATAGAGGAGCGCCCATTAAGGATATTTAACTCTTAGATACACAGATATCAAGAGACCTGCAGCTCAAATCACTCTATTTTATTCATAGATATGGAATCAAAATGAAAAACTAGAAAGACTATTCAACATAGATAGAATGAAGGAAACTTGCAAAACATTTCATTGATTCAATATTTTTCAGTACAAAATTAGGCTTCAAGGTCCAAAACTCGGAACCTTCTTTCCCCTTCAAATTGTCTTTAAATACAATATGACCAAAATGGTTTCCAGTAACAAAAATGATTCTAACTAACTCTAACTGCTTAACTACTCACTGTAGTGGAGGTACATGCCTCGGAAAAATTCTATTACATTTACATGACTTCATTTGAAACATAATAAAATATGATAACTCCTCATCTAAGTGAACTAATGCTCCTGAAATAGTGGCTGTCTCAATGACTATTTGTGGCTGAACGGCTACTTGTGGCTGAGTGGCTGGAATTCCCTTTTCTGTGTCTATAGAAAATCTCTTGCATTCTTTCCAGAGCTTATCCTGAGTCGTCGAAGCATTCTTATAACGATGGTATTCCAGTCTAAATGCAACGACCTAACTGTGAGTAAGATTTCCTGTGAATAATGTCTTCACCATCCATAGCAGGAGGAAATGCCTTTGTAAGAAATTAAATACTGTTTCTCCCTTTAAAACCTGTGTCTTTTCATTCTTGCCATCTGCTCTGCTTTTTGCAAATATCAACTGATCTTCATAGAACTTCCATGACATGATATCCCCTTTTTCCGTCCAGCATGAAGGCAGACCTGTTCTCATTAATTTGTCGAATGATATATCAAATTTTTTAATTGTCTCTTTAATTCCCAGTAACCGCTTCTCTGCTGCCTTCCGAAGATCATTTTTTATTATCATTTTATTCACCTCCTCAGCATAAAAGTATCTATCCTGTATTCCCATATATCCTAACTCTTCATCTGTCTTGGCATTAATAAAGTTTATGAATTTTCTAGCCCAATTCGCTCTTTTAATAGCGGCCTGCTTCTCAGATAATAGCTCTTTTTCATGCTCTGAAACAATGCTTTTCTCTCTAGCAATTATATTCATGGAATCCCATTTCAACTGCAATTCTGAAATAATCTCATTCCAGATGATATCCTTAGCTTTAATAAGAGGGATATTACCTTTCAATCTCTCCTTGAGCTCTTTGATTTCCTCTTCAGCTTTCTCCAGTTTCTGCTTGTTCTCATGTGCCTTTTCTTCCCATCCTTGCATCATCTTGGTAACCGTTTCCAATTCTGACTAGGCTTGTTTGCAATCTCTCTCTGCCATCTTTAATTCGGTGCTTAGCTGAATAATCTGGGCTTGAGGATCAGCATCACCTGCAGAAAAATCAAAGGTACAAGTATGGTTCTCAATATGATTCTGTAAAGAAATAGCGGTCTGCTTCACTTTAGTGAGTTCTTCGTCTTTCTTCAACAACTGTTGTCGCAATTCCTCTTTCTCTTTTTCAACCTCGGCTACTTCTGCAGCCATTGAGTGCTCTGTAGCTGGTAATTTTAACTTTTTCCTTAATGAAGAAATTTCCACTTCTGCACTTTTCATAAGTTTTTGAACTGCAGCTTTATCATTTGGATCCATACCGATTTTCATAATAATCTTCTTCAACTCTTCATTCTGAGTTGTTAATTCCCTCGAATTAGCTTTCTCCATTTTGCACTGTCTGATGACCTTTGCAAGCATGTTTTCAGTCTTGACTGCTGTAGCATTGGTCTTATTTAAATCATTCACAATCAGCTGCCCGGTCTGCATATGAAGATTCATTTTTTCCCACAAGGGGATCTTTTTAACATCCATGATTATGTTTACCTCCTTAAAGCTGCCCGATGATCCAAGGGACATTCCTGTCGGATGTGACAGAGCCATCTTAAACTGATCTTTTTCCAGATCCATCACAGTCAATAATCTAGTCTGGTCAGTAGCTATGTGGTGCTCTACTTGTGCTTCTATATTGGCCCTTATCTTCTGGTTCCTTTCCTCAATCTGTGTGAACATTTGCTTTACTGAAGGAGCCTTTTCCAAATGGAGTTCCTGTCTTCAAGGAGATGCGGGGAAATCTTGTTCTTCAGTGAACTGGAGAGTAAAACCAGGTGAATTAGAGGAATGGTCTTTTGCTAGTTTGGTTCTTTTTTCCTCTCGGGGTTCCTCATCATCTATTTCAATAACATCTTCTCTACCTCTTTTTCTTACTCTCTCCGAAATTGCAGGGGTTTGAATGTTGGTCTTTGATGAACTTGACTCACCCGGATTAGCCAGTTTCTCTAGATCAGGTTTACTTACATGGGAAAATGCAGCATACCCATTCTCAACCCTTTTCTGAGAAATTATTCCATGTGGATCATAAGGCCATTTTTCTCCCAACAACAACTGCGTCCCTTCCAACATTTTTGAGACTTCATCAAAGGCTTGTCTCGTGTTGACTACAAAAGGTCCCACACTCATAGGCAATTTGTACATCAAACCTTTCTTCATGGGAAGGAAATGAAATTGGTCTACATTAAGACTTTTCCTTATGAATTCCAGGGTGAAAAGTCGCATGGGAACAAAGGTTGGGAGCCTATAGGGCTCAATGCTAACTCCATATAGCCTTATCTCAGAATACTCTTCGAATACAAACCGATCTCCAAATTTGCAATTGGGTCCTAACTGTAGGAACTCCCGGGCTTTTGGTAGGAAGCATGGAGGAAGAGTTCCATTCAAAATTTTATAAGCAGTAGACATGAAATGCTCAGCAAATTCAAACAGCCCTGCTTCGTTCTCTTCTTTTCTAACCATATCAGTCCAGAATAAAACTGATTGTTTCTTTTTATTACTATCAACTATATTTAAACCCAAACTCATGAACTCTTCAACATTTTGATACAAAAATAAATAAACAACCAATGATGGAAATCTGAAGAAACCTGTTAGAGGGAAGGCGATCAATTGGGAATTTATTGCTTCTTGCCAAAATGACGGAATATCAAGGACCACTCCTGGCTTCATCATTAGTGCAAACATCCCTAAGACTGATTTATCAATTTCCTGTTCATCGTCTTTTCCCAAAATCTCTGTAATGCAGCTAAGAACTGGCCTATACTGAACATTGAACGCCTCCAAACTGAACTTTCCTGCTTCAAATTGAGTTTTCTCTGGATTTGATTTCAAAAATGACATACAACGATTAAACTCTTCGTTTGAAAGATCCTCGAAATACTGAACCAATGAATCTTCGGAGAACTGTAACGGAGACTCATCTTCTGGAAAACATAATGCTTGGCGCATTAATTGTGTTGAACCCTGCAGGACATTTTCCCCCTGAGAATTCATAACAAAGCACTTGCCAGGGTACATAGAGGAAACTAACCATGAAATGAACTCGGGGAAGAAGTGAGTTTTCAGAACACAAGTGGACAACACACCCGAACTTTTCATAGCAGAGAACACAGGGGACTTGTCAGTGTTCAGGGTTACTTGGTAATGCAGTAGGGGGTGGTTGACGGATGACGCAGTATCATGAACATCCTTTTCAGTATCTAGGAGGGGGCTGAGACTTGATGAACCAGACAACGATGTTCGTTTTTCCATGACTGACAGGAATTCGAAAGCAATTCGTGGGGTAACGGATAATGCAAAGGTGGCGGGACGCGGTTAAAAAGGGAAAACAGTCACATATAAACCAAAATGGGACGGAAGAACCCTTTTAAAAGCTACGGGAATCCGTAATAAATACTGGAATGACGTGGAAAAATAGTTGAGAGTGGATGACAGTTGTTTTCCACCTCGGCTGATGACGTCATTGCGGGGGGTCTGTGAGTACGACGGAAGAGTTTGATCCATACCTCCCGTAATAAATTCGAGCCGTTGATCACGGCATTTCCAAGATCTAACTGGTCAACTACGGGGGGTCGGGATTTGATAACCGACGAGCTAATTCACCCCCCGCAATAGCTTATCCATAAGCCTCTTTCTGTGATCGCGACTTCCGCTCGGGAAGCTGCTCGGGGCTTAACCTTTTTAATATACATATCAACATAAAGCCTATGACCACTTTATGTATATTAAAAATTAGAAATACATTGCATTCCCTTTTTTTTTAATGCTAAAGTATTAACAACTTCATACTATAGCACATTTTCGAATTTTTATTATATTTTTTGTTTTTTTTTAAATTTCAAAATGAAATATAAAAAGGATATGTAGACAATGATCCACAACATCTGGCTCCACCTTGGGATAGTGCTTTTACCACGAAACACTAAGAACCTGCATATTAGTGCCTTCACCTCGGGCATGGAGTCACACATCGCTTGATGAAACTGTACAATGATCACACCGGATATATACAATGATGAACAAGCAACTGCTTAATGCTGAAAATAATGCTTGAGATATTGCCCGTTCACAGGCATATCCAGCACTTCTCCTTCAAGATTTTCCAACATGAAAGTATTATTTCCTCTGGCTTCATTAATTTTGAATGGGCCATACCACAAGGGATCAAATTTTCCGTGTTTCCCTTTGTCTTCCCTTCGTGTATCCCATCTCAATACTAAGTCTCTCTTCTAAAACATAACTTCCTTTGCTTTCCTATCAAATATTGCCTTCATCTTCTGCTGATAAGTGAGTAAGTTGTCCCGAACTTTATTTCTGTTTTCACTTAGTTCCATGACATTGTTCATTCTTCTGATCATGGCATTAGGTTCTTCTTGAGCATCTTGGAGAAAAGAAATAACAGGTTTTACCAACTGTGTGGGGAACAATGCTTGAGTGCCGTATATGAGCTCATAAGGAGACTTGCCAGTAGACCTCCTAGTAGTCATCCTTGTTGCCCACAGAGCAAAAACTAACTTCGTATCCCAATTCTTCTGGTTCTCATTGATTGTCTTCTTCAAAATTCTTACCAATGTTTTGTTGGAGGATTCCGCCAATCCATTTCCCTGTGGATGATAGGCTGTAGAATGAGACAATATCACATTGTAAGTTTGACATAAATTAATAAACCTGAGTGAACTGAACACTTGTGCATTATCTGTCACAATCTTCACTGGACAACCAAACCTGCTAAAGATATTCTCCTCCAGAAACTTCATAACAACCAAATCATTTACCTTCCTGGTGGGGATTGCCTCCACCCACATTGTGAAATAATCTGTAGCAGTAAGAATTCACTTAAACTGCCCACTGGATGGTGGATTGATTTCTCCAATGAAATCCAACCCCCATTGTCTAAAAGGTTCTTCAATAAAAATAGGGAGAAGAGGTAATGGAGCTAGCTTTTTCTTTTCTGCAAATAATTGGCATTTTTGACAACTTTTGACTGTTTTATAAACATCAGTAAACACAGATGGCCAATAAAAACCTGATTTGAATATTTTATGAGCAGTTACCTTCCAGCTGTAATGCCCTTCGCACAAACATTCATGATATTCCTTGATCACTTCTGAAATTTCTTCCTCTGTTAGACACAACAACAACACACCAGCCGGATCCTTCCAATATAACTTTGCTTCAATTATGACATAAGGCTGGGTTTTAAGTTTTAAAGCCCTGTATTTAGCTCTATTTATTGAAGGGGGACATGAAAGAAAGCATAAATAATGTACAATATCCTTATACCACTCTGAGCAGAGAAATTTATACTTAATTGCTGTCTTTGACTGCTTATCACCTGCTCCTCCATCGACTTCATCTACAGGGGCCAACAAATTGATTCCCAATGCTTGGAAATTGGATTCTGTCAATAATTTGGCCAATCCCAATCCTTTAACTAGCTTGGTTGGTTTTACATCCAAATCATATTCCTGGATTTTAGCAATCCATTTTCCCCTTTTACCTTCCACATCGCTCTGTACTAGCACATCTTTTACAGCTGAATTGGGAACGTATGCTAAGATTTGGGAATGAAGGATATAAGTTCTGAAATCTTTCAGTGCTTTCACCAAAGCATATACTTGTTTCTCCAATATATTATACTTTAATTCTACATCTCGGAGAACTTTACTAAAATATGCTACAGGCTGTTCATGCTTTTCTTCATTTCTCTGCAATAACACAGCAGCAATTGTTGAAGGAGAAGCAAACGAGAAAATTTGAAATGGCTTCAGGTAATCTGGACTACTGAGAATAGGCGCTTCCTTTAAAGCTTCTTTAATCCTTTGGAATGATTCTCTGGCTTCTTTGTCCCACTTTACTTCAGCATCTTTCTTTAACATGTCTGTTATCTTCTTGACGATTTCTGCGTAATTGGGAACGAATCTTCTGAGAAAATTAATTTTTCCAAGGAAACTTTGAATATCTTTTTTTCTTCGGGGCAGTGGAATAGACTGTATTGCTTCAACTCTTTCTGGATTGATCTTCACACCTTTCTTTGAAACAATATGGCCCAACAGCTTGCCTTCTTCCAGGGCAAACAGAGATTTTTTAGGATTGAGCGACAGCCCATACTTTCTACACTTTAGGAGGGCTTTCTGCAAATGTTGTAAATGTTCTTCATCAGAATTTGAGAAAATTGTGACATCATCTAAATAAACCACCATGAACTGATCACCTACGAATGCGATATCCATCGCTCGTTGGAATGTAGCACCTGCGTTCATCAGGCCAAACGGCGTCCTGGCGTACATGAATGTTCCCCAGGGCGTAGTGAAGGAATTTTTTTTCTGATCCTCCTTCTCCATAGCTACCTGGTTATACCCTGAAAATCCATCCACCATAGATAATCTATAAGCTCCGGTCACTTTTTGTAGGACAAAATCCATTTTTGGCAAAGGATAATTATCTTTCAATGACGCCCTGTTCAAATTCCTGAAATCTACGCACAGCCTTATCTCTCCATTTTTCTTTCGGATGGGTACAAGATTGGAAACCCAATCTGAATATCTAAGTGGAACGATTATCTTAGCTTGCAAGAGTTTCTTTATTTCCTTTTCGATCGGAGCTAACAGAAATGGGTTAATCTGCCTAAGCTTCTATTTATGTGGCTTAACTCCATCTTTCAGTGGAATTTTATGCTGTATGATACTCTTATCATATGTTTTCAAATCATCATACGACCAAGCAAATACATCTTTGAAGTGTTTGAAAAAATCCACATACCTTTCCTTGTAGTCCTTCGGGACCCCTTTGAACAACTTAATCATTTTAGGCTCCTGTTGAGTCCCTAAATTGTAATCTTCCATATGCTCATCCTGATTTGCTTTCTTCTGATTCACTGCAACATCATTTGTATCAAACAACCTTTCAAGAGGCACCAAACCTCTTGGCAAAACGTTATCATTCAACTGAATGATCTCCTTACCACCAATATTCTACCTTAGAGTCTTACCAGCCGATTCATCTTTATCAGATTCCAAATCAATCTGATGATCTTCAAAATCTTCAATCATTAATAGGAACTGCTTAATCTGTTCGTCGTCTTCAAAGACCTGCCAGTGTTTGATATTGTCAGGAATCGAGGGTCTATGTCTCATCTCAATTTCATACCTTAGTTTCGGACTGATAGGAGGTTTGAATGTACTCGCTGCAACTGCCAGAGAATCAGCCATTCTATTTTCTTCTCTTGGAACAAACTGTAAGTTGAAGGCTACAAAATAATTTTCGATTAGATCCCAGACCTCATTCCGATATGCTCTTAACCTGGGATGTTTAGTTTGACATAAATTCTTGATCTGTCTTATAATTAATTCTGAATCCCCAAACACAGTCATAGACTGAATTCCCATCTGCTTAGCTGTCTGCAAACTGATAATTAATGCTTCATATTCTGCAACATTATTAGTGGATTCAAACTCCAATTTGAAAGAAAAAGGCACAATATTACCTTCCGGAGAAACAAAAATGAAACCAACTCCGGTGCCTTCTTTGGAAAACGCCCCATCAAAATAATACTTCCACAGCTTATCTGTATGTAGCTCCTTATGTACAATTGCTGAAGGGAGATGCCCTTGAGATTCTTCAGCAAATTCTGCATCTTCATGCAGCATGAAGCAAGAGAGGTCATCCTTCTCTTGGCCATAAATTGGTGAATTACCTGCATCTTTCTTGGTAGTAATTTTTTGAAATCTAGTCTCTCTATACAACCTCCTTTCTTCACCATTAAAAACGGGAATGATAGCGTATGTAAAATCCAGCTTCAAAACTCCTCCAAGCTTTGCCCCCCATGATCTAGACAGTAACATACCAAACCTGGCAGGAATATCTGCCACTACAACATCCATCATAATGCTTTTGGCTGGGATTTGAGCCAACGTAACAACCATATCCTTAATCAAACCCACACACTTTACCCTTTTTGAATCAAAAGAATAAAGATCTTGATATGGCTTAGTGATTTTCAAATTCAACTCTTTCATCACACACAGTGGCATCAGATTATGGGACGCACCAAAATCTAGCATGTAGTTATGTAGAACAAAATCATGTAACAGAAGAGATATATAAAAAGGAGGAACGGATGAATCTACCTCTTCAACATGATGTCCAACTGTAACCACTGGTTTGTCTTCCTGCAGATTTAATATATCACCTACTTCATCAGACTGAGATAAATTGATAAACTCGGCAATCTCTTTCTTATAACCAGCGGTTTTCATTAACTCAAGAAGAGGTACTTGAATCTTTACTTTCTCCAACTCTTTCGACAAACTGAAAGTTTGATTTGATCTTGTCAACTTTTCAGGTTCTTCTTGATCTTTCTTGGAATTTGAGTTTTGATTAGAAACAGTAACCACTTTCTCCAAAATATTAGAATCCCTAACTTTTGTTTGAGAAGCTTCTGCTTGCTGCTTTTCATTCTCTTTTTCTTCGTCCATGTGCTTTTTCCCCTTATCTGTTTTCTTAGTTTGATCTTTCTGGAATGGAGTCGCCATTGGAGTAGGTGCTGCTTCTGACTCTTTTTCCTCATTGTCTTGAGTCCTTAGTCTCTTCTTTGACCTTAAATCATACTTTTTATGCAACTCAGATTGCATGAAGTCTGTGAACTGTCTGTAGTAATCATCCATCTCTTCTTGATAAAATGACAGATCATTTTCTTCCAGTTCTTCTTCTTCAGCTTCTCCTTCTGTTTCATCATCTTCCATATACACAGCAGAAATTCGAGCATCATTCTCTCCCTCATCATCATAATCTGCTGAACGGGATGGGGCTGCCTCTATGTACAAAGGTGCTTGCACCTGATCTTGATCTCTTTTCTCTCTCTGTAGTATCTGCAGGGGCTGTTTTTTAAATTGGGGATTAAAAACCCCTTTATTCTGTCTTGCAAGCTTACTATCTATTTCCAACTTTACCAATTTATTTGATAGATTCTTTATGACCTTAGTCATGTCATCAATTCTCTGATCTTGAGCTGAGGCTTCTTCTTTAACCTTTCCTTTATCTGAAACTTTACCAGCAGCGGACATATTAGCCTCAATCTCCAGAGCATCAGTTTGAATCTGTTCCAACGTAGGGGACCTTCTTTCCCTCAATGTGAAACTGAATTCTGGTTCAAATGCACTAGAAAAAACAACCCTAGATCCAATAGGAGGAGGCTTCATTTCTGCAGGCAAGCTATTATACAGTTTGTTAAATCTCTTAACAAAATCATTCATATTTTCATCGGATTTCTTCTTGATTTCATTAAATTCTGTCAAAGAATAGCCGTGGTCCCTCTTTTCACCCCACCTTTCAATGAAACATCTTTCTAGGTCATCCCAATCATTAATGGAACCATTAGGTAATCCTTTGAACCATTTCCTTGCCTCTCCACTTAAAGACTGGACAAAGAGTCTCATAACGACATCTAAATGTTCAACGTTTAAATTCTCTGCAAAGGTGCAAAACAGGGGCAAGTGCTGTTATGTGGTTATCTCATCTTCACCAGTAAATCTAGGGAGTAACTTGAGATACTCCTGAGGCATATCATGCAGTGGTTGGGGTAGATTCAATGGTGCATATCTATTCATCAAGAAAGCAGGGGCTGCAGGGACTGCCATGTTTACGCCCGGGTTAACTGCTCCTTGAGCGGGGGTGAAATGAATACCAGTTGTGGGTAGGGATGAATGAGGTGAAACAACTGATATAGGAATTGGACTATGAACGACTGCAGAAGAGATGGCAACTAAATCAGATTGAATTCCTATAAAAGGAAAAGACACAAACTCCAAAGATTGCTCTTCTAATGTGGGTTCTTGAAAATGAGCGGGTGATGGTGATGATTCTTCTTCCGAGAAAATGAGTTTCTTGGAAGCTTTCTTGAATGAGAAAATGTGTGAACTGCTGCCAGGTGCGAGCAGTGTAGTTTCAGGTGTATCTCGTATTTTTGGTTTCTGGCCCTTCTTTGAAACAAGCTTCTCAGGAACAGACAAAACAAGAACTTTTTGCTGAGAGGTATCTGACCTCGTGTGAGGTTTCTTGGGAGCTAGAGCTATTTTCAACAATCACAGCGTACTACTTCCTCCTCTCTGAACAACCAGAGGAAAATTAAAAGAAAAACCCAGGGAAAATCTTCGAATCTTCGTCCTCGGCAACGGCGCCAATTAATGTTGTTCCTTGAGAAACAATTCCTAGCTGTGTAAAGGAATCCGTGCTCAGGACATTTAAGATTGTGTCACAAACAAGTATATATTTGTCTCTATTTATTAAACCTTCAAATATTAATAATATAACTTCCAAATAACAAACCCCTACAAGTTCTGCAATGCCATGTTCTCTTTATGCTGAAGTGAATGAATGGAGAAGAAGAAAGAAAAGGATTTCAACTTGATATGCTACTTAAAACAGAATCTACCATTATAAAACCCTGAAGACGTGAGCAACAACAAATTTAAAATAGAGGAGTGCCCATTAAGGATATTTAACTCTTAGATACACAGATATCAAGAGACCTGCAGCTCAAATCACTCTATTTTATTCATAGATATGGAATCGAAATGAAAAACTGGAAAGACTATTCAACATAGATAGAATGAAGGAAACTTGCAAAACATTTCATTGATTCAATATTTTTCAGTACAAAATTAGGCTTCAAGGTCCAAAACTCGGAACCTTCTTTCCCCTTCAAATTGTCTTTAAATACAATATGACCAAAATGGTTTCCAGTAACAAAACTGATTCTAACTAACTCTAACTGCTTAACTACTCACTGTAGTGGAGGTACATGCCTCGGAAAAATTCTATTACATTTACATGACTTCATTTGAAACATAATAAAATATGATAACTCCTAATCTAAGTGAACTGATGCTCCTGAAATAGTGGCTGTCTCAATGACTATTTGTGGCTGAACGGCTACTTGTGGCTGAGTGGCTGGAATTCCCTTTTCTGTGTCTATAGAAAATCTCTTGCATTCTTTCGAGAGCTTATCCTGAGTCGTCGAAGCATTCTTATAACGATGGTATTCCAGTCTAAATGTGTTGAGAATGCAGCAAGATGATGGAGCTTAGTGAAATGAAGTCGCCTTCACTAAGTGGGCCCGCAGGCAAATTCTGGCGCAAAGTCTATTTTTAGACTATGTCTATTTTTAGACATACGGAGCATAATTTGGGAATTCTACTTAGAGATTCTTGGAGTATGCGACATGTCGGTAAAAATAGATGAGACCCTAATTTTTAGGACCCAGGCTATTTTTAGACTGATCTCCTAAAAATATGGAAGTCAAAAATTATTTACCCTTAATAATATTTTGACTATAAACAGCAGTTTACTCTCTTGGCGCACTTCAGTTTGAGTCATGGAGGTGACTCATGCAACTGACACAAGGAATCACGTGGTTCCTAGGGTTTGATGGCATCTTGCATGGTTGGCTTGAGTTAGACTTCAGTGGCAGGAGTTTTGGAGGAGTTAACGGGACAAGTAGTGGAGTTGTGTTCTGTTTGTTTTAGTTGAACTAGTTGGGATTAGTTAACTAACTAATCAACTAGATATGGGTGGAGTAAATTAAATAATATTTAATTTACTAAATATTAACTCATTAGTCAACTCAAGAACACTTCAGTTCACTACAGTGCATGATCAGTTCAGTGGAGACCAGTGGAAGAGGTAGATGAAAGGGTGAGTAAAGCTATCATTTGGAGGATTAGTTTTGCATGGGATTTGCATTACACTTGGAGGAATTTTCCATGACAATTGCGCAGTCAAGCCAAGGGGATTCGAACCTTGGATCTCTTCATATACAGGCCATGATTGCGCAATAGAGGCAAGGCAGTCAGCAGTGAGTTTTGAACCCGAGACTTGTTCAAAACTAAGCTAGATTGTGTGTGACTTTATGAGAAAGTACTGAGTACTTGTGAGGAGTATTGTACTTTGTTGGTTACATGATTTCTCCATTATAATATACAAAATAGCTGCGGGGTTTTCAGCTATAGGCTTTCCCCATACATACTGAGTTAATGTGTGATTGATTTGATGTGAGATTGTTTCTATTATTTCCGCATGTGACAATTAATTGTAGAAGAAGGTTATGTGTTATGCATGCAATTCGAAATTGATGTATGATCGGGTTAATCTTCATTGAATAAGTGATTTATTCAGCTAATTTCTACAAAATGCAACGACCTGACTGTGAGTAAGATTTCCTGTGAATAATGTCTTCAACATCCATAGCAGGAGGAAATTCCTTTGTAAGAAATTAAATACCATTTCTCCCTTTAAAACCTGTGTCTTTTCATGCTTGCCATCTGCTCTACTTTTTGCAAATATCAACTGATCTTCATAGAACTTCCATGACATGATATCCCCTTTTTCCGTCCAGCATGAAGGCAGACCTGTTCTCATTAATTTGTCGAATGATATATCAAATTTTTTAATTGTCTCTTTAATTCCCAGTAACCGCTTCTCTGCTGCCTTCTGAAGATCATTTTTTATTATCATTTTATTCACCTCCTCAGCATAAAAGTATCTATCTTGTATTCCCATATCTCCTAACTCTTCATCTGTCTTGGCATTAATAAATTTTATGAATTTTCTAGCCCAATTCGCTCTTTTAATAGCGGCCTGCTTCTTAGATAACAACTCTTTTTCATGCTCTGAAACAATGCTTTTCTCTCTAGCAATTATATTCATGGAATCCCATTTCGACTGCATTTCTGAAATAATCTCATTCCATATGATATCCTTAGCTTTAATAAGAGAGATATTACCTTTCAATCTCTCCTTGAGCTCTTTGATTTCCTCTTCAGCTTTCTGCAGTTTCTGCTTGTTCTCATGTGCCTTTTCTTCCCATCCTTGCATCATCTTGGTAACCGTTTCCAATTCTGACTGGGCTTGTTTGCAATCTCTCTCCGCCATATTTAATTCAGTGCTTAGTTGAATAATCTGGGCTTGAGGATCAGCATCACCTGCAGAAAAATCAAAGGTACAAGTATGGTTCTCAATATGATTCTGTAAAGAAATAGCGGTCTGCTTCACCTTAGTGATTTCTTCGTCTTTCTTCAACAACTGTTGTCACAATTCCTCTTTCTCTTTTTCAACCTCAGCTACTTCTGCAGCCATTGAGTGCTCTGTAGCTGGTAATTTTAACTTTTTCCTTAATGAAGAAATTTCCACTTCTGCACTTTTCATAAGTTTTTGAACTGTAGCTTTATCATTTGGATCCACACCAATTTTCATAATAATCTTCTTCAACTCTTCATTCTGAGTTGTTAATGCCCTTGAATTAGCTTTCTCCATTTTGCACTGTCTGATGACCTTTGCAAGCATGTTTTCAGTCTTGACTGCTGTAGCATTGGTCTTATTTAAATCATTCACAATCAGCTACCCGGTCTGCATATGAAGATTCATTTTGTCCCATAAGGGGATCTTTTTAACATCCATGATTATGTTTACCTCCTTAAAGTTGCCCGATGATCCAAGGGACATTCCTGTCGGATGTGACAGAGCCATCTTAAACTGATCCTTTTCTAGATCCATCACATTCAATAATCTAGTCTGGTCAGCAGCTATGTGGTGCTCTGCTTGTGCTTCTATATTGGCCCTTATCTTCTGGTTCCTTTCCTCAATCTGTGTGAACATTTGCTTTACTGAAGGAGCCTTTTCCAAATGGAGTTCCTGTCTTCAAGGAGATGAGGGGAAATCTTGTTCTTTAGTGACCTGGAGAGTAAGACCAGGTGAATTAGAGGAATGGTCTTCTGCTAGTTTGGTTCTTTTTTCCTCTCGGGGTTCCTCATCATCTATTTCAATAACATCTTCTCTACCTCTTTTGCTCGCCCTTTCCAAAATTGCAGGTGTTTGAATGCTGGTCTTTGATGAACTTGACTCACCTGGATTAGCCAGTTTCTCCAGATCAGGTTTACTTACATGGGAAAATGCAGCATACCCATTCTCAACCCTTTTCTGAGAAATTATTCCATGTGGATCATAAGGCCATTTTTCTCCCAACAATAACTGCGTCCCTTCCAACATTTTTGAGACTTCATCAAAGGCTTGTCTCGTGTTGACTACAAAAGGTCCCACACTCATAGGCAATTTGTACATCAAACCTTTCTTCATAGGAAGAAAATGAACTTGGTCTACATTAAGACTTTGCCTTATGAATTCCAGGGTGAAAAGTCACATGGGAACAAAGGTTGGGAGCCTATAGGGCTCAATGCTAACTCCATACAGCCTTATCTCAGAATACTCTTCGAATACAAACCAATCTCCAAATTTTCAATTGGGTCCTAACTGTAGGAACTCCCGGGCTTTTGGTAGGAAGCATGGAGGAAGAGTTCCATTCAAAATTTTATAAGCAGTAGACATGAAATGCTCAGCAAATTCAAACAGCCCTGCTTCGTTCTCTTCTTTTCTAACCATATCGGTCCAGAATAAAACTGATTGTTTCTTTTTATTACTATCAACTATATTTAAACCCAAACTCATGAACTCTTCAACATTTTGATACAAAAATAAATAAACAACCAATGATGGAAATCTGAAGAAACCTGTTAGAGGGAAGGCGATCAATTGGGAATTTACTGCTTCCTGCCAAAATGACGGAATATCAAGGACCACTCCTAGCTTCATCATTAGTGAAAACATCCCTAAGACTGATTTATCAATTTCCTGTTCATCGTCTTTTCCCAAAATCTCCGTAATGCAACTAAGAACTAGCCTACACTGAACGCCTCCAAACTGAACTTTCCTGCTTCAAATTGAGTTTTCTCTGGATTTGATTTCAAAAATGACATACAACGATTAAACTCTTCGTTTGAAAGATCCTCGAAATACTGAACCAATGAATCTTCGGAGAACTGTAACGGAGACTCATCTTCTGGAAAACATAATGCTTGGCGCATTAATTGTGTTGAAACCTGTAGGACATTTTCCCCCTAAGAATTCATAACTAAGCACTTGCCAGGGTACATAGAGGAAACTAACCATGAAATGAACTCGGGGAAGAAGTGATTTTTCGGAACACAAGTGGACAACACACCCGAACTTTTCATAGCAGAGAACATAGGGGACTTGTTAGTGTTCAGGGTTACTTGGTAATGCAGTAGGGGGTGGTTGACAGACGACGCGGTATCATGAACATCCTTTTCAGTATCCAGGAGGGGGCTGAGACTTGATGAACCAAACAATGATGTTCGTTTTGCCATGACTGACAGGAATTCGAAAGCAATTCGCGGGGTAACGGATAATGCAAAGGTGGCGGGACGCGGTTAAAAAGGGCAAACAGTCACATATAAACCAAAGCGGGATGGAAGAACCCTTTTATAAGCTACGGGAATCCGTAATAAATACTGGAATGACGTGGAAAAACAGTTGAGAATGGATGATAGTTGTTTTCCACCTCGGCTGATGATGTCATTACGGGGGGTCTGTGAGTACGGCGGAAGAGTTTGATCCATACCCCCCGTAATAAATATGAGCCGTTGATCACGACATTTCCAAGATCTGACTGGTCAACTACGGGGGGTCGGGATTTGATAACCGACGAGCTAATTCACCCCCCGCAATAGCTTATCCATAAGCCTCTTTCTATGATCGCGACTTCCGCTCGGGAAGCTGCTTGGGGCTTAACCTTTTTAATATACATATCAACATAAAGCCTATGACCACTTTATGTATATTAAAAATTAGAAATACATTGCATTCCCTTTTTTTTTTATGCTAAAGTATTAACAACTTCATACTATAGCACATTTTCGAATTTTTATTATATATATATATATATATATATATATATATATATATATATATATATTTCTTTCTTTCTTTCTTTTTTTAATTTCAAAATGAAATATAAAAAGGATATGTAGACAATGATCCACAACAGTCTATATAAAAAGACAAGAGTAATGTTTGGGCTTATTTCTGATAAAGAGATCTTGTACGCTGCCAAATCACGAAGTTGCATAGATCAAAATCTCTTATGGATATGACAGTGGTTGATGGTGAGCAAGGCATGTAAGTGTTGACTATTCGTTCTCATGGAAATTTTCCCATCAATAGAGTGTGATGCAGAAGCATCTAACCGCAACCCCAACCGAGTTGATTATGGGTGCTTCCAGAAGAAGTAGTGTGGAAGCCAAGGAGCGAGGACACATTTCCTTTTATTTTTAATCATTTGTAAGCCTCTAGAAAGTGATTAGTTGGTAGGGAAAATATTCGATATGTTAGAGTTTGATAGGATTTTGTTTTTGTTTATAAGTCGCATGCAAGCATCAGAGACGAGCAGCTAGGGGAACATAAGATCAAGCCAAAAGTCTCTCAAGCGCTAAGAGGCCATATATGTATTTTTGTCATATTTTATCGGCTCTAAGAACATGTAATATATAATTTCCATTATATGCAGCTTGTGTGTGTTTTTGTAAATTTGCATGTGGGTTATTTTCCAAAAACCATGTTCCATTAAATCCCTATGATCACGTTCCAAACGGAGATCTCAACTAGACCATAGGTCATCTAGTTGGTGTACTTCCAATCCTATCGATAGAGGGAGCAAGTGTAATGGAAAAACATATGGTGTTGCAGAACGAAGAAGTTGCGACCTGAAATGGTTAGTTGCAACGTAATAGTGTAAATGTCAAGAGGAAGTCGACTAGTTTGACCTCTAACTAGGGTGGGGCTCAGTCAACTGGTCGGGCCCTGCACTCGTCGAGACAAGCACAAATAAGAGAGAAAGGTCGATCCCCAACCTCTGAAATCTATCTAAGTGTGACATCTAACATCATGAAAGGAAGCATGTTGGTTTTTTTTGTTGAGACCGCCAAAGCGACATGAAGGATGTAAGGAATAACCAAGAACACGTGAGGCTGGAGAAGAGGATGATGGTTTATGTGTCATGGAATTCGAGTTTCGGAGGTATATGAGTTCATTGTTGCACAATAATAGAGGAGGAAGAAAGCAAACACAAGCCCATAACCCACAATTTTCTTGAGTTGAAGCCATCCGAGGATGAAATTAAAAGACCATAAAATCCTAATTCATTAAGTGGTATCAAAGCGCAAGAAGCGGGCAGAGATTTCTTACAGGAGGAAAATCAACAATTGTGATTGTAGGTAGAATTATCAAGGAGAGGTGAGAAAGTGTGTAACTAACAAGTGACTAGAGGAAGCTTGACAAGTTCTAGATGAGGTGAAACAAGATTCCAAAACGTCCATGCCAGAGGAGGAAAGTCAGTGAGGTGTCAGTGGAGGCTTAGTTGTAGCTCACTATTGAGCACAAGGAAAATCTTAGGGATATATGTGGAAAATAATAATGAGGTAGTGAATCTCCAAGATGAAGCAATGATATATCCTGCAAGGGAGTTTGATGCAGGAGCATCAAACCACCCTAACTGAATTGATTCTTTGTTCTTCTAGAAGAAGCAGTGTAGCGACTAAGGAGAAAGGACATGTTTTCCTCTTATGTTTGATTCATTTGTAAGCCTCTAGAAGGTTATTAGTTGGTAGGGACGATATTTAATACGTTATAGTTTGTTAGGATTTTATTTATGTTTATAATCCAACTGAGGGTGTCAGAGAAGAGTGTTATATAGAATGTAAGATTAGGTCAAAAGGCTCTCATACCCTGAGAGGCCATATATGTAGTTTTTTCATATTTTATCGACTCTAAGAAATAATAGATAATTTTGCATTTTATGTAGCCTATGTGTGTTTTTGTAAATTTGTGTGTGGGTTATTTTCCACAGACCCAATTTTGTTAAATCATTGTCATAATCTAAAGGGAGATCTAACCTGGACTCGTATGGTCCTATACTTGGTGTACATCCAATCTTGTTGATAGAGGGAGAAATTGAAATCAATGAGAAAATGGTACTATAGAGCAAAGGAGTTGGGATCAAAAATGGTCAGTTGCAACACAATAGTGTAAGCATCGAAAGGAATCCAACTATTCTCACCTCTGACTAGGGTAGGGCCCATTCAGATGGTCGGGCCTTACACTCATCGAGAGAAGTGCAGAGAAGAGAGAAAGGTTGACCCCTGACCTCCAAAATCCATATAAACTTGACCTTTGACATCATGGAAGGAAGCATGTTAGTTTTATTTTTTGAGACTACCAAAGCGATGTGAAGGACGCAAGGAACAACCAAGGAAGGGAGAGGCTAGAGAAGAAGATAATGATCTGCACGTCGTGGAGTTGGGATTTTGGAGGTATATGATTTCATTGTTCCACGATAATGGGGGACTAATAAATCAAATGTGGGACCATAGGCCACAGGCTTCAAGAGTTGAAGCCATATGGGGATGAAATTGATAGACCACAGAATCAGAATTCATCAGAGGGCTAACATGAATAGACACCACATATGTCATTTTATTTTTTCTACATGCATACTCCTTTTCATTAGAAAAACTAGAAAATTGGTTGAGAAATGGCTCGTTGCACAAACTAGTAGGGTTGGTTGAGGAATGACTCAATGAAGAGTAAGAATAAAATAAAGGCAAATGGAGCATCGTCGGGTTAAAATAAGTCACAGTAGAGAAGGAGGTGTAAGAAAGAAGCTTAAAAGAAGGAATGATACAGAGACGTTAGAAGAAAATGTGGATTTGTCTTAGGCATGGTTAGAAATGTACCATAATTTATATGGGATTGATCAATAATAAAGTTTCCTCTAGGTTGAAGAGTTAGTGGAAAAATTTCAGGTGGATATCGTTGTGTCAAAGAGGGAGGAGGACGAGCACATTCCTCTACTCAGGGGTGGCTTGATTCATGAGTTGTGGGTAGTTCCAAACACAATATGAGTGGAAGTTACAATGTGGAAGAAGAAGACAAGTTTTCCTCATATGTACAGTTGGGAACATGTTTGCAAGGGGAGAGTGTGGACCTCCCAGAAGTGGGCTACGACTTCGTCCACTTCGCAAATAACATATACATGTGTAAGTCCATCAGGGTTGTGCATGTCTATGCAGGACAACCATGCTCATGTACCATACTTATTACCAATGAAAACTTTTTCTGCACCATTTTCACCCACTCCTTACCTTGTTGTATATCTGATAGCCCTGCCCACACTCTCCTATGGGAAGAGAGAGGGTGGTCGAAGGATGAAGAGAAAGAAACCTGGTGGCAACAAGTGGAGGAGGGAGATAATTTGAAAAATAAAAATAAAAGATACTTTAATGTTCTATAACCAACGACAAGAATCATCATGGCTTAAATAAACCAAATTTCACTTTAATATAAACCATTATTATCATTATATTTTTAAAACATTAATTAAATAAATTTTATCATAAATAAAAGACTGTGTCATAAATGAACCCTGTCACTCAAAGATATCATGGAAACAATAGCATAAACTAAAGTGACAACCATGATTTAAAGGAGATCATTTGTTAACTTCAAATGTGCTGGATAAGTAGGCATAGAGATTGTGAAATGAATGGAAGGGCACCCATATTTGAAGCATTAAAACTAAACCATAAATAAATAACTTATAAGGCCTTATTCACAATAATCTGACCAACTCTTAGATTTGGATATTCCTAGCATGCAAAATACAATGCACTTTGCTTAGTTCTTTTCCATAAATGCTATTTTTATATTATGAGATATATATATATATGTGTGTGTGTGTGTGTGTGTGTGTGTGTGTGTGTGTGTGTGTGTGTGTTTGTGTGTGTGTGTGTGTGTGTGTGTGTGTGTGTGTGTGTGTGTGTGTGTGTTTGTGTGTGTGTGTGTGTGTGTGTGTGTATGAAAATTACACTAAAAAAAATAAATTTAATATATCAATTATTATTTTCTTGATCGTCGAAACGAAGTACAAATTTTTCTATTTAACAATCTTATCAGTGCCTCTTTTCACCTTTTGCGGAAATTTCTAGTAATAATATTTTTCAAACTTTACCTACATTAAATAATTAAATTACTGTAATATCATACATCAAATTTTACATAATGCATAAATATACTTACGCAGTCAATGAATATAGGTTGGTAGGGTTAATATGTCCATCTTCATAGGTTTAGTTTCATGGTATATGACATCTCAAAGGATGGTCTAAAGGAAAGACCCACAATGGACTAGTTATGACATTTTGTTCTTAGAGCAAGATATGACTAGCTTGATTTGGTGTGATCAACTATAATGATGCACATATTTTTTTTAAATTATATATATTAAATTTGTATAATTATATTATTAAAATTATATGTGTGTGTGTTTATTTTTTATTAAATAATAATTGACACCAACCACTTTATGTCAATAATTTTTAATAATATGTTACGTTAGTGAAGAATATGAAAGAAAAATGGGAATCCTTCCTCTTAAATTCATGAGTTAGTTCCTTACATTAGTTAAAATTTTAATTATATGTTACTTTAGTGAAGCTCGTGATAGGAGTGATCTTCAAACCCCCATGCATGAACAACTCCTTCCAAACCCCCCCCCCCCCCTCCCTCCCCCAAAATCTCTTGTCCCTGTCACTCACAATGGTCTTGGGGAGACCATGGAGCCTAAATACCTCTCGAAAAAGTATTTTGACTACCTCTGAGGTTGAATAATGAGTCAGAATGGAAAAGAAGTGGGTGCACTTAGTTAACCGGTCCACCACCACATAAATACATACTTTCCCCTGCGTTTTTGGAAAATGGTGATGAATTCCATCGAGATGCTCTCCTACCTCCTTTTAGGAATAGGGAGAGGTTTCAATAGTCCCGTCAGATTCATCTGCCCCACCTTATTCCTCTGACAAGTATCACACTCCAAAACATGCATCAATACGTGTTCCTTGATGCCCTTCATGTGAAGTGTTCTCTAATGGCCCGATAAGTCTTCTTGAATCCCTGATGTTTGACCAAAGGTGAGTTTTGAGCTACCTGTAAAATCTTCTCCTTCAGTTGGGAGCCAACCACTAAGTAGATATTGTCTTTGTATTAAATCACCTCATGCATCACCATGTACTGCTCATCATTTTCCACGCCATCAATGATCTCGTAGGCATTCTTTTCCTTGGAGTACTCAACCAATAAATGTGCTCTCAAATAAAGGATGATGGTTATGAATGAGAGGGTCACATGCCTCCTAGATAATGCATATACGATCACATTCTGTCGACCCTTGAAATACTCTATGTCAAATTAATGTGCCCAGAACTTGCTAGTGCATTTATACTGCCTCCCCTCTAATTTCTTCTGCTCGAGCAAGAATCAAAGACCATTGTGGTAAGTCTTCACCTTGAATGTGTTACCCACCAAGTATTTTCTGAACTTGGCCAATGCACACATAATAGCCAACATCTCCTTGTCAAATATGGAGTATAACCTCTCATGTGGTTGTAGCTTGTGACTCTCGAAAGCAATAGGATGGCCACCCTCTATCAACACTACTACAATGCCCTCCCTTGATGCATCACACTGCAACACAAAGGGCTAAGAAAAAAATGGCAATGCCAAAACTGGGAAAGTGCTCATGAACACCTTGAGGCACTCAAAGGCTTTGTGCATTGTGTCTATCCAACTAAATCATACCTTATTTTTAAGGTCTATAAGGGGTGTGGCCAACTGTGAAAATCCCCTCACGAAGCGCCTGTAATATGTGCATATGCCCAGGAACCCCCTCAACTCCATAATGTTCTTAGGTGTGGGCCAATCAATGATGGCATTAATATTTTCCCAGTGGACTTTGACTCTATCCTTGCCTATCACATGCCCCAAGTACAACATCTTAGTCACCCCAAACTTGCACTTGGACATCTTCGCATAAAACTGTTGCTCCTTAAAGATCCTCAAGACTTGCTCCAAGTGTTGCAAGTGCTCCTCCCACGTCTTTTTGTAAATGAGTATATCATCGAAGAACACTAGGAAAAATATGCGCAGGTGCTTACAGAACATGTGGTTCATGGAAGGATGAAATGTGATGGGAACATTGGTGAGTCTGAAAGGCATCACCAGAAACTCGAAATGCCCATAATGGCACATGAATGCCGTCTTCGGAATATCTTTCGCACACACTATAATCTAATTGTACCCTGAGCGTAAATATATCTTAGAGAATACTTGCCTCCTATAAGATCATCCATCAACTTGTCAATCTGGGTTATAGCACATTGGTTCTTCATCGTATTATTCTTGGATGTTCAGTAGTAAATGCACATACGAAGAGACGCATCCTTTTTCTTCACCAATACCACTGATGAAACAAAAAGGCTAGTACCTGACCTTGCATGTCTCAGTGCCAATAGCTCATGGATGGCCCTCTCAATCTCATCTCTGTAGGCCTTGGGGTGCCTGTAAGGGGCAATGATAAGTATTTGAACCCCCTCTTCCAACTCGATGGTGTGCTTGAGCTCCTGATTTGATGGCCCTCCTGGTGGAATCTCCCCCAAAACCCGTTGATACTTTTCCAACAAGGCAAATATTTCTGGGTGCATCAATCGTGCCTGTGTCACTGTCTTTGAGATCCGAGCTCCATTACCCACTCTATATCTCCACAATGTAAGTTTTCCTCCATCTAGTCAACATACATTGTCTGAGGGGGGTACTCGAATTATGATCTACCAACATCCCCTAGGGCACTCGAATTATGCAGATTAAACAATTTAAACTCAAGTTTTTAAAAAGCTTTGTCCGATTTTAATTAAAATTAACCAGAAAAATGGTCATGAAAAAGGTCATTTATTATATAATTCAAACTACGCTATATTAAAATATATACCTTTGTATAACAAAAACACATTAAAAAAATAAATTGAAAACCATAAATGTATTTTGAATTATTTATTTATTTTAACTAATGATAAATATATACATGCCTATAACAAAAACACATTCAAGAAAAGGAAAATTGGAAATATTTTGAATACCATTGGGAAAATAACCTGGATTTTCAATAAAAGAATAAATATTTAAAATTTTAAAATATATTTGATAATATAAAAACAAATATTTAGAATTTCGGATTTCTGTGGTGTGAGTTTTGAGTTTCTGAGTTAGAAATTTAAAATGAATTTGATAAATAAGAAATTTAAATATGAGTTAAAAAAATTGAAGTTTGAAATAGTTAAAATTTTTATCTACAATACGAAACTTATAATTTAACTTTTCTATATATTAATTTTTTTAATTTTACTTAAATATAATAGAAATTTATTGATATTAAAAGTATGTAAATAAAATTTTTAATGTATTTTTACAAAATTGAAAAGAAATTTTCAAACAATTATATTATTATTTTTAAATATTAAGAAAAAACAAATGAAACCAAAACCTAAAATCTTTAAATTACGCCTAATGTGTAAAGGGTATATAATCAATTGACCAACAATCCTTCTTCTTTTCTTTAGAACGAAGAAAACTAATTGGATTTTATTAGGTATAAAAACCACTTATATTCAACATATCATATATACATAGTTTCATATCATATATAAATTGTCTTATCCCACTAAAGTAGATCTTCAATACAATCCCTTTTTCTACAATCCCTTTTTCTAGAAAAAGAAACATTTCCAAAATGACATACTTCCAAGCTACCCATAAGGAGACAAAACAAAAATAAAAACACTATCGTCCAACATATATATATGAAAGAAACCAAGAAGTCCCAGGCTTGTGCTCAACTATGGAATAGCAGTGTGTCCTTCCTCCCTCACAATGCCATCTCTGATAAAGCTGCAATATATATCCTTCCGAATCATTCAAGACCACCTTAGAAATGGATTCAGTTGTACTGTTGTATTCCTTGTAAATATGCATTATGTAAAAACTAGGGAATGCCTATAACAGTTCCTCGATACGATCCCGACATCCCTAAAGTTATGGAGGTTCAAATGTCGATTTACTAGAAATTCCATCTATTATTGTTTTTGAGTCTTTGTAGATGTGGATATTATGGATCTCTTTTTCCTTAGAAAACCATATTAGTCCCCATAGGGCCACCATTTTCGCCCTAGAATTCATACCCATCCCACCGTGTCAGTGTAGCTTATAGCATGTATTTTCGTTGATGCAAAACCATCCTCTACATCCACAATAGGGCCTTTTGTGCAACTCCATCAAAAAACCAACTGGCAAGAAAATATGTGGAGGAAAGAAACAAGAAGAAAAATATTTGGTACTTTAAAACCTAGGTTCCTTACACACCAACTAAGAAATAAATTTTGTGCATATCTTGTAAACATTAATCGACACCCCTCAAAATATCAAGTGATTTCGAGCCTTCCAAATTTCCTAGAAAATAAACAGTGGCATATAATTATGCATCCCCTCACCTGTGACACCCCACATTAAAAATTATTCAATTGAAAGGAAGCATATAGAGGATAACTTACTGTTTGATAAAATCATGGACTGTAGTTGAATGGAAATGTTACAATGGATGAAGAGGTGCGAAACTGATTCATTACCCAGCCACATAGGATACACCATCCAGGACACTGAAAACCACACTTACACAAATTTTCCCAAGTCAATATCATATTTCTCTACACCATGCATATAAATAATATAATTTTCAATGGTGTGTTTGATCTCCATACAATGAGGAACCATGGAATTAGTCCATTTTCTTGAGCTATATGCATGATGTACCTTTATTTTTTTGTAACCACCGTTGCACCTTTTTTGAGACTTCCTTCCTATGAAGGAGTGTCTCCTCTCAGGCTCCCACATAGTACAAATCCTTTTAAATCGTTGATGTATATATTCCATTACTGTGAACCCTACCCCAATAAAAAAATATTCTCGGCTTCTTTCCAAGTAAGATGTGCACCATTCCATTAATTGATTTCTTGGTCTAGGAAGAAAATGCCCCTCTAGTGTAATTCCGTCATTATGCCTTCTGTGAGCCCAGTGTTATAAGACTATCACACAATACCATCCTGTCTGATTACAATCATATTACCCTTCCCAGATGACCATTTAATCCGCTGTAAAAACCAATGTTTTATCTTTGGGAAACTCAACGATATGAAATATCCCTTCCTTATGCCAATATCATCCATCCTAATCTATTGTATGATAGGCATACCTTTATGATATTTTTATGTTATAATATTTTTCCATATGCCGTCACCAAACAATACCCACCATAGGGAATTCATTAGTAATGACCAACCAAAAACCTTTGTATTTATAATACCCCATCTTCCTAGAACCCTTGGGCTAGAAATAGTGTTCCACTTAACCAGATGAAATTTATGATTCCCATTAGTCCCTGAGATAATTCAAAAAAGTATGCAGAGTGGGTACTCGTTGGATGAAAAATCTAATTTCACATTCAACGAGTGTAGAAACTTGAAATTTAAGTAAACCCACAATGATAAATACAATAAGAAAATGCAATTTTTTTATTTATTTAAAAAATTCATGACGCTAATTTTATTATTTTCCTCATGAGGACCATTTTAGACCTAAAAACTCTCCTAATGTAATACAAATTTATCAAGTGAAATAAATATGAAATCTTTATGATCATGATATTTGGTGTGCTAGCAATTAATAATAGCAGAAAAGCATGCAACAAATGTGGAAAAATATTGTATGTAGTGTGCGCAAGAAGGTAATGTTGTGTGAATTTAGTTTTTTTGTGTCATGGAGTGGTGAATTAATTGTGTGAAGAGGTGTTGATTCACACCAAAACAAACATAAAAATTGAAATAAAAAAGTTAGAGAAGCATACACCATTCTCCAACCCATTTGTCCAAATTTTGTTTTTGTTTCTTTGTTATGATGATAAGTTCACATAACCCTCATATTTCGTCGACTATTCTTTTAATGGACAATTGAGTTAAAGGGATCATTGAAAATTGTTTCATCCTCTAATTTGATGAGATGTCACGTACCAACAATTTGGAAATGATCCCATTTTCTTGATTGAATGAACAAAACATTTTTCGAAGAAATATTTCAGTTAGGATTGGAAATTAAAACTGTTTAAAAAGAAATAATACTAATAATGATAATAAATAAGCTTGAAGGTTTTACCAGACTCTGTAGAGTTCCCTCACATGATATAATAACAATAATTCAAGATCGTGATACTGTTTTGGAAATATCCTAATATTTCGCCACATGACATGATATTAATAACAAAAATAAATGATCATAAAAAAATTAAAATCAAATTAATTACCACTGACATTTTGTGTATCATACACAAACAGAAAAAAGTGATTTTATACTAACAAACATTGACTCATATTTAGATTTAGAGTAAACCCACACATAATAGAAAGGTGTACCACACAAACAAGTCACTGTATATGAACTAGCATTGGCACCTGTTTAGATTCAAATTAAACTCGAACATAATAGAAAGGAGCAGCGTCGAGCAACTTCGACGATGGAAGGAAACATATCGCAAAGGATGTCGTAGGTTCAAGTTTCAAACAAATTCATAATTAAGTGGGACCATCAATCTAGTCTCTTTACATTACAATTTATATTTAAATAAAATTTCTTAGATTCGATTAATAATTAAACAAAATTTGTAAAATTCATCAGGTTGGTTAACAAGATAGTTTTGAACCAAAAATCCCACAAAATAGACAATATTTGAAAGAATATTTAAATGTCCCCCGAGGTGATAAAAAATAAATTCGAGTGGAAAAATATTTGGTTTCCATTTTCATTAGATTTAGTTGGTGTTTTGTTGCAATAAAATGTCGAATCACAAGTTCGAACTTCGTCGAGTAGAGGTTTTTGGTTTAGAAAGAGGAAAATAATATGAGCAAGAGGACTATGCCAAGGAAGTTATTGAGCCAAGAGGGGTTTCTTTGGGCCTCGGCTTTGTCCAATTTGTAAATATGTCGGCGAATATGTGAACCACCTATTTTAACACCTCCCTTTTTCCATTTCTGTCTTGGGGAGGTCTGTAATATACTAAAAATGAGTTTGCTAGAAGACCTATCTTCAATTTTAGCATGGCCTTTAGAGATATTCCTCTATACATTTGTTGGGGAATTTGGAAATGTCAGAATTATATCATTTTTTATAATAAATTTCTCGATCCACAGTGCACTGCCCTATCCATAGCTGCCTATTTTAAGGAGATTAGCCCTTGGATACCATCCACCCATGCTCTTTGCTCACCATTTAGGAACCTGGTAGACATATACCCAATTGGATTCTTTGACGATGTTGCTGCCAACAAGGCATGTGGGTGTACTTCAATTATCAAGTGCAACCCATCACTAGCCTACCACTTCTAAATGTCTAGAGGATGTGGATCCAATGTCCAGGTAGACCTGTTGGTGTTGTGTGGGTGGTGATTAGATGTGCCTCTTGGTTGGCCATTGAATATATATTGATCACAGGAGACTCGAAGATTGCAATTGATTGGGTTAATGGTCTTTCTTCACTTTTTGTCCCCTCCCTCTCTCACTGGATGAAGCAAATCCATGAAATTTCTTCTCCCTTTTCACCCATTACACTATTCCACATAATGATAGGGAGAAAAATAATTTCACAGACATACTGACAAAAAGGGGAGCTAAAGGCAAGGTTGGGCTAATGAGCTTCGAAATCCTAGATAATGGGGTTATCTTTGTTAAAATAGATAATTACTTTTTCATGAAGAAGTTGGCTAAAATTAGAGAGTCATTTAATTGATTGTTGAGTCAATTCGAGTTAATTCATAGTTGAATTTAGTGTGTGGTTGCATGTCAAGGTATTTTAGGCGATTCGCTAGTTGGAAAAGGTTAAATACCCTTCATCGAGCTCATTATAATCAATCAAGCTTGTGTGATCAATAGAACAGTCACAACTCATGTGTTTTGTGTGTGAATTATTTGTTTTATTTTGTGCCTTACCTCCTATACCTTTCCAAAAAATTGGTATTAGAGTTGAGGAAGGATAACAAGGTCTGTGGTGCCTACAAAGCCAATGAGAAGAGAGCCAAGAGAAGAAAGATGACAGTTTTTTTTTAAATTGTGTTGCCAAATTGTTGCACTATTAAGATGTGACAAGTCCAAATGTCAATGCAAAATTCACATCTAGCTAGTTCAATAAAATTTCATATTTCACTACACTTTGAATTCGTTGAAATTCGAGTTATGTGCACAGTTGGTTTATGTCGAGGGTGTGCACATCCCGTAAACAAGAAAAAGGTTGACTTTCATAAGAAAATATGAAAGTCAAAGTGTTTTACTGTTCGAAAAGGTCATGTGATTTTATTTGGGTTACATATAAAGTATTCATAAATATTACATGGGGTATTCAAAAGAGTTTGGAACGAATTTTAAAGAGTATGGTTTTATAAAGGTTTACTCTATATTTTTTTTAAAGGTATTTTTAAAAGTTTTTTAGTTGGAGCGTTTAATAAAGTTAATATAAGGCCTTTGTATTTTATATGAGGATTTTTTTTTAAAAGGTGTTTTGCAAATATTATAAAAGGAAAATTTGAGGGTTTTATTATTTGAAGAGTATTTTTTTAAGATGGTTTTCTCAAATTTCCAGCCCCAATTTCCACTATTTACAAAGAAGGATTATGATGTGTATGCCATTAAGATGGAAACCACATTAAATGCTCATGATGTTTGGGATCATTTCCAATTTTGTTTTTCAGAACTTAAAGATGAAAAAGAAAAAAAAACTCTCACTAATGCAGAGAGGGAGCTATGGAGGAAAGTAAAAAAGGAGAATGCACAAGTGTTGTAGCTTATCCAACATGGAGTGGAATGAGTAGTGTTCCAAAAAATTATGATCACATCTTCATCAATAAGAACATGGGGGACCTTGGCAACAAGCTATAAAGGTATGGCCAAATTCAATATTGTTAAGTTGTAGAATATTGGGAGATATTTTGAAAGTCTGTAGATGAATGAGACAAATGACATCGATTCATTCATGAATCGGGTCATGACTGTCCTAAATTAATTAAAAAAATTTGTTGAAGGTATTAAATATCAGATAATGGTAAAGAAGGTACTATATCTTTGTCTACCAAATCTGATGTTGTGGTAGTAGCCATAGAAGAATTCAAGGATTTCAGAACATTGAGAGTTGATGAGTTGATGGGATCACTTCTATCACATGAGGCAAGGATAGAGAAAAATAAGGATTCCACTTTAGAAACTATAAAAAGCGTTTCCTCTCCTTTTGTTCCTATTTTTCCATACCATGCATGAACCTTCTGATAATGTGTGGCTAGTAGACAGTGGTTGGAGTAACCACATGACAAGAAACAAGAATTTGGTTGCAAATTTGGTTTAATATATAAATATAGAGGCAAATTTGGGGGCTGACAAGACTGTGCATGTAGATGGAAAAGGAGTGATCAACATTATGACCAAGCAGAGGGAGCCAAAGAAAACATTAGAGCTATATTATGTCCCTGGTCTCAAACATAATTTGATAAGAGTTGGTCAATTGATGCATAAAGGATACAGAGTTATATTTAAAGTACAGGAGTGTGTTATTTCATAAAATCCCCCAAGCAAGCAATTGATAACAAAGGTGCAGATGATGGGGAACAAAATATTTCCTCTAACTATGAATTATAGTAATTAGGTTAGTTGATCCAAGTGGATATTGGTGGCCACTCAAATATTCCACTAAGACCTTCAATTGGTTTCATCGGTTTCCTTCTTTATAGCAGCATTTACTATTTTTAGCAATTTTTCGGGTCCCTAACTTCTAGAGCAGTTTTGAACCCCTAAACGACATTTTTTAGATCCACAACAAGCCCATAGTTGTGGGTAGGGGCCTCTATAAAATCCTATAGTACTTGGAGAGATATTTCCAATGATATATTGTATGTGCCAAACGGAGATAATATGACCAAGTTACGACCCCAAGAAGTTGACTGCCCAACTAACCCCAACAGGGCACACAAATTCTTGATGATTCATATCCTCAGGTTAGGGTTTTCTCATGTTTTTCAATAATAAAAATTCCCTTGAGCCTCATTGTAATGTAGTTTAGAGGCATGTAGCTTCCACATCTCTTCTCAGAGATAAGCTACCATCATCTGAGCTAGTTTATTCTCCATTTTGTTTGTAAGAAATTTTCAGTATTTGATATTAATGAAATGAAGTGTTATTGCTGCTACATATCTACATTTATGTTTCTTTCTATATTTAATTGTGTTCCTGCATAAGTATGGATTAGTGGTATCATATCGGTCTGCTCTTTCTTGATATTTCTTTGCATGTCCCCAACGAAGTTAGGGTATAAGGAGTTAGGGATCAATCTAGTTGAACCTTTGGTAGATCAACATCGCAAACCCTCACAACCTCCCATGAAAGAATAAAATAAATATGAGGGAGCAAGAGATCCTATCAAAATATTGCTCAAGGAGGCCTTCGAAAAACAAAGGAACACGATGATGGATAACTTTTCCCAGATCCTTCAACAATTACCCAACGAGGGCGCATCTTCATCCAGTAGCCACTCTGGAGGCACCACTCCTTTAAAGGTACATGTAAACTTTGACATTCCCATATTTGAGGGCCAAATAGATGTGACATACATCGTAGATAAATGTTTGAATCTATTAGAAGGATATTTCTCGGTTCATGACTTTTCGAAAAAGATTATTTTTTCACTCCTCAAAGCTGCCCCCAATGTCAAGGACTGGTGGGAAACCTGCTATGAGAAAAAGGACGAGAGGGAACCCTCTATATTCTCAGTCACACCCACTTGGAATTATTTCTTATATGCCATCAAGAAACATTATTATCCCATGGGGAGCTATGAGGACAAGTAAATACAATCGACTACGCTTCAATAGCAAAGGGATCAATATGTGCATGAGCCGACAGAGATGTTCCATACCCTGCGCACAAAGTTTGGTATCAAATATTCACAGAAACATTTGGTTTTGAAGTACCATAGTTGTCTGCATGGATACATTTAGGAGGAAATGGAGTTCCTCGACATATCCTTTCTTGGTGAAATATACTGGTGTGTTGCCAAGATTGAGAATAAATTCAAAGAGAAGAAGCGATACTTTGGATTTTTGAATCAGAAGCAAGGGAAAGGCACCCCCAAACTACAGAACATAAGACAAAGCGAAGGTGGGTTAGCCCAGAACAACCGCCAAATCTGCAAGAAAAGAAAAACACCGCAAAGCCAAAAAAGGACTCAGGAAAGTGGTGTCAGTTCCATAAGAGCTCCACTCACAACTCAAATGGGTGTCAAGCCAAGCAGTCATTGGTGCCAGAGCTGAAGGCTTTTGAATCAGATGCATGTTCTAACCTTTAGTCAGAACCTAACAAGGGGAATGAAAATGGAAGCAGATTATCGATGTGGATCCCAACACCATCGTTTCCACGACCAAGATCTAGAAGGAGGAATCTGAATATCCAGAGGAGGGTGGGCACCTATTCCATTCCCAGATGTGGGTGAAGGGTTCCCCCCTGCTATTCATTATCGAAAATGAGAGCCAAAATAGCCTCATTTTAGCAAATTTAATGAAGCGGTTGGGCCTGCCAACCAAAACACACTCACAACTTTACACCATCGAGTGGCTTCACCAAGGACGAGATCTCTGTACCAACCAATAGTGACGCCTTCCCTACAACATCAAGTCCTTCACAGATAAGGTATTGTGTGAAATTTATCCTCTTGATGTTTGTGATGTATTATTAGGCCAACCATATGTGTGGAAGTGGCATTTTTTGTATGAGTCTAGGCCTCGTGTTGTTATTTTCACTTTGGGAGATAAGTTTTACAGGATACCGAAGGTAGCACCACCTACCATCATTTCTTTGATCGCTGCAAAAAAATGTAGTAAGCTCATTTCCAAAACTAGGAAATTTGTTTTCCTAATGATCTACCCTCAGGGCAAGAAGAAGACTGTGGCCATGACCTCTAGACAGAGCTCCTCCACACAATAGCAACAAAGGGACAAGGTCGTGAAGGATTACAGGGACATATTTTCCTCACTCGCAGGGGTACCTGTGCATTTTTGGGTCAAGCAGTCTATCGATCTGACCCTAGGTACTTCGCTATCCAATAGATTCATCTATCCATGCTCCATTTTGGATAACGACGAAATAAAAAGGCAAATTCAAGAGCTTCTACAGAAAGGTCACATCCAGTTGAGTTCAATGCCTTGTGGGAGTGTGATTGTGTTGGTGCAGAGGAAGGATGGGACTTGGATACTCTATTTTGACTATCGATCACTGAAAAAGATCATTTTCTAGAATGAGTATCCAATCCCACGGATTTATGACCTTCTGGACCAACTGAAGGGGAGAAAATATTTTAGCAAGATTGAATTGAATTTCGAGTATCACCAGGTACCAATTGAACCCTATGATGTGTGGAAGACTACCTTCAAATCCAATGAGGGCATTTTTGAGTGGCTCATCATGCCTTTCAGTTTGAGGAATGCCCCTGAAAACTTCATAAGGCTGATGGACAATATCTTGTGACCATTTAACAACTCATTCGTTGTGGTGTATTTGGATGGGATTCTGATCTTCAACTAGAGTTGGGAAGAGCACCTCCACCACATTCGATAGATCCTCCAAAAACTATGGAAACACAAGTTGTGTGCCAATTTGGAGAAATAAATTTTTGGCATGACCCAAGTTCAATATCTGGGAAACATCATTGATGAGCGAGGTGTGCATGTGGACCCAGCCAAGATCCAGGTCATTCGATATTGGCTAGCCCCAACCACTCTAACAGAGCTCTGCAGCTTTCTACCACAGGTTTGTGTTGGGGTTATCTCATATCACTTGGCCTTTGAGTCAAGTCACCAAAGGGGGATAAAAAGCCAAATTATTTTCGTTCAACTCTCAACAGAAGACATTCGTAGAGTTGAAGCTTCGCCTATGTTCTGCACTAGTGCTCACATTACCAAAATTGCAGCAACCATTTGAGATCGAAACAAATGGCGCTGACTATGCTATTGGGGCAGTTATTACGAATATGAGGCATCTCATGGCCTATCATGGTGTGACACTTTAGACATAGTCTAGAAGTATCCCACCTATGAAAAAGAGATGTATTCCATTGTGCAGGCTTACTGACAATGGAAGCATTACATTTTGGGGAAGGAAATGATCATCCACACAGATCGTCAACCCCTTTATTTCATACAGATACAATGGAAGGTGTCGAATAATCTTCATCAAAATTGGTCCACATACCTGCAAAAATTATAATTGAACATCAAGTTCAAAAATTGCAACACCAATAATGTTGCCGAATGTCCCAACCGATTGCTAATCCTCGAAGGTAAGAAAGTTCTAGATTTCCACCCTTAGGATGCACTGTTATGCCACCTGGGACACCTCTGTGTTCCTTCAAGTGAGCGTGCTAAGATGATTTGGGAAGCGCAGTATAGTCGAGTTGTTGGAAATTTTGGGATCGAGAAAATAGTGGCAGTTTTGCAGAAGTATATCTATTGGTCGAACCTTCAACAGGATGTCGGGAGGTACATCAGATACTACAGTGCTTATGCCATTTCCAAAATTAATATCATAAGGCAAGGCCTATATACTCTGCTGCCTACCCCTAGTCGACCTTGGGAATTTATCTCCATGGATTACATGTCAGGCCTTCCTTCTACCAAGCATGGCAATGACTGCGTTTTTGTGGTCATCGACAGATTCTATAAGATGTCCATTATGGGAGACTACAAGAAGAATATCACAACAAAAGCCACTATTAATTTTTTCTTTGAATGAGTTTGGATACACTTTGGATCCCACAATCCATTATCTCATATCAAGACAACAGGTTCTCTCAAATATTTGGTCGATGCTGGACACTAAGCTCACTAAGTCCACAATGTTCCACCCCCAAACTAATGGTCAAACAGAGGTCGTCAACAAGATGATTGTAAACATACTACACATGTACAACTCAAAGCATCCACAAACATGGGATGAAAGCCTCCCCTATGTCTAGCACAACTATAACAAGGCTCTCCATATCTCAACTAGCCACAACCCATTTCAGGTGGGGTTGGGATTCTAGGCACTATGTCCAATTGATTTGGGCATGACATTTGTGGCTACTCAAGTAGATTTGGATCATTTCTAGTCCAAATTTGAAAAGGCAAAAAAACTCATTGATTGAATTGATCACACTCATCAACATGTCCTTGACATATTGGACAGAGCCAATGCTAAGTACAAGCAGTGACATGATCAACATCGGGTGCCACACAACTTCTAGGTGGGTGACAAAGTTTGGCTACATTTGCAAAAGGAGCGCCTTGCTGGACCCCACCATAAGCTTCGCCCACTTCTATATGGGCCATACACCATCACTAAAGCTATAGGGGAAAATTTCTTCAATCTCAGTATTCCACCATTTCTTGGTCTGCACCTAGTGTTTAATGTGAACTGCCTTCGGCCCTACTTTCCACCATTACCGGGCACATTTGACATTACACAAAAACTCACACCAATAGATTTAAACCCATATGGCATGAAAGAAGCCACAACTGATCGAATCATGTACACACAGATCAAGAAAACCCGTCAACGGAGGAGCTACATATATCAATTGTCAAAGCAAGCCAACTCCTTCACCAGGGCAAGTGGTTCACCAGGGACCAGGTTCAACAGAAATTTCCTCACCTCATGGAGGCTCTACACACAATGGAGACCATTGCTTCCTAAGGGGGCAGAATGATCCATGTGCATAATGGTGGACACCCACCTATTACACTTATACCTCCAGTCGGTTTCATCATTTTCCTTATTTATAGTAGCATTTACTATTTTTAACAGTTTTCTGGATCCTAAACTTCCAGAGTTGTTTTAACCCTCTAAATGATAATTTTTCAAGGTCCGCAGCAGGCCCATGGTTGTGAGCATGGGCGTGTGGAAAATCTTGTAGTACTTAGAGAGATATTTTTGATGATATATTGTATGCACAAAACGGAGATAATATGACCAACTTACGACCCCAGGAAATTGGTTGCACAACTAACCCCAACGAGGCCCACAAACTCTTGGTGTGTCATCTCCTAGGGTTAGGGTTTTGGTTGTTTAGGGTTTTATCATGTTGTTCAACAAAAAAAAGGCCCTTGAGCCTCATTTTAATCCAGTTTAGAGGCATGTAGCCACCACATCTCTTCTAAGAGATAAGATACCATCGCTCGAGCTTGTTTATTTTCCATTATGTCTGTAAGAATTTTTCAATATTTGATATTAATGAAATGAAGTGTTATTCTTGTTGCATATCTGCATCTATATTTCTTTATTTATTTTATTGTGTTCCTGCATAAGTTTGGATCATCAGTTAATTTATAGTTTCATTTTCTAATGATTATTGGTTATGGAACTTTTGGTTTGGACACCTGCACTTTTTTGGTTTAAGAGTGTTGCAGCAGAAACAAATGGTCATAGGATTACCTCCCATCAAAGAACCTACTAGTACTTGTGAGTGTTGCATCTTGGGAAAGAAACACCTTAAAAATTTTCCAAACGGAGTTGCATACAGAGCAAAGAAACCTCTTGAGATAGTGGATACATAATTGTGTGGACCTATGAGGATACTGTCGATTGGTGGAAGTTGTTAGTTCCTCACTTTTATTGATGACTATAGTAGAAAGACTTGGGTTTACTTCTTAAAGCAAAAGTCTAAAAATTTTGCAAAGTTCAACGAATTCAAAGCCTTACTAGAGTACCAAAGCGATCGATAGATCAAGGTATTGAGGTCATATCATGGTGGAAAATATGATTCAAAGATATTCCATGATTACTGCAAACAACATGGAATCAAAAGACAGTTTAAAACTAGATACACATTGCAACAAAATGGTGTAGTAGAGAGAAACAACAAGACAATTATGAACATGGAAAGGAGCATGCCAAAATGAAGAAACTTGTCTAATGAGCATTGGGTAGAAGCAATTTCATGCGTTGTTTATGTGACAAACAAATATCCTACAAAGAGTGTGATGAACAGAGCACAAGAAGAAGCATTTTCAGGTATTTCTTGTAGTGTATCTCATCTTAGAGTGTTTGGATGTGTAGCCTACACACATGTGCCTAAGAAAATGATCAGGAGCTAATTTTTTCTCAAAAATAAAATTTGTCGAATCAGTGTGAAACCTGAACGACCGCGTAGTGCTCGTCGTCTTGAATCTAGCACAATGTGTTTCGTGCGAAACCGACACCATATGCCCCTAGAAACATGTTTTGTCTGTTTTTATAAACATGCAAATTTTGTAAAAAAATGTACAGTCAAGGAGCCCAGTCAATAGTCCGTACTACTAACGTGGAATGCTGACTGTGCAGATTAATGGGTAGGTCAAAGTTTGGTCAACGCTTTCCTTCGGCCAATGTGAGACCGCCTAGTGGCAGTTGTTGATTGGTTTGTATTCTGGTGTGTTGGTAGTTTTGTATTGGCTTCGGGAAGGCCAATGAAGAGGAGACACGTGGTGCAGCCAAGGGCCACCACATGCCCCCTCATGGTGCATTAAAAATTTTGTTATGGACCAGAGGAACGAGCAAGGGTCGAACATGAGACCTTTTCCCAACTAACATGTTACATTACCACATTGCCTACACCGTATGTCTTAAGCATATTGTTCTCCACATTTATTTAAACTATATGCAAAACGCTAATGGGGGGAGAGGGGGACAGCCCCGTGGGCTAGCCCCCAAGCCATGAGACCAACACCTATGACCACGACGGAACAGACGGAGCGCTTATCCTTAAGTGCAGTTGTTAACCTCTAATCTGTAAGTTGTTAACCACTAATTCCACTTTATTAAGTTAATGCATATTTTTAATGGAGCGCAGGTTAGTGCTAATCAGGATGTTAAATATTAGCTAAGTGGTGTTAATTAACCACTAATCTGGGGGTTCATTTGGTGGATCTACCAATTCCAAAATAAATTATATTTTTAGCGTTAGCTAGTCCTAGTTAGCTCTAGTTAACTAAATTTGGAAAGGAAATTGCGAACAAACTTGGAGAAGTCATAAATTATGGATTTTTTGACCAAATTGGATGAAGAAAGAGGCTAAGGTACCATTTTTGAGTATTCCAGACTCAATGGAACAAGTCTCAGGAGCCATGGAGCACTCTAGATAGGACTTTTTTTTAGGTTGAAGCCAAATGGTGCCATGATCAACAATGGTGTTGCAACAGCTCATGGAGGAGTTTGATGCTAAAGATGGCCTTGCAGGGGTTGTCTCCTCTTCATGTTATTTATGAAGCACCATATTTATCAATGCTGTAACTTCTCATACTTATTTCTTCATTATGTTATTTAAGGAGAGTTTCATTCATGTGCTACATGGTGTATGTGGTGCAATTGGAGCTCTTGAGGCTAGAGTTTAGGATCATGGTGTAAGATGCTTAATGATTGTTGATTTTTACATGCTTCAATGAAGGTTAGCATGCTTATGGATTAATGTACTTGCATTAGTATGTTTCTTTCTAAGAGAAACTTATCATTCCCTTGATCAAAATTTGATGTACTCCTTATTTCATTCATTGAGCCTAATGAGAAGGGATCAAACCATAAATTTGATCCAATGAGATGTAGCACAGGAGGGGTGAAATCCTTCAACGGTTGCTGGTGTTGACTGATGATTATATGTTTTCATTCCATGTGTGATGTCATGTGACAGAATTCATAAACAAAAATTCACCAAAAACACTTAACACCACCTACTTCTACTTGTTATTTGGAGGACAAACCTTAGACACAAATTCCTATATACTGAACAAGATCTTGGCATAGAAATACTAATATTCCTATTCATATTAGTTGATATCAGAGCACATGGATTTTTTTGTGTAAGAAGGTTTTGTTTGTTGTTCAAGTGGTGTGTTTTGAAGCTCAAGTGAGGAGAAAATATTTTGGATATGAGAGAAAGTCTCTACAAAAAGTTCTAAATCAAAGCTATAGCTTGAGGCTTCAAAAAAAGGATGTTCCAAGGAGGAGAATCTACCAAGATGTCTGAAGATGTAAAAGCTTACAAAAAGGATTGTATAGACATGGTATATATGGTGAAGGTCCTTAATTAAGAGAGGCACACCAAGTTGCATGGTGAAATATCTACACCACCTCCTAGTGAAGGATGTTATTCAAAGGAAGAAGGAGACAAGAATGGTGTCAAGCCACCATCCTCTCCACAAAATTCATGTTTTTCTAAAATCCTTATGCAAGATGCACGTGTAGGAAGTCCTTTAGAAAAAGATGATGGACAAGTTTGTACCTTTTTCCCACTTGATGTGGAGGATGAGGTTCAATCAATGCCTAAGTTTTGGAAGCTGAAGGAAGAGAACCAAAGAGTCCAAGAAGACACCTCCAATATCAAAAGGTATTTTACAAGCATCTTTTTCCCTCAAGCAAAATATGGAACCATTGGTAAGCAATTTCATACTACTTATTTTCATAAAAGTGTTGAAAGTAGTTCTTTTGAAACTTGTGAAAATTATGGTAATGGAATTGGATCCAAGCTCTTGTACAAGATGGGTTACAAGGGAGGAGCTCTTGGTGTGAACCAACAATGCATACAGAACCCAATTGAATCCAAAGAGAGACCTAAGTATGAAGGCTTGGGTTATGTTGCAGTGGAAGAATGGTCTTCTGATGACAACTATTGTGTATCATGTACCTTTTTTCACAAAAGAGGACATGAGGCAAGGCGTTTTACTTTGCATCCGGAACTAGTACCTACTTGGTTCCTCAAATACAAGAAATACTTGAAGGTATCTCTAGAGAGAGATGGGAAATATGAAGAAGATAAGAAATAATTTTTTTCTCACCATGAAATTCTTACTCGCCTTGCAAGTTATTCATGCAATATGAGAAAGTCCAAGAAAAAGAAAAAGAGGTATAATCATTCTGTTGTATCAATTGTTTTTCAAGATGAGAATCAAAATGAAAATATTAACAACTTATTGAAGAAAGTGTCTCCATGTACATTTTTCCCTTCATCTAACCATAGTTTAATTAAGTGTGAAAATAAGGAAGCAATTCTCAAAAGGATGTACATGACTATTCGAAAGAAACTTGAGAAGGCAAAAGCTAATCCAAAGTCAAAGGCATGTGAGCCAAGAGGAGCTCAAAGAAAATTTTGCACTCATTGCAAAATCAGTGGACACTGGGTTGCAAAATGTTGTAAATTGCATCTGCATCTCCATCTTGACAAGGGAAGGAAATTTGTGCATGTAGCTGAAGAGGAAGCAATAATGGAAAAAGTGGCGCAAGATGCAGACATACCTAATGCAACTTTAGAAAAAGAGGAAGAAAAAATAGAGGGTTCACTTACCTGGTTAGGTAAGAAGTGGGTGGACTATTTGTCCAATTGAAGTTGTAAATTTTGTTTTGCACTGGTTGCATGTCCCATATTTGGAATATTGTAAAAGGTGATATGCATAAATAAATCCCTTTAAATGTAGAAGTGTTTTGTTTAGAGCATTGTCACGCTAAGTTTGTCTTCTGAATAGTAATTTTTTATGGGAAAATGTGGATGTCAAGTTATTTCCATGAAATGAATTTATAATTATGTTTTTGGAAAGCATTGTCAAAACATTGTAAGAGTATTAGCAACACATGTAGTAGGACACTAATTTGTTAGGCACTCATATACTCATGTATTCACTATGTGGAACTTGTTTGGGTTATTTGCTAAAGTATTTTTGGATTTTATCCTTGGTAAATATTTTGCTGAGGAAAAAGAGGTTGAACAATGGAATCACATGACAATATCTTCCACCATACATTGCACCTATGGTTATGGTGACAAAAATGAATGGAAAGCATTGTACAGGTAAAGGCACAACACACGTCGATTTGAGAAAGTTTAGAAGAATGGAGGAACTGAACCTTCAGAAGATAAATTACTGAAAGTGAGCTTTTTGGGTCCAAAATATTTTCAGTGGGGAAGAGTGATCAGAAGATAATTTTTCTCAAAAATCAAAGGTTTTGGATTGGTGTCAAACCTGAATGACCACATAGTGTTTGTCGTCCTGAATCTGGCACAACTCATTTCATGTGAAACCGACACTGTATTCTCCCAGAAACGCATTCTGTCTATTTTTATAAACAGGTAAATTTTGTAAAAAAATGTACAGTCAGGGAGCCCAATCAGCATTCCATACTGATGATGTGGAATTCTTACTATGCAGGTTAATGGTCAGTTCAAAGTTCAGTCAATGCTTTCCTCTGGCTAATGATACTGTCAAGTGGCAATTGTTGATTGGTTCAAATTCTGGTGTGTTGACAATTTTGTACTGGCTTCAAGAAGGCCAATGAGGAGGAGAAATGTGGGGCTGCCAGGGGCCGCCATGTGCAACCCCTCATGGTGCATTAAAAAAAAATTTATGGACCAGAGGACCGGGCGGGGGTTAAATACGAGACCTCCGCCCAAATAACATGTTGCATTACCGCTCCGCCTACACCATATGGCTTAACCATATTGTTCTCCACATTTATTTAAACTATATTCAAAAAATTGATGGGGGGAGAGGGGGCCAGCCCCGTGGGCCAACCCCCAAGCCATTATACTAGCACCTATGACCACAGCAGAATAGGCGCACATTTTTTAACCTCTAATCCATAATTAATTAACCATTAATCCCACTTTATTAAGTTAATGCAGATTTTTAATGGAGCATCAGTTAGCACTAATCAGGAGGTTAACTAAGAGTTAAGTGGGGTTAATTAACCACTAATCCAGTGGTTAAGTTGGCGGATCCGCCAAATCCAACGGAAATGATATTTTTAGCATCAACTAGTCCCAGTTAGCTAAATTTGGGTAGGAAATTTTGGACAAACTTGGAGAAGTGATAAATTATGGAGTTTGCGACAAAATTAGATGCATAAAGAGGCTAAGGTAAATTTTTTTAGTATTATGGAGACAATGGAACAGGTCTCAGGAGCCATAGAGCACACTAGATAGGCTTTTTTGCAGGTTGAAGCCAAAGGATTCCATGATCAACCATGGTGTTGAATCAACTCATGGAGGAGTTTGATGATGAAGATGTCCTTGCAAGGGTTTTATGCTCTTTATGTTATTTTTAAAGCATTAGATTTATCATTTTTGTAACTTATGATACTTCTTTATTATTTATGTTATTGAAGGAGAGTTTTATTCATGTGCTACATGGTGTATGTGGTGCAATTTTAGCTCTTGAAGATGGAATTTAGGTTCTTGGTGTAAGATTCCTAATGATTGTTAACTGTTAAATGCTTCACTGAAGGTTATAATACTTATGGTTTGATGTACTTGCAATAGTATGTTTCTTTTTCGGAGAAACTTATCATTCCCTTGATCAACATTTGATGTACTCCTTGTTTCATTCAATGAGCCTAATGAGAAGGGATCAATCCATAGAGTTGATCCAAGGAGATGTAGCCCAAGAGGGGTGAACTCCTTCAAGAGTTGTTGGTGTTGACTAATGGTTATATGTTTTCATTTCTTGTGTGATGTCATGTGACATAATTCATAAACAAAAATTCACCAAAAACACTTAACACCACCTACTTCTACTTGCTATTTGGAGGACAGATATTCCTATTCAGATAAGCAACTAAGAGGAAATTTGGATGATAAAAGTGAAAAATTCATATTTACTAGCTATATTGAGCAATCAAAAGCTTACAAATTGTATAACCCTGTCACTAAGAAGACCATAATCAACAGAGATGTTGTGTTGCATTCAAAGAGAAAGAGTCATCAAATGGGATTATAGACAAAACAATTGATGCACAAGAAAAAATGATGGAAGAAGATGATGTAGCAGAAATAGAGCAGCAAGAATGACAATCACGGACACCAGCAAGGACTCCAAAATTTTCTGAGAAGCATGGAACTTCAATTAGATCAACAGACCAGAATTATCCTAGTAGCCAATGAGGTGATGAATCAAGCAATGGTAATAGAAATATGAGAAGTTTGAAAGATATTTATGATGATTTAGATGTTAGTTAAAAAATTTCATTGTTTTCGTTCCAACCGTCTTCGATTGACGAAGCAATCAGAGATGAAAATTGGGTGCATGCCATGGATGAAGAAATTGAAGCTACTGAAAAGAATGATACATGGGATTTCGTTGATTTTCAAAAAGAAAAAAAATATCATTGGTGTCAAGTGGGTGTACAAGAAAAATTTGAATGAGAAAGGTGAAATTGATAGATTTAAAGCAAGACTTGTAACAAAAGGATTCTCACGGCAATCAGGAATAGATTTTGGAGAAACATTTTCTCTTATAGCTAGATTGGATATTTTAAGAGCATTTCTTACCACAATAGCTCAGAAAAAGTGGAAATTATATCAGATGGATGTGAAATTAGCCTTCTTGAATGGAGTTCTAGAAGAAGAAATTTATGTGCAACAACCTCCAGGTTATGAAGTTGAAGGCAAAGAAGATAAATTTTATAGGTTGAAGAAAGCGCTCTATGGAATCAAGCAAGTGCCTCGATATTGGTATAACAAAATTGATAGCTACATGATCAAGAATTGATTTTGCGGAAGCAACATTGAACCTACCATGTACACAAAGGTAAATAAGCATGGAAAAAATTTGATTGCTTTCATATATGTTGATGACATGATTTTTACAAGTGATCTTGAGTTAGATGAATTTAAAGTCACCATGATGAAATAATTTGAGATGACAGATCTTGGTCTCATGAAATATTTTCTTGGCACAGAAGTTAAGCAATCTGAAAAAGGAATTTTTATTTACCAAAATAAATATGCTAGACATTTGTTGAAAATATTCAGGATGGATAGTTACAAAATTTTCCCTACACTAGTTGCAACAGGTACAAAGTGAAGAAATGATGATGAAGGGTCATATTTAAATCCAACTCTATTCAAAAGATTTTTTGGCAACCTCATGTATCTCACAGCTACAAGACCAGATATTATGCAATGAGTAAGTTTGATTTCTATATTTATGGAGACTCCAAAAGGCACACATTGGAGATATGGAAAAATAATTATGAGATACATAGCACGAACCAGATATTGTGTCATAATGTATGCAAGCACATAGAAGAAGGATTTCATTGGATATACAGATAATGATTTTGCAGGTAGCTTGGATGACAGGAAGAGTAGTTTTGATTATGTGTTCCATCTTGGTTCAAGTGTGATAACATGGGCATCTAAGAAGGGGCCTATTGTGAAACATTCATCAGCAGAAGCGGAATATGTAGCAGCAACATTAGCAGCATGCCATGTAGCATCAATGGAAAAATTCAGTCCACCAAACTTTCATTAAACCTTTGTGTTTCACTTGTTATGAATGTATCTAGATTTCACGCATTGATTGAAAAAATAGTATAATGTGGAATTTTGTGAATAGGTTTGATCCACTAAGAAATCATCACAATATAAACACAGATTATGGTATAAATATGAAGTAAACACTTGCAAAAGTCAGGAAATTTTTAATACATTTTCCTACATCATCTGTTAGAGTTGCAACAAGCTAGACTTCGACAAAGTCCACTGTAGGTGCCATTAGAGACATGACATGCTTGGGGGGAATTTTCAATGCAATATTGGAAGGAATTTTCAATTAGATATTTAATGATGACATGGTCCATCAGTTTTCCTACAAGTTAAAAACAATAATAATAATAATTGATGTTGTATAATGAAATACATGCTTATGATGCACTAGACATAGGGCACCTGGCTATTTTTGAGGAACGTGCATTTGTGATAAAATTCTTATTGTGTACCATATTAAATTCTCGATTAGACCAATAAAAATTGTCCCTTGTGGCATATGGAGCTTCCCTCAATGTGTTAATCCAAGGTTGTTAAAAATTTAGATTTCCAAATGAGACAAAAAATTGTCAACAATGATGAAGATTCAACTTCTGATCCTTCAACTAAAAAAATAGTCAAAAAATATTTAATGAAGTGGAAGTCAATATCTTGTCTACATTATTCATGGATTCCCTAAGAAGAGTTTGAGAAGGTTTTCAAGGCATACCCATACATCATGATAAGTATTAACAAATTTCATTAGGAAATTGATTCCATGAATATTTTAGAGGAGGAATGTGCTCCAATTCGATCAAAGTGGAAAATTTTGGTCAAAATCGTTAGTGGTGCGATGTCTACAGACAACTTGTTAAAAATTAAATTGTTAAAGAATCACAAGTAGGGTATACATTTCCTGAGGGAGGGCATGCATTTCCTAAGATAGGGTTTGCATTTCCTAAGGTAGATTGTGTATTTCCTAAGGCAAGGCGTGCATTTCTTGGGGTGGGGTGTGAATTTTGCAATGAAAACCATATAATTTGTGAGTGAGGACTTTCATTTGTTATTGTGACATGCAACAATATTTATTTTTTGGTTTGAAACCTACTTTGTATTAGATTTGTCTGCACAAGTCAAAATATACTTGGCATCACTTTGGTCATAGTTACTCTCTGAATTGTACATCTTCCAAATGTAAAGGCTAATTGTAAATGATAAATACCCACATAACTTATAATTGAAAATTTATTTTATCAAAGGTATGGCCTTTAAAATCGTAATTTTTCCATCACATGGGGTAAATGTTTATATTTTGAATTATTTCATCATAAGAAAATTCAACGGAAAACAATGAAGTAGAAAATTGAGGGATGTTATGGCTTTGAAGTGTTGTTAAAAGAAACTTTAAAGAAAATACAAAGGCTATTGCTAAGAATGAAGGAAATGGTGTTGTAAACTAAAACAAAAATTCCAAACAAGTGAGAGATTCATGTAATTCACATTTTTTGCTTCCATGTAGATTATCTTATTCATGAAAGATAATATGTTGTATCTATTGAAGTCATACATAAGCTATAAAATTAATTGTTATAGAGCATGTCCCTCAACTAATACACACATAATCAATTTCTGTCTAGAATTCTTTAGCAATGTATCTCGTGTTTTAGAAATGTGGTGGAAAGGTTTAGAGGCCATAGACCTGATTCTAGTAAAACCTTCAATGGCTCGCTTTCTTATTCAATGGATTTGTTAGCCACCTGTAAAATTTTATCATACCAAAGGTGGCTAAATATGTTCAGAGCCTTCAAGAAACAATTTTTTCCTATTAAAAAACTGTTGGCTCTTGAAGACTCTTGAAGGCCTCATGCCTCTGTCCAAAATCTTCATTACTATTTCCATTTTTATACTCAGAAATTCTGCTGATTACAAAAGAGAAACTGCTGCAAAAATTGTCATTTCTCCCTTCTTCCACTCATAAACTGACCTTCATTTTGTTTCCCCTTTCTTCATAAATTTCCTCTATTTTTTATGTTCTCCTATTTCTCCCCTTCATGAAAACCCACCTATCCAAAGTTTTAACTTAAAAAGCTTTAAGTCACGTGTTGAAATAATCTAATGGGTTGATCAAAAACACTGATTGCGCAATCACAATCAGAGAAAACAAATGGGTAAATTAAAAAGACCAGGCCCGATGGCCCGATTGCGATTGGACCTTGTTTTAACAGGCCCCGGGCATATTACAGTTCATACAGCCCAAAGGCCCCACAAACGGGTGCCTAACTATCACATATATACATCTCGCCCATATTATAAAACCTTTATTTTTTGTTAAAAGGTCGGATTTTCCTATGTTTAAAGGTTTTCCGCCGGTGCCTAGGTTGAAACAAATCCCGACCGTTGATCTAGTCCTTCGATCCAACGGTCCGCGCAAAATTGCATCGCAGCTTTTGATCGCAACATTTGTTTACTTCACCCGATTGTCGATCCCCGATTATACTTCCCACCGTCGATCTGACTTATAGATCAACGGCCATCGCTTAATCGCTCTTTCCCTCCCAATCGCGCAATCGCATCGGAGGTTTCAATCACATCCACCTTTTTGTTCCATCGATTGGCCTCTCCCTCGATTTGTTCTCCACCGTCGATCTAATCTGTAAATCGACGGCCTGCGCTCAATCACATCGCAAGGTTTAATCACATACATTTTGTTTGCCCCCCGATCGCGACTCCCCCGATCCATCCTCCACCGTTGATTGCGTTTTAGATCAACAGTCTTCGCTCAATTGTTTTGACCCTCCCGATCGCGCAATCGCATCGGAGTTTTTCAATCGCACCCCTTTTCTCCTCCTGCTGATTGTGATTCCCTGATTAAATCTGGACCTTCCACGTGTCCAGATCCAACAGTGGCGCTCCTTCCTCGCCTTCTAAGGAGTTTAAACCCAAAACGCAGGATTTCTTAATTGTTTTTGTGTTTTGCAGGTATTTTAATGGTTTTCCACTGAATAATGAAGGGAAGTCGGGGACTGGGAAAGACGTTTCATGTGCCTTCGAGCTACTAAAGGAACCATTCACAGGGTTGAATTCAATAATTTGTCAAATGTTTCATAAGCTTTGATAACACGTAAAATAGCCCTGCGCAGTGCTGGACATCGACAAGACACTGTTCTATTTAGAACACAGTTAAAGAGTATCGATTTTTGAAGACAGCCCACAGGAGATTGAAAATAGAAGACAGATTTGCGGGATTACGGCTAAGATTGAATATCAAAAGCCTAATCCCCCAAATTAGAACAGAATTAATAGAAAATCAAAAAGATCTATCAGGCAGAAAGGACCTCCACCGCTGCATTTTGGGGCGAATTGATTCCTCAGCTACCACATAGCCACTTGTTGCCTCAAATCTTTCAAACAGAGGCCGAAGTTATTGCTTAAATAAATATCTGCCTCCAGCACTGCCAAGAAGTTAATTCTGCCACAGGAAACTAATGTGACAAATATCTGCAGAATTACTCCACATTATGCAGAGCCTCAAAGTCAACAAAGCTCCCATCAAGCTTTGATATTTATTGTAAAACAGTTAATACAGAGAAACACCTGTAAACTTCTTCATCGAGCCCCTCAAAAAGCCAAGAAGTCATTTAACTCTGTATTAATTATATTTGAGATATTTTATCAGATCTCGCCTCCTCATCCTTTTATAAATACTTCAGTAGAAGATGAGTGAGGCGTTGGTTGTTGGTTGTTGTTTGATTACAAGTTTTAATATTGAAACTCTCTGAAATAAATATACAAGTCTGTTGAAGTTGAAAAACAAATTGAAGTCTTGGATGTCTTGATGATGTTGTCATATGCTATTCCTATGAAGGCTCTATCATTGGATCCATGAGCTTGGTTGTTGGTGAAGTATTCTGAACTGTTTTATGTTTTCTCCTGTTTTCATTATGTTCCATTTTTTCTTATTACAGTAGGTTGAAAGTTTTAGACTAAGAAATGACTCCTGGAAGCACCTTAGATCTGTTCGTCCTTCATTGTTTTATGTTTTCTTCTGCTGAAGTATTTTAGGGTATTTAAGCTTTCTCTTTAGTCTTCATGCTTGTTTATTTCTATAATAGCTCGAATGGTTGGTTTCAGCATGATTTATGATTCTCCCTGCTTGTCTGCTATCACTTGAAAGCTGTTATTGAAGTCTCCCTTTGAAATACCATTGTTTTAAGTTAATCAAAGAGGTCAGTTTTGATCTTACCCTTTGCCATTTCATGAACAATTGTTTTGAAGGTCTTTATAGCTATAAGCATAGATGTTATTTAGGTGTTCCCTCTTCTATGAATGCAACTATCAGTGAATCTTTTATGTTTTCTAAATCCTTTAAAATAAAATCTTTGAGGAAATAGGGAGTTCCCCAAATCTTAGATTTCATTTTAAAAGTTGTCTTAAAGCCATTATTTGCTTAAAGAATGTTTGTAGAATTTACGGTTAGCCCTGTCTATCAAATATTTCTTTATTATTGAGTTATGTCTCTCAAGTTTCCCTTAGTTGAGAATTAAACTTCTCTTTCCAAATCATTAATGTTCACTTCATTCCAAAAACAAAAGGATCCTGTGGCCAAGTTAGATTTGCCCTTTGATATCCCATATCCCTTCAAGAGTTTTTCATGACCTTATTTTGACTCCATTGCCCAACCAACCAGATATTTCTTCTTTTTGTCTATCTTTCCTAGACCTTTCATGTTCTGTTGTATCAACTCAATCCAACCAAACAAACATCTGCACTTAATAACTAGTCTAAAATACATAATCAAAGCACACAAGATAAACCTTTGCAAACAAATATTTGAGAGATCCCTCTCTGGGAACAGGAGGACTAGATCCCGGAACTCTAAATATTGGTTCTGATGTTGCCTTGTCTTTTGATTTGCCAAACTATCAAAACACGGGACACCAACATAATGGCAATCACGGTGGGACTTTTGAGTCAGTAACAATCTAAATACCCTTTAAGCACTTCAGAAATCCCTTATTTTCAAGAATATCCAGTGATTATTAGCCACCTCATCGCCACCAACATAATGGCGATCACGGTGGGACCTACTGAGAATTAGAGGTTTCAAAAACCTTTCTTTAAACTTTTTAGGTCCATTATAACATAAGTAACTTTCTTCAAGCACTATCCAACAAATGGTAATCATGATAGGACTAAATGGAATCAGTGACAAACTAAGAAACCCTTAGGATTCTTGAAAAGCCTTACCAAACCTTGAAGGAACCAGTTACCAAGCCATAAGAGCAACTCTGTTTGTTTGAACACCTTAGCTAAGTGAAAAATCAGACTTAGAACATTCTCTTAACCACTAAAACCGAATAACTCTGAATAACCCAAAAACATCTCAATTTTGGCTTCATAATAAACATTGGTAGTGGACCATAAAACCTTTTACCTCCTTAGGAGCTAAAAACTTCCACTTGGTGACTCCACAATCCTTAGCAGACCTTAAGACTCCACTGGGAAGAACCCTTATCATTATAATATCATTCAAACTCAGTTAGAGGACTGTAGGATTAAGATTTGTGTAAACAGATTAGTTAACCCCTCAAAAAATTGTCATACTTGGTTAAACTTTTCTTATTAGTTGGGTCTCAAAACACAGCATAGTGGCTTCTAAAAAGATTCACACTAGAGCCCATCCAGACCCTAATCCACCTAATATAATTGATAACCTGGAAAGTATCCTTTGGAAGTCTCCTAGGATTAAATTATCAATTGTTTTCAGATCACCCTTGAGAGCTAATTCAGTCCCTGAAAATCTTTCAGCTCTACAACAATCACAAGTTGACCTAGTAAACCCGTTTAGAACTAGGTCATTTGATGATATAATCCAGTTAGACTCTGAATCTTCGCTTTCATCCCCGGAGACAAGTAAACATCCTGGTAGTAGAGAAACAACATCTCCTGATTTACATTTCCTTCACAACCTAGGTGTCTCTCATTGAAGGTCAGCTCAGCAGTCTACTCCTGGTCCATCCACTTCTACTCATCCTACATCCACTGTTCAAAACACCACACCTCAGCCTGCTTTCCCTTTTGTCAATCCACCTGTGAATCCACCTCCACCTCCTGCCATGGCCGCATGGTATGATCCCTTAGTCCTTCCCGTACCACTAGTCAATCTTCCACAGGACTATCAGTCCAAGATTCCATTGTATGATGCTAACAGTGTTGTAACTGCATCACAACATGTGGATAGGATGAATGACTACTTTGATAGAAACGAAATTGATGATGATTATGTCAAACTTAGATTATTTGCTCAGAGCTTTGGGGGAGAAGTAATAAAATGGTTTAAAGGTTTAGCCCCCCCCAGTTTTAATGATCTCCAAGCCTTTCATCAAACGTTCCTAAATAAATGGGAAGTAAAGAAGAATCCTCTTCAAGTCCTTGCTGATTACAACAACCTCCGTAGGAACCCTGGGGAGAGTGTACAAGCCTATTGTACTAGGTTTAACAGTGTATATAATGCACTTTCCCCAGAACTAAAACCTCCACAAGGCTCAGCCTTAAACAAATTTCCTGAAGGTTTTGACTCTGACATGACTTATTCACTAAGAGAAAGAGATTTTGCAACTCTCGAAGATATGCAAAGGGGTGTTCTTTCTGTGGAAGTCAACTTAATAGAAAAGAGGGAAAGAATGAAAACTGAAAAGAGAGTATCTTTCAGAGAGGAATATACTCCTTCCACTTCAAGTTCAAAAATGGAGAGGATGTTGGAAGAAATGATGAAAGAGATGAACCTAATTAAGAAAGCACAAGCAAATCAAAACCAGACTGCACTTCAAAACAATCAAAACATAAATAGAAATCAGAATTATAGAAGAGATAACAACCAAGATGAGAAAAAAGAAAGTGACCAACAGATTAGAGCTCCCTTTCAACAGAATTATGTAGATCAATATGAGGAAGACATGGAGTTGGAAAGGTTGGAAGAATCACATGTAAACTTGGTTGGATCAGACAGTGGGGATGATTTTTTCCTCACTGAGGAAGAACAAGGTTTCTTCTCTGATGAACAAAATAAAAACACCTATGAAGATTCTAATGACTATAGATTAGGTTTTGAAAATGCAATCATGGAGGTACACAAACAGTATGATCTTAGGAGCAAGGGAAGTATAGAGAATTCAAAAGATAAGAATACTAGCACTGCTGTCAAGAAAAACGCAGAAAACCAGCCCAAAAAGACAGCAGAAAAGACCAACATTTCGGCCAAAAAACCAGATTTAAACAAAGACAAGGCAACCTAGCCAAATGTTGAACAGAGTACCCCTAGCGCTTCAGCTAGTGGTCCTAATAAAACTATTCCTATCACTAGTTCAAACAAAGTTCAGCAGATCAAAGCTGCTGAAAGGAATTCAATTGAAAAAACAGATGTAAATATTAACAAGTCAATTATTCCTTTCAGCCTTGAGGGAGAGATTGCTAAGATAAAAATTACCATCCCCCGAGCTGAACTAGTAACCCAAGAGGTGCACAAAAACCAAGTTTTGAAAGCTTTAAAATTAGGAAGTGATACTGACACCTTAAACTCGATAGATGACAAACCTGAGCTGTTGTTTGGCCCAGAGGTTGAAGAAAAATATCAAGAAGGAACAGTCCCTCCCTTCTATGTTTATTTGAAAATACACGATAAAATTTTACACAATGCCATGTTAGATTCTGGAGCTTCACACAATCTAATGCCCAAGGTAGTAATGGAAAGCTTAGGCTTAGAAATTACTAAACCATACAAAGATTTGTATTCTTTTTACTCAAGCAGAGTCAAATGTTTGGGTTTAATCAAATATTTATGTGTTAACTTAGCTCAGATCCCCGCCAAGAATCTAGTAATGGATATAGTTGTAGCTGACATTCCCCCTAAGTATGGCATGCTCTTATCAAGATCATGGGGAGCCAAACTTCAGGGAAGCCTTCAAATGGATATGTCTTATGCCACCATCCCTATTTTTAACCAAAACAAAAGACTATACAGAGAATCCCACATGAAGTACATGGTGAGTAACATGGACAAACCAAACAACACTCCAATCTATTCTATTCAATCAAGTTTATACTCCTTTATCTTGTGTAACAAAGATGAAATTACCCAACAAGGTAAAGAAGACATAGACCCAATCAGTTCACCAGAAAAATCCAATCTTACCTCGAATCAACTTCAAAACATTGACAATCAATAGCAACAAGAAAATGAAAATGAGTCAAACATGATTTGGACAGTAAAATTTGATGGATCCTGTAATAAAACAAGCGCAGGTGCGGGCGTATGGATCCAGAATACAAATCAGAGTTTTTCATACAAATTAGACTTCCCGTGCACTAACAATATTGCTGAGTATGAAGAACTTCTCCTAGGCTTACAACTACTTAAAAAATTAGAAGCCCAAAAGATATCTATTTTAGGGGACTCTGAACTTATCATCAAACAAATCAAAGGAGAATACTCAGCCAAGAATCCAAGGCTTAGGGAATATCAAAATGATTCCCTTGACCTATTAAAAACTTTCGAAAAATATGAACTCATTTTCATCCCTAGAGCGCTGAATCATCTAGCAAATGAACTTGCCTTCACTGCCAGCAATTGCCAAGTACCTGAGATAAATGAAAAACTCAGTATAAAAGTAAAACACAGGCCTGCTGGCCTGAAAACGAAGATCACTGGCAAGTGTTTGACTCTGACAAACACATAGATGATTTCTTGAAATCAGAAAATGATTTTAGTATACTAATATCAGAAACTAGCCATAAGGAAAACTGTTTATATATCGAAGAAATCCCAGAAGCTGAAATAACACACTCTGCTGATATAAATCATTACAAGAGTCCGTTTGAAGCAGAGTTAATTGACGACGTGGACCAAAAAGACCTGGAAGCTTTAGAATGTAATAACGGTTCAATTCCAAGAGGTCTCTCACCTTTAGAACACCTTTTCGACTTTAATGATGTAGCCAAAGAACCAAAAATGGAGCCTGTAGAAACAAACGTAGAAGAACACAACATAGGTTCCCTAACAGAACCCAAAATGATTAAATTGTCTAGCACTCTTTCAACTCATATGAAATCTCGATACATTGACCTGTTTAAGGAGTTTAAAGATGTTTTTGCCTGGGCATACACAGATCTGAGATCTTATGATACCAACATCATTCAGCACAAGATTCCCCTAAAGGAAAATCAAAAGCCCTTCAAACAAAAACTAAGGAGAATAAACCCACTTTTATTACCATTATTTAAAGCCGAAATTGAAAAGATGCATGATGCTGGCATTATAGTACCTGTTAGGTTTTCAGAATGGGTGTCAAACTTAGTTTCTGTTAGGAAAAAGACAGGGGAGATCAGGCTCTGTATTGACTTCAGAAACTTAAACAAAGCATCCCTAAAAGACAACTACCCTTTGAATAAGATGGACCATATACTTCAGAAGGTAGTTGGGTCTAAAAGGATATCGCTCTTAGATGGGTTCTCTGGTTACAACCAGGTGTTAGTGCTCCCAAGTGATCAAATCAAAACTGCTTTTACCACGCCTTGGGGCACCTTTATGTATGTCAAAATGCCTTTCGGGTTAATGAATGCAGGGGCCACTTTTCAAAGGGCCATGGACATAGACTTTTCTGAAGATATTGGCTATTTCATAATTATTTACCTTGACAACATAACCGTTTTTTCAAAAACTGATGAAGAACATCTGATTCACTTAAGAAAAGTTTTTGAGAAGTGTAGGAAATTTGGCTTGTCATTGAATCCCAAGAAAACGCTCTTTGGTCTCCAAGAAGGTAAACTTCTTGGCCACATAATCTCGGAAGAGGGAATCAAAATAGACCCTACAAGAATAGATGGCATATTTCAGATCAGCCATCCAAGGAGCCTCAAAGAATTGCAATATTTCATCGGAAAGATAAATTTTTTGAGAAGGTTTATCCCCAACCTTGCCTTCAGTAGGGCCTTAAGAGATGCTCCTCTCAAATATAGTATCATGGAGAAGTAATCCTTAGCATTAGTGAAAGCATTAAAGGACTTTAGGGTCTATATTTTACACTCTCACATAATTGCTTTTGTTCCACATACTGTTGTCAAAGACATTCTAAGTCAAGACCCTAATGGAAAAAGGGGAAATTGGACTGCAACCATTCTTGAATATGACTTAAAAATTAGGCCCACCAAACTAGTTAAAGGGCAATGATTAGCAAAAATTATGGCCGAGTCTAACTTCCAAGCATTAGACATGAATATGGTTGATGTGTTGGAAGAAGTAGAAGAAGCTACTGCTCCTTTTATTGAAGAAATATTTCTAAATTCTCCTTGGTATGCTGACATTATTTATGTGCTTTTATATCTAAATGCCCCTCCTTCTTTGTCTAAAACTAAAGCTAGATTTTTGAAACAGAAAGCTTTGAGTTTTTTTATATTAGATGGGGTGTTATATTGGAAAAATGTTGTTGGAATTTTGCTTAAATGTTTACTTGAAGATGATGCAGGAAAAATCATGCATGACCTACACGATGGTGAATGTGGAGGACACCTCTACTGGAAGGCCACAACAAACAAAATTCTCAGATCAGGTTACTATTGGCCTACCCTTTTTCCAGACACTCAGAAGTTGGTCATGTCTTGCCACAAGTGTCAAATCTTTGATGGCAAGAGATAACTCCTTCCCTTACCTTTACATCCTATCAGAGTTGAGGCCCCTTTTCAACAATGGGGGCTGGACTTCATTGGGGAAATTCATCCATCCTCCTCAGCTCAACATAAGTGGATCCTCACAGCCACTGACTTCTTTACCAAATGGATAGAAGCTATACCTACCAGGAATGCTAATGACTCCGTCATTATCAATTTTCTTGAAACCCATATCCTATCCAGATTTGGTTCTCGCAGAAAAATCATAACAGACAATGCTGTTGCTTTCAAATCTAAGAATATGGTTGATTTCTATCACAAATACCATATAACCTTGGGCCATTCCACTGCTTACTATCCCCAAGGGAATGGATTAGCTGAATCCTCCAACAAGAGTCTCATCAATATCATTAAAATGCTGTTGGAACATAATCAAAAATCATGGCACAGTAAGTTGGTTCATGCCTTATGGGCTGATAGATTAACTACAAAGAAATCAATAAATATGTCCCCCTATCAGTTAGTCTATGGCATGGATGCAGTTTTTCCTACCTCATTGGGAGTTCCAGTCATGAAACTCCTTCAAGAAGTGCAGGTTGAAGAAAATGATATGCAGAGGAGGATCAACCAGACCATCCATCTACAGTAGGTCAGAGAAGAAGTTTATGAAAGAACATAGTTAGTCCAAGAGAAAATGAAGAAATTATTTTGATAAGAGGACTAAGGCAAACAATTTCCAGGTTGGAAGTGTTGTTCTTAAATGGGATTCAAGAAGAGAAGAGAAGGGGAAACATGGCAAGTTTGAAAATTTGTGGAAAGGGCCATATATTATTCATGCTAAAAGGGGTCATAACACATTTTACTTGAAAGAATTGAATGGAGAAGACCTATATGGAGGTCCTATCAATGGCAGGATGCTCAAGCATTACTTCTGCCAAGAATCTTAAGTTTTCAAAGCATTTGTGTTTTACCATTGTAAATATCATAGTCTAACCATTGCATTCAAAGTTATGAAAAATCAAAAATACAAAAACAAAGAAAAGAAAGAAAAGAGGGCAGAAATGAAAACAAGAAAGGCAAAGCCCCATGCCAAAAAAGAGAAATAAATCTGAAAGTGTGCGAGCTCAAATGCCACTCCTCAAAAACACACTTCTAATTAGTCAAACTATTTAAATTTTGACTAATTAGCTTACAATTTTTCTGCTGATAGGATAGTGAACTTGATTTTCCAAACTGCTTAATCTTGGCTTATCAGTAGATAGTTTAGGTTAGAAATTGAAGGTTCAAACAAACTCAAAATCTGAACCAAAGTTTCCAAAAGAAGATGACTCAAAACTGTTTTATTTTTTGAGTCACAAAAGAGAAAAGCTGGTTCTAATTTGCTCAAAATCTGAACCAGGGAACAAGGAAGAGACAACTCAAAAGCAAAGCAAAAACCAGAGCTGTGAAGAAAAGAGAAGGCCATGATAATAGATTTTCAGATCTTAAGCCTTCCATTTTGATTTTAATTTTCTGCAAGTAATAAACTATGTGCAGCTTGTTTTTATGCCATAGATCACAGCAAGTCAAACAGCTTAATCTTGACTTGACTGTTTTTAAATTTCTGTTATAGAATTTAGAGAATGGAGGTCTGTTGGACAGTGTAATCCCAACAGACAGTAGATTAGGTAGAGAAACATCTAAGCTCAACTGTTTAATCTGAGTTCAGGGAGAAATAAGGAGTAGAATTAGATTAGTTTTTTATGCTTTCAAAAGAATAAATTGTTGTGAAAAGAGTTTTCCAATCCAAGTGCACTCTGATGAAGAAAAAATGTTGGATCAGTAGGATTGGGTAGGTAGAAAGTTGTATTGTTGAAGTCCCTTATTTTCTCATAACTGATATTATTTTTTAGAGCAAAGCAAGATCATCCAGCAAAAGAAGAGCAATCTAAAGGATCCGGCACAAGTCAACCTCCCAGAGAAATCAAGTCTGAATTCTTGATGCCTTCAAGAAGGCACCATCCCTAAGTGGAGCCACTGTTAGCCACCTGTAAAATTTGATCATACCAAAGGTGGCTAAATATGTTCTGAGCCTTCAAGGAACAATTTTTTCCTATTAAAAAATTGTTGGCTCTTGAAGACTCTTGAAGGCCTCATGCCTCTGTCCAAAATCTTCATTACTATTTCCATTTTTATACTCACAAATTCTGCTGATTACAAAAGAGAAACTGCTGCAAAAATCGTCATTTCTCCCTTCTTCCACTCATAAACTGACCTTCATTTTGTTTCCCCTTTCTTCATAAATTTCCTCTATTTTTTATGTTCTCCTTTTTCTCCCCTTCATGAAAACCCCCCAATCCAAAGTTTTAACTTAAAAATCTTTAAGTCACGTGTTGAAATAATATAATGGGTTGATCAAAAAGACCGATTACGCAATCACAATCGGAGAAAACAAATGGGTAAATTAAAAAGACTAGGCCCGATGGCCCGATTGCGATTGGCCCTTGTTTTAACAGGCCCCGGGCATATTACAGTTCATACAGCCCAAAGGCCCCGCAAACGAGTGCCTAACTATCACATATATACATCTCGCCCATATTATAAAACCTTTATTTTTTGTTAAAAGGTCGGATTTTCCTATTTTTAAAGGTTTTCCACCGGTGCGTAGGTTGAAACAAATCCTGACCGTTGATCTAGTCCTTCGATCCAACGGTCTGCGCAAAATCACATCGCAACTTTCGATCGCAACATTTGTTTACTTCACCCGATTGTCGATCCCCGATTATACTTCCCACCATCGATCTGACTTATAGATCAACGGCCATCGCTTAATCGCTCTTGCCCTCCCAATCGCGCAATCGCATCGGAGGTTTCAATCGCATCCACCTTTTTGTTCCGTTGATTGGCCTCTTCCCCGATTTGTTCTCCACTGTCGATCTAATCTGTAGATCGACGGCCTGCGCTCAATCGCATCACAAGGTTTAATCGCATACATTTTGTTTGCCCCCTGATCCATCCTCCACCGTTGATCTCGTTTTAGATCGACGGTCTTCGCTCAATCGCTTTGACCCTCCCGATCGCGCAGTCGCATCGGAGTTTTTCAATCGCACCCCTTTTCTCCTCCCGCTGATTGTGATTCCCCGATTAAATCTGGACCGTCCATGTGTCCATATCTAGCGGTGGCGCTCCTTCCTCGCCTTCTAAGCAGTTTAAACCCAAAACGCATGATTTCTTAATTGTTTTTGTGTTTTGCAGGTATTTTAATGGTTTTCCACTGAATAATGAAGGGAAGCCGGGGACTGGGAAAGACGTTTCCTGTGCCTTCAAGCTACTAAAGGAACCATTCACGGGGTTGAATTCAATAATTTGTCAAATGTTTCATAAGCGTTGATAACACGTAAAATAGCCCTGCGCAGTCCTGCACATCGACAAGACACTGTTCTATTCAGAACACAGTTAAAGAGTATCGGTTTTTGAAGACAGCCCACAGGAGATTGAAAATAGAAGACAGATTTGCGGGATTACGGCTAAGATTGAATATCAAAAGCCTAATCCCCCAAATTAGAACATAATTAATAGAAAATCAAAAATATCTATTAGGCAGAAAGGACCTCCACTGCTACATTTTGGGGCGAATTGATTCCTCAGCTACCACAGAGCCACCTGTTGCCTCAAATCTTTCAAACAGAGGCCGAAGTTATTGCTTAAATAAATATCTGCCTCCAGCACTGCCAAGAATTTAATTCTGCCACAGGAAACTAATGCGACAAATATCTGCATAATTACTCCACATTATGCAGAGCCTCAAAGTCAACAAATCTCCCATCAAGCTTTGATATTTATTATAAAACAGTTAATACAGAGAAACACCTGTAAACTTCTTCATCGAGCCCCTCAAAAAGCCAAGAAGTCATTTAACTCTGTATTAATTATATTTGAGATCTTTTATCAGATCTCGCCTCCTCATCCTTCTATAAATACTTCAGTAGAAGATGAGTGAGGGGTTGGTTGTTGGTTGTTGTTTGATCACAAGTTGTAACATTGAACCTCTCTGAAATAAATATACAAGTCTGTTGAAGTTGAAAAGAAATTGAAGTCTTGAATATCTTGATGATGTTGTTGCATGCTTGTTCCTGAGAAGGCTCTATCATTGGATCCATGAGCTTGGCTGTTGGTGAAGTACTCTGAACTGTCAAATGTTTTCCCCTGTTTTCATTATGTTCCATGATTTCTTACTACAGTAGGCTGAAAGTTTTAGGCTAAGAAATGACTCCTGGAAGCACCTTAGACCTGTTCACCCTTCATTGTTTTATGTTTTCTTCTGCTGAAGTATTTTAGAGGCTTTAAGCTTTCTCTTTAGTCTTCATGCTTGTTTATTTCCTTAATAGCTCAAATATTTGGTTTCAGCATGATTTATGGTTCTCCCTGATTGTCTGCTATCACTTGAAAGCTGTTATTGAAGTCTCCCTTTGAAGTACCATTGTTTTAAGTTAATCAAAGAGGTCGGTTTTGATCTTGCCCTTTGCCATTGCTTGAGCAGTTGTTTTGAAGGTATTTATAGTTGTAAGCATAGATGTTATTTAGGTGTTCCCTCTTCTATGAATGCAATTATCAGTGAATCTTTTATGTTTTCTAAATCCTTTAAAATAAAATCTTTGAGGAAATAGGGAGTTCCCCGAATCTTAGATTTCATTTTAAAAGTTGTCTTGAAGTCATTATTTGCTTAAAGAATGTTTGTATAATTTATGGTTAGCCCTGTCTATCAAATATCTCTTTATTGTTAAGTTATGTTTTCAATTTCCCTTTGTTGAGAATTAAACTTCTCTTTCCAAATCATTAATGTCCATCTCATTCCAAAAACAAAAGGATCCTGTGGCCAAGTTAGATTTTCCCTTTGATATCCCATATCCCTTGAAGAGTTTGTCATGACCTTATTTTGACCCCATTGCCCAATGAACTAGATGTTTCCTCTTTCTGTCTATCTTTCCTAGACCTTTCATGTTTTGCTGTATCAACTCAATCCAACCAAACAAACATCTGCACTTAATAACTAGTCTAAAATCCATAATCAAAGCACACAAGATAAACCTTTGCAAACAAATATTTGAGAGATCCCTCTCTGAGAACAGGAGGACTAGATCCTGGAACTCTAAAGATTGGTTCTGATGTTGCATTCTCTTTTGATTTGCCAAACTATCAAAACACGGGACATCAACAGAATTTATAAGTAAAACTAGAAATGTGTATCCCTTATAACTGTCTACACATGTGTAATATAACTTAACCATAGGTCACTATAGAGAATTTATAAATTAGAAATGTAACAACATACCTTCGCTCATGCTTTATAACCATAAACCAATGTATATGTTAGCTCTTTAGTAAATTTTAGGCACATTTACTCTAATATAGATATTTTAGTATTTATAACCATAATCATTTAACTTGTACAATTTCATTTAGGTCAAATCCCCTCATTTTTTAACGGGTAAAGGGTTTTAGTGTATTATTTTGTCCACCCATTGTACGTGGACCATGGTTTTTTTTGTATGTAAGCGCTATATAAAGCAATGTAAATGCTTTGTCGAGGAGATAAGTTGTAATTTTTTATGAGCACAAACTATTTAATATTTGTTTCTAAGTATGTTTTGGGTCTTAAAGGAAGGCTCTGCAGTTGCGTGTGTGGAGACCTTAAAGAGTTTGCAGCTTTGTGTGCAGACCACTTGCAGCTGTGTGCACAGGTCGGAGAAGTAGATGTACTGAAGAGACGTATCATAACAAAAGAAAATATTTTTGAAGGCATCTCTGTGTTTATCTGTGTATTATCTATATTGTGAAGTTATTTATATGATTTATACTTTTTTTAATGATAAAGGTGCAGTGCACACAAGTATTGAATGATGAACTAAGCATAGACTATTAAAGTAGATAAATGCATCAGCGTGGTTCCAAATAAGAATAAGTAAGAATTTTATCAGTATATACACAATCCATTGTCCCTCTAGATGTAGAAACCTGGTTTTTACATCCCATAATATTGCCTTGGGTGAGATTGCGATCTGCTTTGCAGGTCGTTACCGAAAGGGCCGGAAAGAAAGGGTTTTGTTGGTGTATAGTTAACTCTGAACCTGGGTCAAGCCCCTCTGAGCCAATAAATGATTTCGTTGTCAGGACCATCATTTGATTGAGGGATATGTATATGTGGTATCTGACAAGGAAGGAAATAAAAGATTGGGTAGATTTGAAAGAACGGGAGTTCGCAATTCAAGAAAACAAAAATCCATGACTGTCGATTGAAGATTGATTGTAGAGGTATCTTTTTATAGAACAACACGATATTTTCTTCATGACGTTTGCTAATGAACTACATGAATGGTTATCAAGATTGAGTGATATTGGACACCTAATCCTCCAAGGGTTGGTGTGGAAGGAGAAGAGTCAAAAGGAGTCCAAGTGACCTTGGAATGTGGAATCCAAGAGTCACACCTAAAGTATTATATATATGTATCATTATGAATAATAAACACAACTCTCGCTTATCTCTATCATCTTTCCTATTCTTGTATGTTTACCATGCGTGTGTTTAACATGGTATTAGAGCCGGTACATTCATAACCAGCTCAATATTGTGTGAGCCATTGTGTGAGCCACTTGTTTTTTGTGGCCTGTGTAAACCTGCAAAAATCATGTGCATTATTGTTGCGTTGAGAAATTATTTTGCTACGTTAAGAAATTATTTTTCTGCATTGAGAAATTGTTTCAAACTTGAATGGTTGATAAATTGTGCTAAGTTGTTGAATTATTTTGCTGTGTTGAATTATTTTGTTGGTGTCGTGTTAAATTAATTTTCTGGAGTAGGCACGCATCTTCAGGCCTCTCCCACCGTCACTACTCCTGCGCGCTACATACGCAGTTTCTCTTATACACACAATTTCTTGGCCCATCGTGTGCTCCCCTCGGCCTATCACCTCCTGGCTTCCATTGCCCTTCAGCTTCATAGCGCTCCTCCCACCTGCGCATTGTCCCCTCCTCCATCTTCCTATGGTCTCCTCTGCTCCCTCCTCCCTCTCGCCTGCTCGGCCCTGCATCCCCACCCACTCTCTCCCCTTGCTCCCTTCTCCTTCCTGCCATCACTGCTTTACTCCCGTAGGACACCCCTCCTTGCTCCCTGCACTCCTCCCCACTCCTGCTCCTACCTCCCACAGCCCCCTCCGCGGGCTCCCCTCCCTCCTATCTCCCGCCACGCCCCTCCCTGCTCCCTGCACTCATACTTGATCCCTGCTCCCACCTCCCACAACCCCCTCCATGGGCTCCCCTCCCTCATACCTCCCCACTCCCTGCACTCCTACCCGCTCTCTGATACCACATCCCATAGCCCTCTTCCATGGGCTCCCCTCCCTCCTACCTCCCGCTGCACACCTCCTTGCTCCTCTTGTCCCTTCTCCCTACTCCCGATGTCTTCTCCCTCCGCCCTCCCCTCGCTCCCTCCTCCTCCCTCCATTCACTCCCTCCTCCAAAATCCTCCTATATGACCTCCCCAAGTCCCACCTTCCTTTATCCGACCTCCCCAGTTCTACCCTCCCCAAGGTCCCACCTTCCTTTATCCGACCTCCCCAAGTCTACCCTCCCCAAGGTCCCACCTCCCCCATGTCTGACCTCCCCCAGAAAAACCTCTACATATATATATATATATATATATATATATATATATATATACACAAAAAAAAAAATTACACCAAAATTCATTTTTTTGCAGTAGATAAAAAATAATGCATGAAGCTAATGCATCAGAGCCATATTTGTCATGGTGTCTGGCCCACTTTCAACACATAACCTCACTTGCAGAGGTACAAGTTTGGGCATGCTTTCCATGTGGATACTTTAATGAACATGTTGTTTGTTGACATATAGTAGAGGAACTCATTTGATGCCCGGACACAAGGAGAATCATATTTTAAAGGATAATATTTATTTCTTGCAAAAGGTTATTGATTGAGTATATTTCCCTCTTATAATTGGGCACATTTAATTTGGAAGAATATTGCAAGTACATTTGTGATCATTTCTTGACTAGAATTGTTTGAAAAATGACAAAAAATCATGGATTATTAGAGTTATCAAGAACTCTAATCATGTCCACTACTAACAACAAAATCCAAATCAGTAAGGAAAATGTCTCTGATATTCTAGCCTGTTTACAAAATGCACAATAAAAGATTGATTTTTTGCAGCTTGAATCTCAACTACAACAAGAAGAATTACAGTAGCGTAGTCATCATTCTGAACATGTTTCAGTTCATAACATTGAAAGAGACTCCCATAAGAAGCAAATAAATAATGTTGTGGTTGGTTCACATTCAATGCCTAGTTCAAGAGCAGATTTTCATGCAGGTGTTGAAATTCATCCAACACTTCCCAAGCCATTCATCAAACCTTGCGAAGAGCTTGTCCATAACAGGAACAAAGTAGGTCTTGGATATGACAACACTACAAGGAAAAGACACTCTAGTAGATGTTTTTAAGGAACCCCTTATAAAAATAGCCCATATATCCGTTTGTAGTGGAGGTCTCTAGATGAGGTTGGCGGGTGGAGGTTTTTGCGAAGGTTTTTTGTCTGATGCGTTTCTCATCATATACCGCACCGATGCGTTTTCCTCAAAACGGACCGGTGCGTACTAAAAATTGGCACATCGAGACACCATGCTCTCCATACAAACCTACCGATGTGTCTAAGTACTATAATACACCGATGCTCTATGTATAAACAGACCTCGTGCGTCGCAGTAATCCAACGCACCAAAACAGAGTTAAATAAAAAAAAATATTGGCCATAAAATGTCATTTTTAATTCTTCAGTGCTCCAAACCTCTCAAGCACCGGTGTGAATTTGTCTTGTGTGAGGCACCCTGCCATCGGTGATCCCATTGCATGCATTGTTGTCATCCATTTCCCACCTTGTGGAGTTTGAATTTTCGAAAACAGTGGGAAAATTTGGTTTCCTCAATTCCTCAGCAAATATGCCACCTCGACGTGAAAATATATAGGTATTTTACTTGTTTCTCAATAACTAAACATTTTGGCAGATTAGATTTCTAAAAAACCTTAAAATTAACAGTTAAAAAAAAAAAACAATTCTACAAGGTGCGCTCAAGCCATTTGGCTCACACCATTTGTGGTGTTGCATGTAAATTTATAGGTGATCAGGTGATCATGTCCTAAGTGAAGAAAATGCTCAAAATTTTATTTTCTCAGAACTGGTAAGAAATTTATCAATCGGATAGTGTTCATCATTACGATCCTAACGCCAAAAATGACACTCAAATCTGATGTCGGATGTGGAAGATATTCAAGTTTTAATTTTTCCCAATAACCTTCAAAACAACACTTGGGAAGGCAAAAATTTATGTTCATATTTTTGAGGAAAATGGAAAATTTTATTATTTTATAAAAAAATTAGATGGCCACGTGGCCCCAGGCCTCAAGGTTGAAACTTTGAAAATTTTGAAGTTTAAAAAATTTTTGTCATTTGGGTCGACCCGCCCGACCTGACCCGGGTGGGCACGGATCACCCGTGGGCAGTGTCTACCCACAAGTCAGGCCTGCACGTTGAAGGGTCGTGTGAATATTTGAGTGTTGAACTGAGAAATGCAGTGTTGGTAGGTGTGCTGTGAACGAGGCTGCAGGCGGAGTCTACCCAAGAATCTGGCATGTGAACGTGTCAAGTGTGAACTGAGCGTGCAGAGGTGTCGTGTGAACGAAGCCTCGGGCGGAGTCTACCCGCGGGTATGTTGTGCATGTGGGTCCGCCATACCCACGGGTTTTCCATACCCGCGGGTCAGTTGAAACGACCACGGGTCAGCAAATGGTTATGTTTAATGTTTGAACGGTAAACACTCCAATGGTTACGGTTGGCATGTGACCACCGAAACCGTCACATTTATTGCCTAATAGCCTGCGTGGCTAAACTAGAGTGGAACCCCTAAATGTGGCGGTGTTTTCTATTTTAGTGAAGTTAACTTTAGTTATTCTAGATTTGGTGGAGGATTTTTAGGCCAAACTGGACAAAACTTCAGTTGGGCATAACTTTCACTAGGAAAAACCTTTTAGAGAAAAATGTTTTTTGATTTCAAGATTTTTGAGCATTCCAGAGCCAATGGTGCAGGTTGTAGAGGCAACAGAGCTCATCTTCAGGTACGTTTTCAGCAGAGAAGCTTGGAGATCCATCAACGCCTAGGGAGTGTTGGAGCTGTATTTGGCTATGTTTAACCATTGGAGGTGAAAAAAAAGCCTATATTTACTTTTTTCTGTGTTTTGAACTCATTTCTACTGCTTATTTTGCCTATTTAGGCTTTCTGATCACTGTATAACCAATTTTAACATCTAATAGAGCAAGGACATGCCCATCTTGGGGCCTTGGACCCGACAGATGTATCCCAGGAGGGGTGAACTGCCTCATCAGCTACTGTGTTATATTATGTGATTTTATCTTGCTGTGTTTTTTAGATTTGATGTGTTAAATAGTAAAAGGAAATAACACTCCTTCACACAAAAGACTCAGAAATTTACCAAAAACATTTTGTTTCACTTGCAAGACTATTTACACACTTTGCACATATAATTTTATGGAAATGAATACCTTGAAAAACGAACAAGTAGTTTCATTTTCAGCTCATCAGTGTTAACTTATACAAGTTCTAAAGACAGAGTCTGTAAAGGGCCAGGTAGCCTCTAGATCTCATCCTTTTATCAAAGGTGACATATCCAATAAATTCCCCTACAGTCGATCTCTAGAATAGATTTAGGAAGTTTCACATTTAATTTAATGAAGATGGATACCTTGCACACATTTCCAAGTACTTCCATTTTCATATCAGTTGGTATCAGAGCTTAGGTTGAACTTTTGTGCAAAGAATAAGTCATTTGTTTGCAAGTTTTGATGCTGACTAGGTTAAAACTCAAGAGAGATGAAGGAAACTTGGTTAGTGAAGAAACTAATCCACAACCAAGAAGGGTTAGAGAACCAACTCCAAGAGCCCTAGAAGCAGCTACAAGCATGTCTTCAAGAGAAGGTGAAACTCCTAAAGAGATGGATCCCAAGGAAGTAGAAAGAGTATTTCGTAAAGCTTTCTTGGATATGAATGAAATGGTAAGGATCCTCTATCAAGAAAGAAATGATAGGATTGCTGGAGAAGGGTCTAAAAACCATAAAGAAGGAGAGGATTCCTCAGGTGGAAAGAAGGGTAATGAACAATCAAAGAAAGGGAATGGAGGAAATGGTGATCCATCATCTCCATCATCATCCTCTTCCTCGTCATCATCTTCTTTGACTTTGGTAAATCAGTCATATAAGTTGAAAACCACTGGTAAAAATCCTTTTCTAAAGCTTGACGTCAAATTTGAATTGCCCATGTTTAATGGTGAAGTTAATGCAGAGAAATTAGATAATTGGATCAGACAATTGGAAGTATATTTAAGGATTCAAAATCTGCATGATGACGACACTAAAATAAAATTAGCCTCGCTAAGGATGGATGGAGCAGCTTTGGTATATTGGGAAGCCAAGACCAAGGATGAAATAAAGAAACATGGTAAGCTTACTTTATCATGGGTTGAATTTATTTCCGCAATTAAGAAGAAATTTTATCCTCTTGCTCATCTACAAAAGGCTATAATGAATTGGAAAAAATTTAGACAGCTTAAAGGACAAAGTGTTCAAGAATACACTCAAGAGTTTAGGAGAAGAGCACTGTTGTTAGGAGTAGACTTACAAAGTCAAGATACTTTGCTGAAGTATAAAGGTGGTTTGCATAATTACCTTATACATACTATCCTTATGTTTAATCCTACTAGTCTAGATGAAGTTTGTGTACAAGCTACGTATTTAGAGGCTAGAGGGAAAAACACGTTTGATGCACTGAATGAGGGTAGTGATTTTAAAGACGAAGGAACAAAAAGGATTGCAAACTTTAGAAAGGAAAATGAGAAATTCTTTTGCAAGAACTGTTCAAACACAAGCCACGATGAAGATCAATGTTGGAAGCTTCATCCTGAGCTGAAACCAGAGAAATATAAAAACAAAGACAAAACCAAAGAAAAAGGAAAAACTGTTGCAACTGTTGAACAAGACTTAGGGTATGAATCAGGTGATGAGACTAAAAGTATCGCCATGGTAGTAAAGAACATAATGGGGAAAGAGGTTGTACAAGAAACAAATCCCAGTTCTAGCAAAATAAACTATCACAAAGAAACTCAAAATGAAAAGAGGAGGATAGAGCTATTTCATGTGAGGATAATCTCAAACCACACCAAGATAGACACACTTTTGATAGTGGGTCTCAAGCTAATCTCATCTCAGAAGACTTGGTCAAGCAGTTGAAACTTGAGACAATTCCACATCCAAAGCCTTATCCACTTGGGTGGATATGCAAGGATGAAAAATTACAAGTCTCAAGAAAGTGCATCTTGTGCTTCGCCATAACAGCTCAGTATGTTGATTGGGTTGAACTGGATGTAGTACCGCTTAACATTACAGGTGTTGTGTTGGGTAGTCCATATTTATATGACTGAAAGGCAATCTTCCATTTCCATGAGAATAAGCATCACATGTTCAAGGATAGAAAATAGTACATTGTGAGAGCACATAAGAAGAAGCTAGAATCTTCTTTAGTCCATGCAGGGCAATTGAAAAGGCTAGTTAATGCAAGTCAAAATTTGACTTTGTTGATGGTTAAACAACAAGATTTTGTACATTTTCCTTTTCATGATATTAATGATGGTATGTTTCAGTCTGATAACAGTTCGTCTTTGAAAGAAGATGACAATATGATGCACAAGGTACCTTTGGTGTCGATCGGTGAAGAGAACAAAGTGTCGGTGAAAAGTAGTGCAAGAGTCAATGAGATGGAAAGGCATGCAAGCAAAGAGGGCACACAGTTCAGCATGGTTCAATGTTGGTTTCAGAATGGTAGATTGGTATGGCGAGAAAACTTGGTCGGGACTCGACGCAAGTACAGGGTTCATTCAACAAAAATTCACCATGTGAACTGTTGGCAAGGTGAATCTTATTTTCAATATTCTTTGAAGTTTGACCATTGTAGAAATAGTATGCTATCTGCAAATTATAGTTGTTGTTCTGCAAATTTCAAGAATTTGTGTCAAGACTCAGTCAATGTTAGCAACGGTCGGTCAATGAATTCAAGAGACAATTTATCTTTATATGAAAAGCTCAATTTGACGAAGTCGGGAAGATTTCAGTTATTCAAGGTTGGAAGAGTGGAGAATCGGTCTCTTCATCTTCAGTTTCGATAATCAAAGATATTTTTGGGTCCAAAAGCTTCCCATTTGGGAGGTGTGATCAGGTGATCATGTCCTAAGTGAAGAAAATGCTCAAAATTTTATTTTCTCGGAACTGGTAAGAAATTAATCAACCGGATAGTGTTCTTCATTATGATCCTAACACCATGAATGACACTCAAATCCATGTTGGAAATGTTGTCATTGATGGCAAATGAAAAGCCTGCACCGACCTGCTAAGAGAACTCCATAGAGCTGCATAGGGGAAGAAGGCCATCAGATTGAAGATCTGTCCAGCCAGTAGTTGTAAGTTAATTCATTGTGTAAATAAGAAATGTTTCAGTATATTTGTGCCTTGTGGATTTAATTCATGTAAATACTACTACGGATGATGATTGATTGCAGAATTGTGTTCAATAGCATAAGTATGATATGAGCATGTTGATAAACTGCGTAATCTACTGGTAACTTTGCAGACGAACTTAAAAACCTGGTTGAGTTCGTGATACTGTCTCATGCGAGGTTTGACTTTGGCAATACGTACTTCATTCCCCGTTAATGTATATACCTCCAACGTCAAGTTAGACGTTATCAAAGCATAGTCAGAAATATACAATTAAAACAATAGGACCGGAATGGTCACGCTGCCTGAATTCATCTGCCATATTGGCCGGTTGTTAAGAGTCATGTATTATGATTCACTGAAGTTAACAGTGGCATGGTGTTGCAATTCCACATAAGAAACGAAGGAGCGAGGTAGTAATGTGAAAAAATCATCGTTGAGCCAGTGCGAGGAGGAGAACCCTTTTAAATAATAAAGGACGACAGAATGTGAAGTTAGGCGGAACCTTGAGCCAAAAGGGCGGAACCAAGAAGAGTGAACAGTAAAGGTGGTTTCTAGTTTTCATCGCACCACCTTTACACGGTGGGTGGTATTCAAGAGATTGGGAGCGATTCCACAGGACGGGCGACACGTGTCCCAGAGCAAATTTTCAAAACCACTCTCACTACGCGCCATCACGCGTTATTGTTCGCGCATCTTCGCCGAGCGATATCCGTCCGATCAAATGAGGCGGCGCGACGCGATAACAACCGTCGATTGAAGAAATCCATTAACAAGTGGGCTCCACGGAATATGTATGTATTATAAAATACATCCGGATTGATATGAAGGTTTAATATGGTGCACGTATTCAATTGAGCCATCGTTTATATATGTGGGCCCGGAGCCAGAGGTTCATTATGAGTGGTTTAGTTAAATTAAAGCTTGATACACACACACACACACACACAAACACACACACACACAAACACACACACACACACAGATATATATATATTTAAAATTTCCAAGGTCTGAACATTCGAGTAAGCATAAGAAGACAGTTATATGACTGCATGCGTATAATCAAAGAACATAAGTGACAATGTATATATAGAATTTGCACTAAGACAATGAGGACAGAGTAGTATGAGAAAACATTGTATCTAACATTGAACGGAGGCCACGATCATAGATTGATATAGCATCGTATGTGAGCTGGATGACATCATTTTGGATATGTGTAAGGGTTCTATGCAACATAGATGTTTTTACATAAAACTGGGGGCTTTTACAATCTTTGAAGGAGGTTCCTACAGTTAGAAGAATTGCCAGGTTTAAGAGGGACTGAGTACAAAGGTGTAGGAAGGTGGTTATATATGCAAGAGGATTTGATTAACATCTCAAATCTCAGATTTGAGATGCTAAATATTTCAGATTCATTGGTTTAATTTCCAGTTCAGTAAATAGAGTATCAAAACTGCCCAGGTTAGAGAATGTAAACAGGCAGCCCGAGAATAGAGATGGTAATGTACAGACATCACCCAGATTCATATGTATTTGAGAATAAAACCTGAAAAGCAGTTATATATGTAGCTGGTGCACACAGTGAACAGGTGAATAAACACAGGGATGAAAATGTGGGCCTAACGGAGGTGAACAAAGAATGTAGGAATTGAAAAAGTCACAGGGAATTTTGCAGGCATGATGAACAGAAGTATGCAGATCAGTTACTTAACAGCAGCAGAAAAGAAAAATTCAGTAAAGCCAAAATCCAGAAAAGGAGCTGAGTGAAATTGAAATGTGTAATTGAAAATGTGAATGTAAATGTTGTAATTAATTTTTTATTGTTTGTGATGCATTGGCAAGTCTCCGGTAGGAAAACAAAACTCCCACTGTAGTATTGAAATTAATGTATATTGTTATATTTTTCTGAATGAGCGGGTAAAAGAAATGAGAAGGCAGAAGGCAAAAAGTCAGGACTATTCACTTCAAACTCCCTGAGGAGTATAAAAAGTCATGTGATGAACTCTATATATAATATCAACTTGATATGCATAAGAGAGGTTAGAGAGAGTAAGGATAGAGAATGAAAAGCATAGAAGATTGAGGTAGAGAAGATAAGGAAGAGAGGAGCAGAAAGAGATGCAAACATATCTTGTGATAAATTGAGGAAGTTGGAGCTTCCCTATCAAGTTGAAGCTTGATAGTTGTCAGTTGTAGCTGACTGAGGTTGGAGCCTCCTGTAGGTTGGTGCCTGCAGAAAATTGAAGAGAGTTGGAGCTTCCTTGCAAGTTGTAGCTTGCAGAATTGAGGTTGGAGCCTCCTGTGGGTTGGTGCATGCAGAAAAACAGTGGTGAGAGGGAGTTGGAGCTTGCCTTTGCATCACAACAATAATAAGATGTGGTTTTCTCCCTTTATGGGTTTCCACTTATATCTACTGTCTCTATCTGTGTTTCCTGTGTGCTGAGATGATTTATCAAATCTGCTTAATGTTTGCTGCTCTCATAATAAGTTTAATGTCACATTAATTTAATACTTGCTGCAACATATTAAGACTGTTCATATACTAAGGTTGATTATAAAAGTAAGCTATAAATAAGCTAATGAAAAGTTAAAAAATGCTCATGTATGTATTGAACTGATTCACCCCCCCCCCCCCCCTCTCAGTTCAACTAAAATTCAACAATTCGATGTCGGATGTGGAAGATATTCAAGTTTTAATTTTTCCCAATAACCTTCAAAACAACACTTGGGAAAAAAAAAATTTATCATCAGATTTTTGTGGAAAATGGAAAATTTTATTATTTTATAAAAAAAATGGGATGGCCAATCAGTGGGTGCCACGTGGCCTACCCGAAGGCTACCACCACATGGCCTACCCGAAGGCTACCACGTGGCCCCAGGCCTCAAGGTTCAAACTTTGAAAACTTTGAAGTTTAAATTTTTTTTGTCAATTGGGCCGACCTGACCTAACCCGACCTGGGTGGGCACGGGTCACCCGCGGGTCAGGCATGCACATTGAAGGGTCATGTAAACAGTTGAGTGTTGAACTATGAAATTCAGTGTTGGCGGGTGTGTTGTGAACGAGGCTACGGGCAGAGTCTACCCAAGAGTCTGGCGTGTGAACGTGTCAAGTGTGAACCGGGCATGCAGAGGTGGCGTGTGAATGGAGCCTCGGGCAGAGTCTACCCGTAGGTCTGTTGTGCACGCGGGTCTGCCAAACCCATGGGTCTGCCATACCCGCAAGTTAGTTGAAACGACCACGGGTCAGCAAATGGTTATGTTTAATGTTTGAATAGTAAACACTCCGACGGTTACGGTTGGCATGTGACCAACAAAACCGTCACATTTATTGCCTAATAGCCCACGAGGCTAAACTAGAGTGGAACCCCTAAATGTGGCGGTGTTTTCTATTTTAGTGAAGTTAACTTCAGTTATTCCAGATTTGGTGGAGGGCCAAACTGGACAAAACTTCGATTGGGCATAACTTTCACTAGGAAAAACCTTTTGGAGAAAAAAAAATTTTGATTTCGAGTTTTTTGAGAATTCCAGAGCCTGTGGTGTAGGTTGTAGAGGCAACAGAGCTCATCTTCAGGTAATTTTTTAGCAGAGAATATTGGAGAGCCATCAGGTCCTAAGGAGTATTGGAGCTGTATTCGGCTATGTTTAACCATTGGAGGTGAAACAAAAGCCTATCTTTACTGTTTTCTGTGTTCTGAACTCATTTCTACAGGTTATTTTGCCTATTTAGGCTTTCTGATCACTGTATAACCAATTTGAGCATCTAATAGAGCAAGGACATGCCCATTTCGGGGCCTTGGACCCAACAGATGTAGCCCAGGAGGGGTGAACTGCCTCATCAGTTGTTGTGTTATATTATGTGATTTTATCTTGCTGTGTTATTCGGATTTGATATGTTAAACAGTAAAAAGAAATAACACTCCTTCACACATAAGACTCATAAATTTACCAAAAACATTTTGTTTCACTTGCAAGACTATTTAAACACTTTGCACATATAATTTTATGGAAATAAATACCTTGAACAGAAAACAAGTAGTTTCATTTTCAAATCATGAGTGTTAACTTCTTCAATTTCTAAAGACAGAGTCTGTAAAGGGCTAGGTAGCCTTTGGATCTCATCCTTTTATCAAAGGTGACATATCTAGTAAATTCCCCTACAGTCGATCTCTGGAATAGATTTAAGAAGTTTCACATTTAATTTAATGAAGATGGATACCTTGCACATATTTTCAAGTACTTCCATTTTCAGATCAATAGGCCATACCAAAAATGGTGCTAACGAGAACCGCACCGTGTTCCAGTGCGGTACCGAAAAAACGTACATCGTCACTAATTTTAAAACTAACATGGCGGTGCAGTCATTTAAATCACTGCACCGTTGACTATGTACTAGTGTTGGGAGGGTGGTGCGTTGACCAAAATATCCACCCCAGGGCGAATAGTTAGGTCAGCGCACCACCTGCCTAACAGCATTACATAATCAAAGGTGTTGTCATTTATAGGACTACACTGTTGACCATGTACTCCTCTTGGGCAGTGCCATGACCAAAATATCTACCTCAGGGCAGATAGTTAGGTTGGCGCATCGCTTGTTCAACAACAGTACATGGTCAACGTTGCGGTCATTTATAGGACCGCACCATTGACCATGTATTATTTTTGAGTGGTGCATTTACCTAACTATCTGCCTTGGGGAAGATAGCTTCGTCAATGCACCACAGAAAAAGTACATTTTATCTTTTGCGGTGCGTAAACAATTTCCATGTGCACCGAGAGTAGTGCACAATAAAAATGTATGCACTGGTAGCGGTGCGTGAATGTTTTTTGGGTTCCTCAACTGTTTTTTTTTCCAATATATATATATATATATATATATATATATTTATTTATTTATTTATTTATTTATTTATTTATTTATTTATTTATTTATTTATTTATTTATTTAATATGTGAATCATTCAGCGACGTCAACAAAGAGAACAAAGGGAATAATAAGAACATACGGAGGACTAGTATAACGTGATTCAGTTGTGGGAGGCACGAGAGATGGAGAGACTTATGTAAACTTGCCCTATTATGGCAACCACCCAGTTTCTCCTAAGGGAGGTATGCCTCCTCAAGTTCTATGAGGAGGCTACATCCCTTAAGGGACATAGTGGGTTATTGGGAGAACTGATCTTCAAGTGCGATGCCCACCGACAGGCTTTCTGGGTCGGTCCTAGCCAGTGGTTCACGCCCAATGAGGAGGACATATATTTTATTACTGGCCTATCTAGGAGAGGGCAGGATTTTCCCCTTTTCCCAGATGTCCCCATCGGCTATTGAGAAGGGAATCAATTGGCGTACTCCCAGAGATAAATTAGGGACGATATAGTTTCTCTTGCATATTTTCATATGCCTGGTGGTCAGTTACGTATTGCTTCGTTTGGTGCAAAGGAGGTGAGGTGCCTGTCACTACTGCTTACGACCATTGCACACTATACCAGTGATAGGAAATGCATTAGTTGTCCACTTTTATTTTATGTTGATTCTTTATTCCAGTTGCCATGACTTGTGAGATGGTCTGCGTTTTTTTTTTGCGGCAGTTTTGTACAACATTAGATAGATGTCGTTCTCAGGCATGTGGGAGGTTGACCTTCCCCTTTGCTTCATAGTTATTTTGTTTATTTTCTTAGAGGTTTCCAGAGACAATGCCTACTTTTTTTCAGCAGCCTCATAGGCCGATGCTGCATGTACGGAAACAGACGTGGGGCCAGATGATACCCAATAGGGGCCAACTGACTTTCCCGCCAATATATCTCTTGATGCACTGGAGTTGCTATCCAGTGTTGATGATCACTCCTTCATTTTGGTGCCATGTCTGTATGATGGTTTGGATTAGAGAGGGTGTAACAAAATCCTCTCACACAGGATGAGCCATCAGATATGAGAGGTAATATTAGTGTTTTATTTAAATTAATATAGTTTCATTTTATTGTATTAATTAATTAATTAGAATTATCAAATTTATTCTTACACGTTCTTTAACTTGTTTTATTAAATTTTTTAATGAAAATGTCTAATTATTGTTGTGTACTATATATTTTGTAGATATTGGGACATTCGTTGGGGATGAAATTCCACACCCACCAAATGATCTAGGGGTAGATGTTGACGAGGATATGGCAGAGGCGGAGGATCAGGGTGACAAAACTAATCTTGATCAGGTGCATATACCCACAGTGGTGAGCCATAGGTCGGACACCCAATTTAGGATGGAGTTGGGCAACCAACTCTGTCGACTCCTAGTTGATGGGGGATTCTACCCGGGTACGACGAGAGAGATCTAGGCTAATCGTAGGCTCACACAGCTCTGGAGAGGCATGCCCCGCGATATGTTGACCCTCATGCATTATATCATTGGAGCTTCCAGATCCCTTGCACAGGCTAGGAGGGGTAGGCGTCGTGGATATGCACGACAGATCAATGCGTCAACTCATGATCACGACCATGAGGGGGTTGATCATCATTCTAGTACTCCACATCCTCCTCCTTCACCTCGAGTCAGAGATCATGACGAGCAGCCAACATCCAGTCCTGATCAAAAGGCATCATTTGAGCAGTCTGCACCATCTCACCAGACACCTTGTCCTGAGTAGGCACCTGATACTGATCAGGCAAGTCCATCTGAGGAGGCAGGTCAATCTGAGCAGAGCACACCATCCACTGAGCAGGTTACTCCATCAACGTGTCATCAACAGGTAGTTCATGAGAATACTACACCATCGACTGGGCAGGCCTAGGCTAGTACTAGTATCGCTGTACCACCAGATATTTGACATTTATATGAACTGATATTACAGTTGTATATTTTTAAAATTATAATGTTATATATATATATATGGTCAATGTATTTTATGTTAATGTTGATGTACTTAATTTACATGTTGGTGTTCATCATGGTGTGCAGATTGTTAGGTCATGTTAGATATGTTCATTTAATGTGCTTCTAGATAGATTTGTATGTGAGAGGAATTATTTTACATGAGATGTATATTTGATGTTTGTGTTGTGATGATGTAATACAATTCTTGTGTTTTGTTAGATGATCATGATCACGATGATTAGATGATGTTAGCGAATTTGAATGTGTATTTTAGTCGAATATGATGTTTCTACAATGTTTATCATGATCGTGATGTTTATTTTTAATATTAAATCATGATATTTATTAAATATTATGTCGTGATTGTAATCGAAATTTTAATTTTAATTGTATACAAAATTGTAAAATTGTAATTGTAATTGTACGTAATTGTATTATGAAATTGTAAAATTTTAATCCAATCCTAAATCGACCTACAAATTGGATTGGAATATAAGAGATTACATAATTGGAAATGTAGGTTATTGGATTGTGAAGATGTGAAGGCCCCAATCGAATAAGGATTCCAACCAGTATCAACATACACATGGAAATTTTTCATTGTTGTAAAGCTAAATACTTTCCAGATAGATAGTGGTAGAGTTGGAACCTTGCATCGTGCGGTTAGAGCTGAAAGTAATGCTGATATTTGAGAATTAGTTCAACCATTTTTACTCTCGACCTCTTAATGCTTTATATTATCTTTCTAAATGTTTAGGTTTCAACGTTATTTTAATACAAATATAGAATTGTTTTTGTTCAAATAAATAGTGACTTAAGAAAGTTATTCCCACTTTATTCGAGTTCAGAACATAAAAACATAATCTCAGAGGAATTTGATTTTAATGATAGAGGGATTCATCTAGATTATCACCAGAACTTTGAAGTTTGCAATCTTAAGACATACCTATGTTCAAATCATTGGAATATGATGATTCATTTAATATAACCATAAATTTTGAACATTTTTAAGATACGACTAAAGCATGTTATAAAAAAATGTCTTCATTTTTTTGTTTTGTAATGAGGAATCCAGTTTGACCTCAACTTTTCGAGTGTTAATCATCATTTTTTTTTAGTAAGTGCTAAGGTCATAGTGACTTGTATGTATCACATGAAGGGTATAAAGGTAATAACATGTGATCTCATATGTTAATATAATAGTGGATAAATCATAAATATCACTTGACAATTAGGGTTGTAGTAGATACTTTCCTTTCACTGTCTAAATGTCCTCACCACAACTAGTCAGTCGTAATAGAATAAACCTTCTTGATATCAAAGTATAAGCTGGGTTGAGTTAATTTTAACATCATAACAACCAACTAGTTGGTTGAAGTTGTCCCAACAAAGGTCCTATGACACGTAAGTGATAATTACACACTAAGTCTCTAATATTGTACAAAAAAAGAGTAAAAGGTTGAAGAGGTGTGGTTCCCTCAACCATTTGTGTGATAAAAGAGAGAATAGATCTATATAAAGAAATAGAGAAGATAACATATTTATATAAATCAATAAAGGAGATAACAAATCAATATAAATTTGTAAGTACTGGGAGTAGGAAAGCCATACTACATAAGAGTTTCTCCAAATAATCACCACATGTTGTATGCATGATAATGGCAAGAAAATATCATTTCCAAACTTTTATACTTCATTATGTCTACAATGCACAAGAAAGAAAATGAAAATGATATAAAGAATGACTAAGATAGCTCATAGGGGTGCCAAGTGATTGCCATCATCCTCAATGGTGTGGAGGGCACCACTTAGGAGACAACACTTATCCTATGAATAATTTCAAATTTTAAATTTCTTATCAAGAAAATTTATTATCATTTCGTTGTGTTGGTTCTATTGAAATAAAAATCACTAAAAATTTCTTAACATTTCATTATGTTGGTTATATTGAAATTAAAATCACTAAACATTGCCTACAGTCTTCTATTAGAGAAGAGCATCTACACAACACTAGTTCAAACTTGAGATGACCTAAGGTTCAATCCACATTATGGTTTCTTCTTTAGTAGAACTTTACAGAAAATTAAAACATGCAAATGCATAGCAAGAAAGTATGCACTTAATATGATATAACTCGCTTTTTGTGCTTTTCTTAAAACTTAACATCTCAAGAATGATTTTGGACATTACCCTCCTACAAAATCAAGCAGTTTTTGTTTTTTTAGTGCAATTTCATCTCTCTCCCTTTCTTCCACAATCTTCTAAGAGTATTCTAGGCCAACAATGAGCTTGTCCTTCAATTCTTGAGCATGCTCTTTCTTTGATTCAACAACACTTGCGATGATAGCTTTCTTATTCTGGCTGAGGATGCGAGAAGTTTGCCTTATGTATTATCAAGGAGAAAAAAGGGAAAATTGTAGTAACTCAAGCTTAACAAGCAACTAAAAAAAATAATTCCAGCAAGATAAAACACTAGAAGGTTATATGGTAAAGAGGAAGGACATTGAGCTCAAGGATAGAAAAATGAAAGGAAACGAAATAAGCCAGAGATCCTTAAGTTCACAAAGAGAACCAAACGCCATTGTCTCTGTGTCTCCCATTGATAGTTGTCAAGTTTAACCATGTGGGCATGTAGAGCCTAATTACTTGATTTTAAAAGAGGGCCTTACTATGCTTTCATAATATAGCACACCATCAAAATAGGAAACCCTATAACAAAGATCCTAGATCCTAGATCTACATTGTTAAAAAAAATCTCTAATATGACCCGAGTGGATGTTAAATAGAGGGAAAAAAAAATTATTTTTAAAAAGAAGAATAAATATATGTGTTCTCTATTTCCTTTTGTAATAAGTATTTAAATTACCCTCACCACATGCTTTAGTTCCCTATCCCAGAACCTTAATATTATATGTGATATATTCGAGAGAATTTTGGACCTCTTTAATGGGTTTATTGTTAATAGGAAGATCATACCTCAACAATGCTTTGGTATCTTTGGTTGGGGGGGCTGAGATCAATACAAAGAGATAAGGTAATACATGTACAGGTTGAAATTCAGAAGCAACTTTAACAGAGGGTTGCATTTTCACAATTGTTGATGCCAATGCAATACAAAAGGTACACTCTCTCAAAGACAATCCTTTGCTCTGCTCTTAGAAAACTCAAAAAAAAAAATAGGAAAAGTTACTTGTTGTGAGTATCAATCCTGCCCATATTGCATCCAATGTTGTAGACTAAAAATTAATAAATTATGCATACAAATAGTAGTAAGTACCTTGGGTTCTTCTACTGAATATTTGGAGCACCTAGTAGAGATGCCATGAGCCCCAGAATATGGAAGTACATTTTCCTCGACCTTGGCTGCCCATCAAATCCACTAACCTACATTTTTATTTGGGTAATCTCTTGTTGCTATCATTGGGCAGCACATGAAATATTGGAGCAATGGGAGTACATATGCACGAGGATGGACCTATAAAATAGTAGTTGTGGCAAATGGATGTTCTCATATTTGATAAGAAAGATAATATACCATAATGCCCTTTCACGACAGATAGCAGGATGAGTAGAAGGAAGGGGTGCCCCAAGTGAAAAAAAAGTACTGCTTTAAAGGGATATGCTTTTAAAGGTTGGGCATGATTCAAAATCTTATATGGCCACGTAGAGATGAGTTATGGATATCCTGATAGTGAAGAGGGAATCTAGTTGTGGTTAAGCTATCTTTGTGTGTTTGAGAATAAACCATTTAGATTTGACACAATTGATGGAGTCCTTGTAAAAGTAAGCTCCCATGTGTAAAATATTCTTGTAAAAAATCCATAACCAATCAAGTTCCGTCATAAATCTATCTTGATGCTAAACTCAAATGTAGTTTGAGCGGTATCGTCATCGCCACAAAAATAGTGCCACACATCATTATTTGAATTTGATCATGATATCAGTGACAACGTAGGAGACATGTGCGCATGCCCATCAGTGAAAAAGTCCTTTTTGCACGCCATGATATTCGCAGAGTTGTGGAGGCCCCAATCGAACGAGGATTCCAGGGAATATCAGCATACACGTGGAAAGATGTCCTTGGTATACTATCAGGGCAAATGTCAAATGGAGATGAAAAGGGTAGACGAATTTTTATTCCGACCAATTATATCATCATAAACGTGGACAAATGTAATTGGTGTACTAATTTCAAACAGAGATGAAAAAGGTAAATAAATGCTTAGCGTGACTAATTTAAAAAAAAACACCTTCGGTGTAATAAGATATAATTATATACATTCAAATTTAATAAGATTAAAATTAAAAATATTTTATATTTAAAGATGTGAAGTTTATGTAAGTCTAAATAATATTATTAAAAACAAGAAATATTCATCTAATTCAAATACGATATCTATTAATCATCGCCTAAAAGTATAACATATTAAAAGATTCATCCTACCAGATCATGTCCTTGTTTGAAAGTCACGTCACTATCATAACGTTCATTCGGATGGCGGAATTAACCTACATATTCTTCCATCATTTACTGTAGACTCTGCAATGGACCCTATTTCGTAGCTGCTAGAAGAAACCGTGTGACCAACGTCACTTGAATAGGAAGAAACAGAGCGAGACTTTAGTGGGGCTATTGATGGAAAAACGACATAGATAGCCAGTGGCTTTGAAGAAGGCAGAAACATCAACTATTCCTTGTGATTTATGAGAACTTGCAGCGCTTATATAATTGAAGGATGGAGTTGGGGATCTGGATGTGAGTAGGAAAGCCCCAAAATTAATGTTCGTTTAATCATCTTTGTCAAATTCACCATTCAATCTAACATTTGATGCCTCTATAACTCTTCCGTCCCCATAAAGGCGCCATATAAAGTCCATCAAATTATCTTCATCCATTTGCGGCTTTCGTTCCAAAACCTGCCTGTCGTTGGCCACCTCCAACACAACGACTCCAAAATTGAAAACATGTGATTCCACGGTGGCCCTGCCAGTGTAGCCGCACTCTGGTGCCCAAAAGCTAGGCATCCCATCTAGCTTGGTGGTCACAGTCGGAGATATCTTCTTGTGTTCAATGAGCCAGGCGAGGTTGAACTCAGCCAGACAAGAATTGAGGTCCCTATCAAGCAAAACATCGATGCGTTTAACGTCCTCGTGGATGATCCTCTGCGGGAACAAATAACCATCCTATTATCGGGCCTTTAATGCACCCAATAGCAGCTCCACCATACATGCATGGGCATGCAATGGGACGACCCTCCGGCCGGGAAAGGACTTAAGTCTCCATGGGGATACCAATACCACATTCCTTGATATTGCTTGTCATCCCTAATGGTACCTCTAATTTATTATCCATAGATTTCCATTTATATTGCCCACTCCCTGAGGCCATTTGAATTTGAATTTTGAAATTGAAATTTGATGTCCCACCTTGGTTTGAAATTTGTTGTCCCCGCTTATTATCAGATATTTTTTTTATGGCATGCTCTCTTTCATCCATGGAGTTTCAGGTTTGAGTTTGTGTTGGCCTATGTTTGCAACGTCGTCGTCTCTTTTTTTACATCTTTGTCCCCGAATTTTTGGGTTAATCTGATACTTCAGACAGCGAGCTTGAAAATTTCATTCAGATTCCCATCTACTTTTGTTTACTAGTGGCTCTGGATAATCCCCAAATTCACCATTGTTGTGAATGTTGAGAACATAAGTATACTATATGTTGAGCATTTGTTCCAACGAATCATATCAAGTAAAGACGTTTAATATGAAGGACCGATATCTTTGGAGAATGCGATTTCGCAGTGCAGCCAGATATGATGAGAAGGGGATTTACAGAAAAAAAGATGCTGAGAATTCATGATCTCCAAAGGGCACTCTCCAAGAGATTGAAACCACAAAAATTTCTTACCATCGCCCGCTGTTAAGTTTTGATGATCATTGCGAGCTAGAGTTCAGAGCATGGAAAGATCCACTATATTTTCTATGAAGGGCCAACTTCACGATAAGTCCATTATAAACAGTGAACCAAAAGTCAGTAATGAAAAGTAAGAGAAACTCGTTGCTGATAGTGATGTATCTCGTTTTGTAATGGATTTTGGACTGTGCTATAATTATCACCTGTTTTCCTTAAGAATTATGTATAAACCTACAATGCACTTGCGGTTTGATATTTTTGCAGAGTGATCGAGGTAAGGTCTTTATCCTCCCAAATAGTTTAATATTAGTCTCTATATAGGGCTCTTGCGCTCACGAGCATATACAATGAACACTGTAAGTTCTGTAAGGCAACTTAATTTTTTTAAGCAAGTTTTGTCTTTCACGTTGGCATAATCTGATTTCTCAAGATTCTAATGAGTTTTCATATTAGAAATTTTTGGTTTATCAAATTTCGAATCCAAACAAGATTAGTCATGAAAATGACAAGTCAATTTTTAATAATCAAATCGACCTCTAAAAAATTGTAGATTCATTCAATTAAAAATCTATTACTATAGATAATGGTGTCCCCCTAAATGTGTTTATTCTTAATAAGTGTGCTAACATTAAACCTATTATGGTGGAAATATTTGACCTTTTAACACTTAGGTAAAGACACTTTAAAGCATTGATGACCTATATGACTATATTTAAAGAGATTATATTAAATCATTTTATAACTTATGTATAAGTGAATTTGAGGGTTTCATTTCTTAATATTGATAGTTTAGATATCACCTAGTGACAACTTCTTAGAGCATAACCTAATCTCATAGATCCAGAGATGGGAAGTGAAGATGAATAGAGATGCAATTTTGTTTTGGTGGTGGTGCATTTGCACTTGTTTTGGGCGGGGGGCAGGACTCCAATTGTCCCACTTAATTGAAGAATTGGGAAATGGAAGAATATCCCCACAAAGTTTAATACATATTAATGGCCTATATGACCATATCATTAATGGGACATCATATGGTTGAGCTAAATACATAAGAGAAAAGGTGGTGGATGTATTTCGTGTTCCTTGAGCCTCAAACTTGTGTGGTAGAGGGTGTTAACAAGGCCTCCTTCATGGTGTATTCCATGCACAACAATTTTTCTTGTGGCTTGTCACTTACCTACCTATAGAGCCTAGTGTGGGCAGTGAAGGTGAAAGGAGATGCAATTATGTTTTGGTGGTGGTGCAATTGTGTTGGTTCAGGGTCTAAGTGCATTGAGACAAAGGAAAACCAATGGTTATTCTAGTTAAGTGGGGTGGATTTTTCTCTCCATAGGCCGCAAACACACCATATTGTGGGTAATATCCTTTATTTTCTCAATTCTAGTTTTGTTATAATTCATTTCTCATTTTTTTGTCACCATATGTAATGCGCTAGGAAGTTTGTGTTGTTGTGTAAGTTGTTTCAAGCCTTGTGGAGGCCTTAGTATATGGCCACTAACTTTTTATTTAATGGTGAAGTATCAGACCTCAAAAGGTAGTTATATTTTTATGTCCACAACACTTAATTGTCTCCTATAGTTTTCAAATTGTTTTTATTGTTCATTTCCTTAACAATGAATCAACTATCTTCATTAAATATTTATTGTAAACCCCCTTTATGGTGTCTCTGGACAATTTGGAGAGAATGATGTTTAAAATTTATTGTTCAATCCTTTTTTGTATCGCCCTATCAGGATGTGAATGTCTGTTTGATTTATCCCTTGTTTGGTATTAGTCATTTATGTTTATTGAGTGACAAAGAGAGGAAATATGTACTGAGTCTAATCTAGTTTAGGGGTGTGTGGGGATACCATATGAGTCATGTCTCATATCCTAGCTTTTACGATGGAGTTTCAAGGCCCAAATATTGGATGTGTTACTGTGACCATGACCCCCTTTTTTCTCATGCTTGTTTACATTTATCATCCATTGGCTCAATAGTGAAATTTCGGCTTTCTTGGGAGTTTTACTATAATACTGGTTTACAGTGGCATTGAATACTTTGGATGAAATGATGTTGGGTATTCATTTCACCACCCTCTACTATATGGGCTTTTATGGAAGCCATTCTGATTCATCGCTTGTCTAGAAAAAATAATTAGTCTAAGGTATATTTGGTGGGGAAGCTCTCATGTTGGAAAGAATCCATCTGCTTTCTTCGATTTCTAATCTAAGATGTTAATCATCTATGTATTGCATGAATACCTCATCAGTGAGCATGGGATTGGAGGTAGACAACATATTATCAAGAACTATCCAAAAGGGGCACACATGCATGCATCATGGTTTGGAGGATTTCACTAAACGATATAAGGACTTGATGCTAAGCCCTATCCAGGAAGAAATTGATAGAACTAAGGGAAAATATTCCATGCATAGAACTCCTCTCTGAAATATAGAGGTCTTTGTAGAATGGGCATATTGGATCCTAGACATAGGGGGGCACACTAGGGGTTGTTTCAACTAATAGATGCAAACTATCGACCTTTATTAGTAGATGAAATTCTTATTAAGGTGCACATTGGTGGAATGACAAGAGCACTAGGATGATGCCTTTTCTTTGGATTTCCTTCATCTCCATCTGAGAGACATGAACTCCATATTGGAAAAAATAGAGCAACACCTTAGCATACACCCTTTCGCGGGAACAACTCTTTAAGGCTCAAAGCAGTCTGTATAAATTGTAGTCTCGTATTTGGATCCCTTAACATAGCTATCTCATGTCAATATTTTGGGTGTCTTCTCATATAAATACTTCTAGGAAATATATCTTAAGCGAAGACTCTAGTTATATTTCAAATTTTATAATCTCTTATTGTTTCTAATTATCATTGTCCTCTTTATAAAGAGTCTTTTTGTGATCATGATCTAGTCTCCGTAGTAAAAGACAAAAAAATATTTTATTCATAATACAAACTCTAAAGTTTTATAGGCAATAAAATTAACCTTTTTATATATATAAAATTATTACCCTTACAAATTCAATTAACCTTGAATTTAAACTTGAATTTATAATATTGTTAAATACTCAATAGCATTTATAACATGGAAAATTTTAGGGGCTAATATTCGCAGGTGGGCTAATTTTCCATGGTTTTTCCAAAAAAAAAGATTCGCCAATTTCCATTTTTTTATAAAACTGATTCGCCAAAATTTTACAATATAAAATTATTTTACATTAAAAATCGCCAAACTTATATAGAAAATATATATAATATCATTATAAATTTGAATAATTTTACAAATACATCAACAAACATTTTATAGTTTGCATATTAGGGACTAGTGAGATTCGCCAATTTTTTAAACTTCAAGATAATTTTCCATCCTTAAAATTATCCCTGATTTATAATTTCCAATTTAATACTTTTTAATTTATTAAAAATATAATAACATATTTTGTTTATACTATTTAACATGCATATTAATTCAACAGCATGATCAGATTAAATATGTTATATTCTTACGTGAGTCAACTATTATAAACTTAAATCACCAAATATCTCAATACAACAAAATTCTACTCTAAAATTTTAAATTTATTAAATGTTATATAAAATCTAGAAATTATAAAACAAGTGGTTTTAATATATTTTATTAAAAATGTTATATGAAATCTAAAAAGTTATAACAAAAGTGGTATTATTATTAAAGGTACTAAAATTTATCACACTATTCATATATACAACCATTATTCATATATCTAGCAATTAGTTTCAATAGTAAATGCATTATTAAGGAAATAAAATATTTGTTTTTTTTTTAATTTGTTTAAAAATAAGAATTAAATTAATGTGGAATTGTTTTAAATAAGTTTAAGATATATAATTATTAATATTAAAATAACATTTTAATTTTTGGTAACAGGATCATCGAGTTTATGCTAAACGACTGCCTCTTTTCTGAAGCGTCTTAATCCTCCTTTTTACTATACATTACTTTTCTAGACATTCCAATCTAGCATGATCATCATCATGCATAACCTATTGATTCTTGAGAAGACTTTCAACTTTGTGCAATAATATAATCTTGTGACTTGTAGTTGGATAAAAAATTATGGTGTGAGTGCTCCAACATGATGACTCTAAAGTCGTGCAAAGGATTGAAGCTAAGATCTATGCTAGGGTTTGGATAAGCCTCAACAATCACCTGTAGCTATCAACATTGATGAAGGGAGGATTTATGTGATTTAGTCTGGGGTTGGAGGTGTGGGACTCGGGGAGCTGATATTGGTGAGAGTGTGAAATATCTGTCGGGTATTAAGGAGGCTTCAAAACATCCGAAGGTAAATTTCACAAATGAGATGGAAGAAGAACTCGTAGATTATTCTTCATATCCCTTAGATTATGTGCCGATCTAGAGAGAGTTTCCACCTCAACATTCTAGTATGGAGTCACCAAGAGCAGATGGCGCACTAGAAATGCAAGTCGTCTCAACTTGGTTTTCTCTAGAGGAGATTTATGGAAGTTGTGTAGCCCTAGGATTTGAAAATATATTGTTGGAATTAAGAAAAAGTTCTATAGAGTTTCAGTGCTCAGGTTTATAGTGGATCCTATGTTGGATCTTGTACAACAATGGCTAGATCTTTTGTTCCCATCCCCATAATCCTTACAATTTCTAGAGAAATGCTTAAACCCTACTCCCGGAGAAGATCGTGGTATTGGACCTCCTAATCGGGATGGGAATGCATGGGTTTCTTATCAAATTATTTGGTTGGGTGTAATATCCCCAACGGGAAATAACCAGTAATATACATAAATATGACAGACAGATATATAAAACAAATGCCGGAACCAGAATACGGAACAAGTACACATAAAATGCCAGAACACTAAGCCATTTTATTAATCTGAGAATACATATATATGGGTACAAGATAATCAGAATGAGTGCACCTATCCTTGCCCTAGGCAAGTGGGGACCCTCTCAGAACAAGTAATGGCTGCAATAGGGACAGCGTCTTAGCTGGCTGAAGAAACTGCTATGGAAAACTGCTGCTGCAATGCACTGGAACTGTGAGCTGGAAACTGGAAGATGGCTGATCTCAATCCTCCAGACAAACCCCAGAAAATGTGAAGCTGATGCTCCACCACCAATCAAACCCTCACCAGTGAAAACGCTGTCTCTGCTAGTGACAGCGCAGAAGCCAAATGAAACGCTGGCAAGAAGGGGTGAATCCAACCACAAATCCTCCAGATGAGATAACCAACTCCTCAGGGCTGGAAACACTGAAAAACGCTGCCAAAACCCCACACAATGACCCTGCTCATCAGATCTGCGTCCTCCCGGACTGGATCTGCGTCCTCCCTATCCAGATCTGCGTCCTGTCTCTCTAGATCTGCGTCCTCCAGAGCTGGATCTACTGGATCTGCGTCCTCCCTATCCAGATCTGAGTCCCTTCTACCTGGATCTACTGGATCTGCGTCCTCTCTGCCCAGATCTGCGTCCTCTCTGCTTGGATCTGCTGGATCTGAGTCCTCCCTATCCAGATCTGCGTCCTATCTCTCTGGATCTGCGTCCTCTGCCCTAGCCTGCGCAGTCTCAGGAAAGGGGGTATCTCCTCTGCCAAATCTCCACCAGAAACTACTGCAAATCACCACTGAAACTGAAGGATGATGCTAAGAAAATAACCTTACCAGGGCAGGCACTCGAAGTCCCCCGAGGCTAAGGGTGAGATCTCCGCACGGAGACACTCGGTTGCACTAAACAGTGCTGCAGACCGACTAAACAACCGGCGTGCTGAAGTAGACAGAAGTCTAGCTCTCAATATCAATATCAAATCAACCATGCCCAAATGAGATAGCTCTCCCTCCTTTTATAGATCCCTTGGAGCCTTTTAGAGCATTATTTTATTATTATTTTATTTATGGAGCACTTTTCCCTTTTATTAAAATATTATAAAATATTCCTTTTTAATGCAGAAAAGGGTATATCGGCTACCACGCCTCCTCCGGTCACTGAAATCTCTATCTAACTATCCCATCGTGTAGGTCTCCTCGTCCCGGTTCCGATGAGCTATTGCACTAAGGTGTTCCATCGTGTATTCCTCCCGAAATGCCACCTTGAGCATAATCAGCTGAGTTAAGCCCATAAATAACTCAAAATTCTGAAAGTTATCGGAATGCATCGGAACGAAAGCCAAACTGCTCGGATGGTGGAGTATATCAAGCGAATGCCTCCGAACACCATGAAAACTCCTCAAAACTCTTCTAAAAAGCTCCTGAGCCCACTGATAGCACCAATCTATACATGTGACCTGTCTGCTCCTAACTCTGGAAGTCCCTCCTAGCCCTGTCACGGGTGATACCAAAAATGGGAACGTTACATTGGGACCCTCTAGGTATCAATTCATTGCGGATTTCGGCTAGGAAAATAGCATCGACAAAAATCACATAAATCAGGATCCCTGGAATATATCTAATTCTCAGACTTCAGGATGGTTTGTTTGGATCCATGTCAGTATTTTTTATTTTCAACAGGAGGAGGCTAGGGTTTTTTTTTTCGCATACATCCCCTCGGAAGCCACTGAAAATGTTTAAGGTACACAGAAGAAGCGAGGAAAGAAATCAAAGAGCACTAAGTTTAGAGAAAGAGGGAGATTGATGGTTTTAGGGGAAGGAATAAAATTGGAGCAAGTCATGTACATGAAGTATTTTGTTCAGGTAGGAAGGGTTCATGGGAGAAATTACCCTTCGGCATGTCTGAAGAAATGGGTCACAAATATTTGGGGTTAGGTCTTGGAAATTTTTTTGACTGTGATGACAATGACCAAGGGTTAGTTCACATTGTGATTCATTAGTGATGAGCATGCATCATGGGTATTGAAAAAATATTTTCATATTGAAATGGTCCCTATGATGTTGAAGAAATGGTCACCTCTTTTCGATCCTGAGAGAGAACAACTATGGGTGGTTTCGATTTGGGTAAGAATGCCAGATTTTCCTCTTCAATTCTGGACCGAAGATGTTTTCAGACGTATTGGAGATGATTTGGGGGTTTTTTTGGATTATGATAAATATTTTGTAGAATCATACAAGATGGCATATGCTTGTATTTTTGTTCATATGGACACTAGAGAAGGGTTTGTTGAAAGCTTGAAGCTTCAATGGCGAGGAATTACCAGATTGTAGAAATTGTACTATGAAGGGGTCCCATTTCGATGTAGGAGGTGTCATGAAGTTGTACATCTCTATAAATAATTTCCAATGCTTTTGAAAGATAAGTTAGTAACAAAATCTTTGGATGGGAATGAAGCTTCACATGGGAATGGCGCAGGCCCAAACATTAGGGGAATTTTGAGGTCTAAAATGGGCCTCCTAAGAAAAATGCACCACAAAAATAAACTTTATAAGAACTAATAGGGTTCAAGATGATGATGCCAACCATAGGGGGTGATTCACCATTTTTGGAGTAAATAAGTAAAAATATTAAAAATAATAATAAAATAATAAAACTACATTTTCAACTTGTATTTTCAACTTATCTCCCTAAGGGTTTACTCAAATTTCAAGCGGGAGTACTCGTTGGATGCAAAATTTAATTCCTCATCTAAGGAGTACCCATGTTGCATACTTGTGATGGGCCCTGCTACATGAAAAATGAGAAATACATGAAAAAACGTGATTATAATCACGTTTTTCATGTATTTCTCATTTTTGTGTAGAAAAATCCATCAAAAGTACGCAGAATGGGTACTCCTTGGATGAGGAATTAAATTTTGCATCCAACGAGTATTCCTGCTTGAAATCTGAGTAAACCATTAAGGAGATAAGCTCAAAATACGAGTTGAAAAAGTAGTTTTTTATTTTTTCCCTCTAAAATTTGATGATGTAATCAAATATTATTTTATTATTTCCTCTATTATCTTATATTTTCCTTAGGAGGCCCATTTTAGACCTCAAAATTCCCCTAATGTGGCATTAATTAGGTACCACAAAAAATTGCAGCTCAATAACAAAAGGGAATGGACAAAACCAAAGGGAAACAAAATTCCTCCTCTCGACCTACATTTCCGAGGGTCACTCATGCACGAGCTTCAACAACCGACCCCTCTCCAGGTACTGACCTCTCTATCCCATCCTTGAAACCTAATATTTCTTATAAACCATCATTCTTCTCGTTTTCTTCTTGTCTTGCAAAAAATAGTGGGGTGGTCTTATCTTTATGTGATTTAATCTTGATTGTTTGTCCCTCGGTCTCGGTTCTTGTATGTTGTATGAATCTTTCTCCTTCCATTCCAGTAGTTTCCCAGGTATCTTTGATTGCTAGGGAGGATACCTAACCTAAGTCTAATACTAGTCAGAGATATAACTCAAGATCTTTATCTAATCAACCGATTATTGTTGGTCAAGGCTTAGGTGTTTCATCTCCTCTGAAGATCCCCAAATCCTCTCGCGGTAAACATTCCAATATATCAAAATCTATACATAAGCCCTATATGGATGTAGCAGAGGGTAGAAATTTATCACTTGAAAGGGTTCTTATAGCAAGAGGAAACCCGGAAATGGTTTCTCGATGAAGTGGTTATCATTAAACTATAGAGGGTTGGCTAGTCCTACAAAAAAAGCAGCACTCAGGAGGTTATTAGAGTTGGAGAAATTGGATGTGATTTTTATTCAAGAGACACTTGGTGACAGTTCCCAAATTATTTTTCTTCTGTAAGATTTAATCTAGGATGGTCTTTCGATGCATTAGATGTTTGAGGAAGATATGGAGGTATTGTTGTAGGCATAAACTGCAAATCGTTGAAGTTATTGAATATTTGGGGAAAGGAAGGTGTTTTAATGGCGAATGCATTTTCTGAAGAATTAGGGATTGACATCAGGATTGTTAATATATATGGTCCCTCTCACAATCTTATGGCATTCTAGGAGGTTGTTATGGGACCTTCTTTCATGCAGGGTGACAACATAAGTTTGGGGGGTGGGATTTAAATTTTTCTAAGGGACATGCAGAATATTAGGGAAGCCATGCACATGTGGATTCACCCATGGAATTTTTTGAACAAATTCTGGAGAACAAAAAAATTATTGATATATAAGTATCTCATATTCAACCAACCTGGATAAATAGAAGAGTCGGGGATGTTATGTTATTAAGGTTTCTTAATCTATTCCTAATAAAGGAACCACTTATGGATAATATTGAAATGATTAGGCAATGAGTTGGTTTGGGAGGAATATCAGACCATTCGCATTTATTCCTACAAATATAAGGTATATCTCCAAATTCATGGGAACCTTTCAAATTTAATTCGAGATGGTTAAGGGGTGATTATTTTCATCGACTTATTAAATAGATATGGTAGGATAGTTTGTAGATTGGAGAGAGGTTGCCGACAACATACCTGGCTTGAAACCTTTTGTGCCTTAAGCATAGGACGATAGAATGGTCCAAGGCTAAGAAAAGAAGGATGAGGAAACTTAAGATACTAAAAGAAAAGGAAGAATCATGGAGACTTAAGAGTAGAGCTATCTGGCTCCAAGCCAGAGATGAAAATACAAATTTTTTCAACAACATGCTAGAGGGCGGTTTTGTAAAATAAATTATTTGTAAAATATTTTGATTTTGAAATAAGTTATGGTTTTGGGGCATGTGGTATTGATAAGCCATGATATTGGCCCATGGTATTGTTATAGAATAATTAAAATCCTAGATCCATAACATAATAATCAAAAGCCTAAATGGCCCATGGTATTGATAAACCATGGTATTATGATTTTCTTCTCTCCTTTCCCTCCCCCTATCTTTCTCTTTTAGGTATTGGCCCATGGTATTGTAAAAAGAGATATTTAGAAGTTAATAGTATTCGTTATAAATATTCATGATTAAAAATCTTGTTATATTGTAAATATTACATTTTTATCCACTTATTAATTAAATTTAAAGATTGCTATGGAATCATTATTTTAATTTATATGGTAAAATGAATGTTAATTTATAAGTAAGATTTATATGTTATATATTTTAATGTAATATGTATATTATATTTTCTTTTATCTAAAAAAATGTTCATAATTTTATTAATAAAAAACAAAATTACAATTAAAAAAAATAAAAAATATATCTCACATCTAACATCTACACATCTACCCTATACACATCAAACATCTCACATCTCACATCTAACGCCCACACATATGCCCTATTCTGAGTTGTATAGCACCTCTGAGGGCAATTAATTACAAATTGACACCACAAAGAAAAATAACATATATATATATATATATATATATATATATATATATATAGTCTTTTAAAAAATTATATTACATGTTTTAAATTTTTTTCTATCTGTATACATCATCCATTTATGTCTCAATCCATGTTTAATGTGGTGGTAACAAAATCAATATTTACAAAAAATTAATATCAATAAAAAATTATATTAATAATTGTAAATTGTTTTTCATTTTATATATATCAATATATATTCATATTTTTTGGGGAGAGAAATATGTGTATGTTGATTTTTATAACCCTATTGTTCTAAATATTTTGACAATTCAATTTATATGTTATTGACCAAAATTTTATATAAATAACAAATCATTATGAGAAAAAGGCTAGCCAAGTCTTAACTCACAATATTATAACCTTATTTTATAAATATTTTGATTATTTATACATTATTGACAACAATTGAGTTGAAGGTGCTCTACAACCCAGTATAGGGTACATGTGTAGATGTAATGTGAGAAATGTAAATATCCCTCTACAACCCAGTATAGAGCCCAGTATAGGGTACATGTGTTGATGTAATGTGAGAAAAAAAGTAAAAATAAATAAAACTTCATTTTATACTTACTCCAAATGTATGGTAAATAAATAAAAATATAAATAAATTGGAGAGAGTTGTGGTAAATAAATAAAATTATAAATAGACTAGAGGTATGGTAAATAAATAAAACCTCTTTTATATTTACGAAAACTAAAAAATGAGGTTTTATTTAGGTGAAGAATATGGGCCAAATACCATTGAACAATTATTATTATTAATACCATGGGCTAAATACTCTATTAATAAAAGAGGTACGGTAAATAAATAAATATAAAAGAGGTATAGAGGTATGGTAAATACATAAAAATATATAAAATATGATTAGAAATCAACATAAGTATATACCAAGCCTATGGGCCAAATACCATGGTAAATAAAAGAGATATGGTAAATAAATATAAATATAATGGTAAAAAATAAAACCTCTTGTTATATTTACTCCATACTCCTCTTTATATTTACGAACACTCAGAATAGATGTTTTATTTAGGTGAAGCCTAAGGGCCAAATACCTTAATATTAATATTAAAATGTTAATACTAATATTAGTATTAATTATAATATTCATATTAATATATTATAATATTAATATTATTAAATTTAATAAATTCGGATCGTGGAGGTTTGTATTTGACTACACTACATGCATTGACTATATCAAGTAAACATGTAAACGTGCAAATGCAATATTAATGTTTAACATTTAATATTTCAAATTTCATCTAATTAATCTAATTTCGACCCTAATGAAAAATCTACGAAGGGTGAAATAATATTTGTGAGAAAGAATTTTGGGAGTTGTGCGAAGTGGAAAATAATATTTGTGGGAAAGAATTTCACAGTGCAAACTACGATAGATTTTTAGGTTTGATTTTGTTTGCTCCTGCAATTTTTTTACCTTTTCATCTACTTTGACTCCATGGATGTGATCATGTCTAATTAATCACTCTTACCACCAAATTAGAATGATTTAATTTCTGCCTTGGGCAAAAGACCACCAAATTAGAATGATTTAATTTATGTCTTGCCTGAACCCTTGCTCGGCTCTGCAACAAAGTGATTTCAAGAATATATTTCTAAATGTGTAAAAAGCCACCCTATATCCATCTTAACTCCAGATCTATCAAGCCCCAACAAGGATCAAATCTTTCGAGTTGCAAACCTTTCCTCAAGTTTTGCACTCAAAAAAGTGGTTTGCACCTCTAGATATTTGATCCCTCTTGGTGCTTAATATATCCGGAGTTAAGATGGATCTAGGTTGGTTTTATACATAAATAACACTTATAAAATATTGAAAAAAAATTATAAACTAATTTGAAACCCTAAGTCACAATATTTAACCAGTATATCAATATATTTTGATGTCATCTTTCCCACATACAAGATTGCTCAAACGATTTTCTGCCCAAATATCTATCGTGCATGATATGGCATACTTTGGTCCCTACTCAACGTTCTTCTGTAAGGTTGATAGGATCACCATGCTATTCATATAACACTCATTTTAATATACCACATTTATAATGTGGTTTTGTTTTTTTGATAAAATCCTATGTCACTCCCTTGCGTCTAAGGGTGATGTCATTAGGGAAATTTTGAGGTCTAAAATGGGCCTCCTAAGAAAAATGTACAACCAAATATACTTTGTAAGAACCAATAGGATTCAAGATGATGATGTCAACCATGGGGGATGATTCACTATTTTTGGAGTAAAAAAGTAAAAATAATAAAACTAATTTTTCAACTTATCTCCCTAAGGTTTTACTGAAATTTAGAGCGGGAGTAATAGTTCGATGCAAATTTTAATTAATCATCCAAGGAGTATCCATGTTGCATACTTTCGATGGACCCTGCTACATGAAAAATGAGAAATACATGAAAAAATGTGATTACGATAATATTTTTCATGTATTTCTCATTTTTCTTGTAGCAAGGTTCATTGAAAGTGTGCAACATGGGTACTCCTTGGATGAGGAATCAAATTTTGCATCCAACGAGTGTTTCTGCTTGAAATTTGAGTAAACCCATAGGGAGATAAGTTGAAAAAATAATTTTTCTTTTTTTTCCCTCTAAAATTTGATGATGTAATCTAATATTATTTTATTATTTCCACTATTAATTTATAATTTCCTTAGGAGGCCCCTTTTAGACCTCAAAATTCCCCTAATGTGTTTCCAATTTCACATTGTTAGAGTTTGACAAGCCCAAAGGTGGTGCTAAGTTAGTAATATTTTCCAATTTTCCGATGATGAGATACAGTGTGATCTTGAGAGTTGGAAACATTTCCATCGGTGACATGAGAATAAGAAATCCAATGGTCACTTGTCTCCATGTGTTACACAACTTTACATTCTAAATATGAAATGCAATCAATTAATATTGGAGAACCACTTGAAGCCGCTAGAACCCATTTCATTAGACCTTCGAAACGATCGGTTGAAAAATTAATTCATATTCATTCAATAACTAATGATAGACGTATACAAATTAATTAATGAAAGGAAATGCAAGGAGAAGAGGATGTAAAATAATGGATTGAAGAATTGAAATAAGAGTAGAGGATGTATGGTATCTCATATCTCATAAAATCAACCATGTCTTATATTACATACATACATACCTCTTGTTGGAAAATGTCTGAGAAAGTGTTCAATTAGAGGTGCATAGTTTCCATCCTCTAATCAGTTGAGAACAAATGTATCCGAACTACATTTTCTAGCTCACAACGATCATCAAAACTTAACAACATGTGATGGTAAGACATTTTTGTGGTTTCCAATCTCTTCGAGAGTTCCCTCTCGAGATCATGAATTCCCAACATAATTTTTTTGCAATTGTTTTACTGTAATCCCCTTATCATCATGAAAATGACCAATATGGCCGCACTATGAAACCACCTTCTCTAAAGATGTCGGTCCTTCATATTCAACATCTTTACTTGATCTGATCCATTGGAACAAATGTTAAACACGCGGTCTACTTATGTTCTCAACGTTCATAGCAATGGTGAATTCGGGGATTGTCCAGAGCCACTAGTAAATAAAATTTGTAAGCTCATTGTCTACAATAACAAATAAAACAAAAAATTCAGGGACAAAATTGTAAAAAAAATTTCGGTGGCGTTGCAGACATAGGCCAACACCAACACAAACCTGAAACTCCATGGATGAAAGAGAGCATGGCATAAAAAAATATTCGATAATAGGCGTGGACAACAAATTTCAAACTAAGGAGAGACAAAAAATTTCAAGCTCAAATGGGCTCAAAAAGTGGGGAATATAAATGGAAATCTCCAGATAATAAATTAGAGGTATCGTCACAGAAGACAAGCAATATCAAGGAATGTCGCATCAGTATTTCCTGGTGGAGACTTGAGTCCTTTCCGGGCTAGACAACTCTCCAATTGCATGCCCATGCATGTATGGTGGAGCTGCTATCGGATGCATTAAATGCTCGATCATGGTTCAAAATTGAACCTGTCACAACCTGTCAAGAGGGCTCTAACACTTCTCAGAAGTACTTAAATAAAATTTTCTGTAAAAAAAAATCAATTTATTATTTTTACTGATTTTTTTAAAAATGTAAATAATATAATAAAATTTCAAGTGAAGGGTTGCAACTTGCTAGGTAAATTGTTGGATTATGGATACCCTGGAGGTTGGAAGGGACCCCTGCCCAATGGTATGGTGGCAGGTTCCACCTGGTTGAAACTTGCACTTATGTGAGTGCTTATTGTAATGTATTGGAACATGTGTCAGATATATATATATATATATATATATATATATATATATATATATATATATATATATATATATATATATATATATATATATATATATCAGCGAAATTTTGTAGAAATGAATTTTGAAAATCGAGAGGAAGAAGAATGGAGGCTAACGTTTGAAGTGGAACTTGGAAGCCATTTTCAATGTTAGAAAGGGTGTGATCGATAATCCTGTAGGTCACATGATAGCGGCTTGCAACAACATACGATAATGTGAAGGGTCAACGCATTAGAGAACTTTTGAGGTCTAAAATGGGCCTCCTAAGAAAAATGTACAACCAAAATAGACCTTATAAGAACCAATATGATTCAATATGATGATGTCAACCATGGGTGATGATTCACCATTTTTTGGGGTAAAAACGTGAAAAATATTAAAAATAATAAAATAATAAAACTACTTTTTCAACTTGTATTTTAAACTTATCTCCTTAAGGTTTTACTCAAATTTCAAGCGGGAGTACTCGTTGGATGTAAAATTTAATTACTCATCCAAGGAATACCCATGTTTCATACTTTTGATGGGCCCTGCTACACGAAAAATGAGAAATACATGGAAAAACGTGATTGCAATCACGCTTTTCATGTATTTCTCATTTTTCATGTAGAAGGGTCCATCAAAAGTATGCAACGTGGGTACTCCTTGGATGAGGAATCAAATTATGCATCCAATGAGTGTTCCCGCTCGAAATTTGAGTAAACCAATAGGGAGATAAGTTGAAAATAAGAGTTGAAAAAATAGTTTTTTCATTTTTTCCTTCTAATGATGTAATGTAATCTTATTTTATTATTTCCACTATTATTTTGTAATTTCCTTAGGAGGCCCATTTTAGACCTCAAAATTCCCCTAATGAGGAATGTTCTGTCGCATATCTTTTATTGGAAGATTGAGAATATGATAGTATCACCCATACATTCATGATGTATATGAGAGAAGTTTAGAAACTACTTAATGTTTGGGGGGAGAAATATATGCTCTGGAGGATTTGCAGACACTTAAGCATCATAAAATCCAATAGTGGTGCATTGTAGTTTTAGAGGAAGCTGCAAGTGGTGGTTGGAGAAGTATCTCAACAACTTTTATACAATATTTTTTGCACTCCCTGTCTCATGCCCTGAGCTGTCGAAATTTGTCCCAAATTCCACAAAGTGACAAAATATGTCAATGTGTTCACCATGAAAAACATGATCAGAGCATCCCTGAAGACCAAAAAGAGAAATACCTTTAAGCAATTCTGTAAAAAGCTTGTCACAAACCATATTTGTAGACCTAACCCAGTCTCCATATTTAAATCTTGTCACCTTCACCATTACCTGTGTATAGCGCTGGCAGCGCGGGAATTAAAGTGAAAAATCATGTTCTTCTTCTTCAGGCAAGTTCTCCAAAAATGGAGCAGAAGATTCTCCTACTAGATGCCTCTTGAAGGAAGAGTTGGTAACAATTGAATGAGGATTGGGTCTAGGGCTCCCATTTCAGGCCTTTGATACTACTTTTGGGGAAATTCCCCTTAAGATGTGGACCTTCTTCCCCCTTTTGTGGATCCCTAACCTCTCCTCCTTACCTATAAATGAATTTCATTCTTTCCCCAAATGGTTGGTCAATGCTAGTTACCATTCTAGTGCTCAATTGTGTCTAAATGATGCTGATTTTCTGATGGAGAAAGGAGTGCTTGAAGGTCTTCGCTAGGACTTGGAAACTCATCCAAAGGTGGCTTCCAACATCAAAGCTTAAATGGTTGTATTCTTCTCTTGTTTCGAATAATAATACATTATGTGTTTTCTTTCAATAAATGTGTAAACGATTACTCATTTAGTGTGTTACTCTCTAATATTTCAGATAGTTTATGTTAGAATGCATTATGCTATGTATGTTATTGTCGTCTTTGTTTGATATTCCTTGCAGGTATACATCTGCGACAACGTTAAGAGGATTGAACTAGGAATCGATAAGATCGGGAAATGATACCAACAAGCATTAGCATGAGAGTGAGGTAGGCCATATATATTACTTTGTATTTTTTAATATAAAATAGGAATTTTTGTCTACATTTGTATGGTTTGTTGCTAGATACTATTTTTAAGACTAGAGAGATCGCTTATGTCCGAAGAAGGGAATTTTTGTACAACAAAGACGCCATGAGCAAAGTGAGAGGTTATCTTTCTCTATCTTTTGAGTTGATCAGTGTTATGAGTTGTGTTGTTGTTGAGATTCCATATATTTTTACCAACTTCATATTTGTATATACAGATTGGGTCTCGCTTTAATTTCATATGACATGGGTATTGGCCCTCCAACGTTAATATCTTGGAGACCGCGAAATTAATTGTTGGCATACTTAGTAGCTAGCACCAGGTGACCGATCATTACTTGGGTCTTATGTCATTCTCTTATCTCCTGTCACAAAACATGTTGATGTTGGAAATTCATTACGTCTTCCCTATCATAGCCATTGTTTCCTCGTTATATATGCTTGTTGCCTCGGTCGAGACATGACACCACCCCATAGGACACAACTCACTCAGATGAGGCCAGGCTCCAAATTTCAAATTTACCCTCACTGTAAAGTAAAATTTTGAAACTTATTTATAAAGCCCTATTATCTAGGACTTTTCAATCTTAAACTTATTTGAAATTATATTTCAAATTGAAGCTTAATTTGAAGCCACTATGTATTTTTGAGATAGTAATTTTGAGTAGTTATTGATAAAAATTGATTGGTTAGAACTTTTCAAATTTTTAAGTCTCCAGACCTTATGATGCTTTAGTGTCTAGAAATTAGACTTCTCGAGATTTTCGATGCTTTTAAATGTGATACCCTAGTATTGTTTTCAATGGATTCTCTCTGGCCTTTTTTTAGGCATGCAGTCGCAATAGTTTCTTGAGAATATAAGTACTCTAAGTTGTTTCATTATAATTCATGGCTTCATTTAAGGATCTTAACTACATTTATTATTTTCTTTTCTTTTGGTTGTTTTCATAATATAAGAGAGGGTGTAAATATTTCAAGGATTTGTTCAATCTGACCGGCTATTTGCTTGAGCTAGTGACTGTAAGTATTTTTTGAATTTGAATCTCACTTCATAATATCAACATAAAATAATCTGAATCTCACTTCATAATATCAACATAAAATGGAAGACATAAGAGGTATGGAAATATGCTTCATATGTTAAATTGAAATTGTTAAAGAAGTGTGATAAGCTTTGAGTACTCTTGTAATCTTCATTGAGCATAGTAGAGGTTTGCCTATGCCTATGTAGGTTGATTAATGTGGAATAAAATTTTGAACAAGTATACATGTATCACTATGGTGCAAATCAATTCCATGGTGACTTCTATGGGTCAATTAAACTTTCTATTATAGGTTTTTTCTAAAATTATTTTTCCTTTTATAATCATCTAAAATTATTTTTTCCTTTTATAATAGTTTGTCTATCTTTTCTTTGATATTTCATATTTATTTTTTTATCTATTATTTATTATATTTTTATCTATTATTTAAATATCAATTATTATATTTTTAGTTTAATTAAATATTTATTTTTATCTATTATTTTGTTAATTTTTATTATTAATAAAAAAAAATTCTTCTAGTAAAGAAATTCTGTAAAATTATTCTGTAGAATTCTAACTTTTTACGCATGTATTTAGAAAAAAATTCATAAAAAGAACAAAGGACTATATAAATAATAAAATGAGTTTGAAGTTTGGAAGAATTCTAAAATTTCAAAGCAATAATAATGGTTAAGAGGCTTCGGTGATTAAGAATATGTGCTTCTTTACAAGTAGGCATGTTGATGGTGCTGAAAATTCCTTACAGGAAATCATGTTAAAGATAATATATTGTTGCCAATTGAAATGTCTTTTTTTTAAAGCTTTTCATTATGAAAAGGTTGTATGAATATATTCTCTTCTAACTGAAATTAAGACTAACCCTTCAAATTTGATCATTGGACTAGTGGGCTGGTTATTTTTTTCCATCCTTTGCTAACATTCTTCATGAAGGTACAACAATGATGAAGCCAGGTTGATTAATATTTTGTGCCTTTGGGCCCAATTTAGAAGCAAATAATATTTTCGAGTCTATATGATATTTAATGCACCGTAAGATCCCGACGAATCAACCTTTATCGTACTCTCAAATGTCAGATACCCTCTCACTATTTAATACAGAAAACCATAAATCGTAAGCTATAGAAAAGTAAATGCGGTGAGGCAATATATGCCCATCGTTAAATTTAAACAAATTTTAATCTAGATCTATTGATAGCCCTTTAATACACCCCTCCAGGCAGATATGGACGTACATGACATCCTGACGACCCCACAGCCCTAGGAACTTTTATTAGAGGGCGAATCCCCCTGTTCAATCATATGTACAACTATGGACATGAATATCTCACACAATACGACCAAGTATTATTAACACCGTCAATTCATCATCTGTTATGAAATCATGCTTGGAGAGAAATTACGCCACATACAAGGCAAACATATATGTCTTGTTAAAATTTACTTAGGTTGAACTATTTTATTATAAGAATTTTGTTGATATCATAAGTCTTCCTTAAAATAATATTATACATTTCTCTTTGCAAATGCTAAAGTTATTATATTTTATTATTTTTTAATTCCCTTGGTCTCTTAAATCTCAAATGGCTTCAAATCTCAAATACACACAAACAAAAATATCAAAGTTATTATGACAAAGTTAATATGGAATATCTAATTTCCATTTTTGATTTATTTCATAAGAATATGTTATTAAATAATTTATTTTTAATTATATTTTTATTTTTTAAATAAAATTTTGAAATTATAAATTTAAATTAATATTAAAATTTTTCAAATTTTATGATTAAATATTTTTACAAAAGAAAATTTTGGCATTGAATATTTCTTTAGACTCACAATTATATTTTTTTATTATTAAATTGTACTATAATTTTATCTTAAAATAATTTTTAGTTTTATTCACATGTTTTTTTGCAATTGTTTATTTTTCATATATAATGTTGTTAAATATATTATGATACTTTTTTTGAAGTTAGGATTTTTTGATAGATTAATTGCAGATCTTTGTGATCAAATGATGTATATTTTTCAGTTAGTTTTGTTCTCTTTAATCAATGAATAGATATGGGCAGATGCTATTGAATACACAACTGGTTGTGTATATGCAAAATATATTTTTGTTTACTATATAAATGGAAAAATAATATTATATTTTTGTGTATATGCATATTTTTTTTACATTTTGGAATATTTTTGTTTATTGTATAAATAAATAAAAAATATTATATTCTTGTGTATATGCATAGTTTTTTACATTTTGGAATTTTTTGGGCATATTTTCCAATTTGGCAAAGATTTGTTAGAATCACAAGTTTGAGCTATGTAGTTTACATAATCCAAGTGTCCTCAGTTTTTAAGAGCTTTGAATCCATTTTTAAATAACAAAAAAGACAATTTCACCTAAATTTATATTATCAGATTGCTACCAAAAAATACTAAAAAACAAAAAAGTTACACAACCACAATAATATTCACACATTTCCAAATTCTTTGTAAATAATCGTACAATAACAATAGATAATGTAATAACTTTATTTTCTAAACCCCAATACAGTTAGATTTATGTAATTATTTTTTTACTATATAAATTTAAAAAATAATATAAATTATATATATTCTATATTCCTAAATATTTTATTTTAATTTATTAATTGTGATTTATAAAAGATACTCGTACATCATATAGTCACTTTTATTTTTGCTATTGGGCAAAATTGTATTGAGAATTTTTTTTAAAACGTGGGACATTTCGATTTTACATAATTTAAAATTAATTTCTATCGAATTAATAAAAAGACGAAGGAAAAGAAAGTATAACAAATATATTACGACTCTCGTAACACTGTATAACGGAAGGGACAGCGCACCGGACAGGGATTCAAATTTGAAAAGTCAGTGATGAAGTAAAGTGGTGATATTTATTAATCTGTCTAATTGAATTAAATTCGTTAAATATTATACATTGTTGGAGTAAATCAATCATTGAAATATATTTACTGATGACTCCTTTTCCTACGGTATTGCAATACACAAACAAATAACAAATATGCAGGCTTTGGGTGACGAGTAATGTGCGAAAAGATTGTAATATTTATTATTTAGGTCAATTGTTAATGGATGGAAATTAAATTAATAAATTAATCTGAAAGAGTAGATGAATCATTAAAATATAATAAATTAATCTGAAAGAGTAAATGAATTATTAAAATAATTTAGTAGTTTCTAAACTTGTATTTTACTTAGCTTATTAACAATTAACTTATTGAGAGTGAACATGTCATAAATTAGATGGGATGGTAACAACTTTTCTTCACAACCATTTGAACTATACTCAATTAATAAAATGATATATGTCTCTCGTAATTATTTTTATTTTAAATAACTAATAAATACTATGAAATTAATAAAATGATATATGTCTCTCGTAATTATTTTTATTTTAAAGAACTAATAAATACTATGACCTGCAGCTACTAGTACCTCCAAAATATTGTATTTTTAATCAAAATTTATTGTGGTAATATTTTAAAATCTTGAGATATGAAGCTTTATTCTTATTCTATGAAGCTCGTTTACTTATGAAACGCCAAATATGCTTATCCTTCCAAAATTTCAAATTCCTCTGAAAACTAAGTCACCAAAGTCACTATAAATATGCTTATCCTTCCAAAATTTCAAATTCCTCTGAAAACTAAGTCACCAAAGTCACTATAGCCTGAGTAAAGTTTCATAAGACTAATAAGAAAAGTATCATTCCTCCAATAACAAACTTCCAAAAGATTGGATGCCTATATTAAAGTGAATTTAAAAAGAAAATAGACATCTATATTCATTAACTATGTCTTTCAATGAAAAAATAAAAATTTTGAAATATGTATATGGGTGAACATAATGGTGATTCTCAGCTGATTTTCATTAGTAATTTGAATTTGAATGAATTTCATCATTGCTAAACTCAAACTGGAACCTTGTGACTTAGAATAATAGTCTAAAATTTAATCATAATGATTCTCATTGTTTGTGTAATGTGAACCTACCTACCCCAATACCCCAATATTAATTGAAGCACAATTTAGAAAGTAAGGACAGTTGTTTCATAATGTTTCGGGTTTTTTAATCAAGTTTAACTTCACATTTTTTGTTGTCCAAGTGGGGCAAAAGATAAAGAGAGATGGAAGTTGATTGGTTCCATATTGTTGTGAAAATGAATTTATGGTTAGATATATAGTTATCTTTATTAAAAAGGACAAAAGAAAATGTTTGGACTTTAGAAGTGCAAAATTTTTCTAAAGTTTAGAAAGAAACAACAAACATTTTTGTAAAAAAATTATTAAAACATAAAATAAATTGTGTGTTGTAGTTCCTAAAACTATAAAAGATATAACATCTTCCTAAAATGACCACAAATCTCCCTAGAATGGTTTGAAACAAATATGCATAAACCTTGGATGTCTCTAGAAATCCTAAAACAACTTTAAATGGTCCCAAACAGCTACAGCTTTACCAAGGCCCAAAACATACAAATGAGATAACTTTTCTATACAGTAATTAAAAAAAAAAAAACTAGAACGTGCCAACATTATTTCAAAATTTATACACAATTCAATTCTAGAAAAATGAACACAATTATGCCCACACTATTGATTAAGATGAAGTTTGTTTTCTCTAGCATCTATACCATTTTGAGAATCTTTAAGGTGTAACTATTGTTTGGATTATTTTTCGAAATCTCGTCCTCCACTACTTTTTGGAAATACTTATGTTTATTTTGGGAATGAACTCCCAAAATTCATTTTCCCTTGGCCATAATCTCTATATATACTATTTTTAGTCTCGTGCGTGAACTTTAAAATCTCATCTCATTTCATTTTTAATAAATGAAAAATATTTTTGATATATTGATTCTATTCATAGAGTGACAAAGACATAAATAGGGACATATGTTAGCAATGTGTGTTTAACATCGATTGATGCTAATCTTTCTTTATAGATATGCAAACACCGTAACCTTTGAAAATGATTCGACTTGGTGCATATAGAGTGACAATGACATAAAACCAAATGCTCGTATTTTCAAACATAGTGATAATGATGGGTTTCCTATTTTTCCACGTGGATGAAGAAGCACAACAATGACGCCGCAATTTTTCTTAATAGACGTGGGAATTGTGAAGTACAAGTTCCACTTTTTCTTTATTAAATGAGAACCACATTTTCTTTAAGATGATGGAAAAATTTTAAACTTTGTAACAATGGAATGTAAGCTTTATGTAATATGTATTAATGTAGGAAATAACATTGATGATATGTGTAAATGAAGTTTCATGTGTAATATTAATGTTATAATATGTATTGATTTTATAATTTTTATATTTTATTAAAAATATATATAATTTAATTAATTTATTTATTAAATTATTTGTGTTTATTTTAGAGATGATTATAAGTTTGATTTTTAGTTTGAGAAATCACGATTGAGAGGCATTTAAGTTTTTAAAATTATTCAGAGATTGTATTTTGTTTGGGCCATACCAGCCTTTAATATGACTGGATTTTTGCCACAGAATTTCGAACCGGCAACTTTCACATTTCACATCATGGAGTGACTTAACAATACATTCCATTACTGTCTATTCTATGCATTGTAGAAAATTTTATTCGTTTATTAATACTATATAAAATAATATATTTAAAAATTATAAACTAAATTTTGAGCATTTTATTTATGATATTTAAAATTGATAGAAAAAACTTATTCTTGCTATTAATATATTTATGTATTGGAAAAGGCTTTGATACAACACTATAACAACAATAAAAGTTATCTATAAGATACTCAACTACTAACTTAGAGTTTGGTCCATAAATGTAGATTAGTTGGATCATTTCCTTAGCCCCCATTGTTACTATTTGGCCATCTAGATTTTTCTCGTCCACCACAACGTCAATTCCCCAAATTGCTTTGACAAGTGCTTTATATTTTCAATTAATGAAGTCCAATTTGTCTAATGGAGTTTGTTGCTAAGTGGCTAAGTGCCTTGTTCTTCCACTACCTGCACAATCAAGGATTTATTGTGCCATTACAATTCTACTAACTTGAAATATTTAGTGTCATTGCTGCAAGAAAATCATGTGTTAAGAATCTAGTCAACATCATATCATTAGAGAAGGTATTAACAAATTTCTCCTTGACCAAGTTTTCAATTCAATCTACCTCGTCCTTGACTGAAGTTGAAAACTATATGTTGTATCTCTTTGCAGCTTCCAATTCATATGTTTTGGCTCTAATTTGCTTATGAGAAGGGATCCTTTCATTCTAGTTTCAACATCATGATAACTAACTCCTTCTAGTTCCATTAATTTTGCTACCACCAACATTAGGCTTATCGTTTATCTGATGTTCATTCATTTGTTATAAATTGAATCTTCTCAAATGAATGGCCACAAATCAAGGACTAAGAATTGACCAAATGTCAAAGAGTTAATCCCAACTAAATCCCCATCTCCCAAAAAATTGGCCATGAAATTAAAAAGGAATAGTTTAACTCTCTAATACCAATCCAAACTCTAGGTATTGATGGCTTCCCCCCCACTAATAACCTAAAACCAAGCACCTAAGAAAATGAGGCTTTCCTCTCGCATAGGAAGCTATCTGTGCTGCCTCTGCATAGCTTCTGTAGGAAATATCGCCCTTTTGTTGTTGATTCTATGGAATTGGAAGAATTACTACTGACTCATTGTCTCTGCTTCCCTTATCTGGCTCAAACTCTTTCGTCAATCCACTATTGCTCTCTAGAAAAATCAAACTGCCCAAGGAAATCGATCTCAAGTTGTTGTTAGTATGAATTCTTTGTCGAAGCGTACGAAAAAGAACCACTTTAGCTACGCATAACTAATAGCCCTAACAACAATAATGGCTGCAAAACATCTTCAGATCTGCAATTAGTAGTTAAATTGCTGCAACAAACAGATCTATAAATGGAAAGACATTAAGCAGTAAAGTAAAGAGTTTGCTCCATGCATCCAACAGACAAGACAAGAACACGATTTTTGAATGAATTTTTATATTACAGGGCACCCGGGAGGAAACAAGAAGGTGTATCCAGATCTCCTCAATGGGATGGGTTCTTTGTAGTCCTCAGCACTTCAGATCTAAGCTTTCTTTCTCTTGTAGATGTAGAAAACCCAACAGAGAAGGAGCTCACTAAGGAACAATGGCAAGAACATTCATAAGATTCCGCAGTGATCTATATAAACAAAGGTGAATAATTATGAAAACTCCTCCTATTTATAAATAAACACTGTCTCCTTCAGATTCCAGCGATTAAAAACAATGCAATCATGAATTCAGATCCACCTCTATGGAATATTTATTATTATTTGTTGGAGGGAAAGGGTGTTTGACTTGGGTCAAATCCCTTGATTAGTGAAAAATAAATAAATAAATGATTTATTTATCTTTTTAAGGAAGTGGTTGAGATATAATCAAATAAATAATGATTTATTTGATTAATGGTGGTTGATTTGGTCATATTTAACAAGGAATATTATTAAATAATTATTCCTAGAAAATAATAAGATAACTATGGGTTTATCTCATTAATTTCTTTGTTTTTGGGTTAAACATGACTGGGAATAATATTTAAATTATGGTTTAATTAATTATTCCTTTTGGGGTTTCCTAATTAACATAGTGAAAGCAGTTTTACTTGGGGTAAAACTGGTCTTACATGGTGTACTTGGGTCCATCTAATGATGAAAGGTTAGATGACCAAAAAATGGTGTAACAGATTGCCCCCCAGCGTGCGAGTGTCAGGAGAAAATCGTAGGACCGAAGTACGTTGTAAGAATACAATCACTAGACAACAAAAGGGTATGTCAGAGAGAGAAATATGAGGTAGATAGTGTGCTGAAGGACTAGACCCTGAGGAGACGAGACTCGCAGGTGCAACAAGTCTCTGTTATGAGAGGGTACCTGTGCTGAAGGCGGCGGGGGAGGCATACCTATGCCCGCCGTGACAAAGTACAAAAGAATAGTGTGTCCAGTGAACAAGGGACCGAACCAGAGAATACAGCTGGCATAATCAAGAGCCAGATAAAAATACAATGAATAGTCTCACATACATGCTGTGCCTGGGATAACAGCCAGGACTAGTACAATATCATCTGAGTACATGAGATAAATACAACCCCAAATGCCCCCTGTAAATGGGGAAGGCTCACAAAATCTGACTGGTACATGCAAATCATAGAGGTGCTGCAAGTGGCTAAGGCCAACATCATCAAAATCTGGAGCGGCATCAAAGGCCGTGTCGAAGAGGCTCATCCCCGGCATGGGCTACCCATAGTGTCACCCTCGCGGAGGCCGCCTAGAGACTCACATCGGGGCCGCGACCATCAAGAGCTGCTGCTGGGTCACTGGACTGTCCAGTATACGAATCTCGATCATGCTGAAAGGAGCTGGAGAAGCAATCAAGTCGAAGGGAAGTGAGAGATCCCCCTGCCTGATCCGAGGCACCGAACAAGAGTGGAAGCTGGAACCAAGGTACACCGCCCTCTAGACCTTGCTTCTGGAATAAATGTGCTGATGTCGACAGAAGGAGGTCCGCCGTAGGTGAGGTAATGAGAGATCCTCAACTAAGGCACGAGAGAAGAACAATAGAGCGACAGACAGACTGACACTAATGATGATGGTGGAAATGGGAAGGATGGAGTGGCGAATGGACGACTTCCCTTGTTAGAGCATAAAGGGCATGAATGACATGGCAGCGACTGACACAATATCGAAAGGGACAGGGGACAGTGGGGCTGAAGGTCATGAGATGCGACACAAAAGAGGAACCAAGCAAAAAAGAATGGAGGGCTATAGTATGGTGTAAAAGGATGCAGGATAGACTCCATGAATGCAATGATGACTCAACTCGGATGCTCTAAGCAAGGGCGACTAGATAGTGCTGCCACACAATAAAGGCCCCAATGGGGGGTCATAGAAGCATGAGTACAAGGTGGGTACTCATGATGAAAATCAACACGAACATGGACAAGTAAGGGGGCGATATGGTGCCCCAAGTACAAGTGGCGTAAGTGAGGAAATTCGATTTTAAGGAGCGGTGAAGTGATCCTTCGTGGAAAAATGTGTCCGGGTGAAGTATCAAATCACCAAAAACTAAGGAAAACCCATTTGAGAGCTCGGTGAGATCTATCCAGCGGTGCTGACGGTTCGTCGAACGGGGCTACGGTGTGGTCGCAGCAGTCAAAAGAAGAAACAGGGGTTCTCTTTTAATGAGGCGGTTTTCCCTCCAAAATCATTCATTTGCTATTGTTGCTGTGGTGAATGTGGAGAGGAGAGAAGGCCCTAAATCTTGCGGTGAACGTAGCGGACAAACTGACCGTTGGATTCGAGACCGTCAGCTTGGAGGCTAGAGGCCCAACTCTGTTTCTTGCATTTTGATGGATTACAGATTAGAATGAGGCCTAAAATCCCCCGAAGCAGCCCCCTCCTTCATCTTCTGATATTCTGCCCACTTTTGGGCAAAGAATGCACCGTACCGTGTATTAGCAAGTGCGACCTGTCCGCAAATGGCGTAAACCCAAGCACCCGAGATAAGGGTCGAGGCCAGGCTTTATGGCCTGTAGCGGGATCAGGCGGTGTGGTTATGGTGTTCTGATCCGTACCCCCGACAAAAGATATGCGGTGGTTGTGCAGCATTGCGTAGTTGCGGGTCAACCTGAGGAGATCCCAGAACATTTTGACAGATCCAGCCACTGTGTATGCTCAAACGATGGTCAATAGCATATGGTGCCCTCTCGGATGTGTGTAGGGGCAAGTGGTGCCCCCTAGAATGTATGGGGGGGCATATGGTGCCCCCAGTTTTTTGGAACATGCTATGGGCATGTCGTATGTATCAGAGTAGATGGACTCATCAATATATGGTTTGCGACACATATTATGGATATGCATCGTCTTTTGATGGTTGATTTAATGTTATTGTCTTGTATGACTTGTGTGTGATAAATGCCAATCTAGAACATGGTTTGCAATACTATCTACGTAGTGATTTTGGTCTCTGGGTACATGGTTGAAAGTGATGGTTTCAAACGCACGTATTAAGACTTTCACTCGTAAATAGCGTCTGAACAGCACATGGTTATGCACATGATAAACACCATTTAGTTGCATTACAAGAAGCAGGGAATCCAAACGAACGTGCAGATGGCGGATGCGATGCAACAAGGCATCGGCTAATAGGCCACACGCTGCATCATATTCGGCCTGATTGTTGGTGGCAGAACCAATGCATACCCCGTTAGACAGAACGAGGTCATGCAAGGGGGTGAAGATGGCCCACCCTGCCGAGGCAAGATTCCTGGAGTAGCGACTTGCACCGTCGGCGTAACTGATAAAGGGTGTGGACGGGGGGTCCTGCAAAATGGTGTGACAAGACAATAAAAGAGGGGATGAAAGGAAATGACGGCAGCGTGAGGGTACAGAAGTCATCGAGCAGTAATGGCAGGGGGAAAGGGCAGGATGATCAAGGCTCACACAAGGTGATGTATGAGAGCTATCAGAAACATGGCGAGGACTCGGGCTGCGGAGGTCAACGGAGACACAAGTGGAGTGATCTCGGGTATCAACGGACACAATGGGGAAGGCTGCAGACGGGCTAGGCTCCGGGTGTCATGCAAAGGAGGATAGGTAAAGAATGGTGACCGTAGACTCCGTCATCTGAACATCAGGGGGGGGGGATGTGGATCGGAGCGGGGGGATCCTCAGGCTGGCCTGAAGCATACTGCGCGAGAATGGGAGAGGCGGATTGATTTTGTTCAACCTCATACTCGCGGATCACCTCAAGGGAGGCGCGGTAATGTGTCAGGTGAGGACAATAATGGGAGTAGTGGGCATGGATACCGCACAAAGCACAAGGCTTGTTGGTGCGGAGAGTCTTGGCGTTCTTGGGGACGGTCGAAGAAGGAGTGGGAGTTTCAGGGACCGTAGTGTCGGGGAACGCGAAGTTTACCATGGGTCGGATACGAGGTAACTCGGGACAAGCATGGGTGGCATGACCAATGACATCACATAAGGCACAAGGCTTTGGGGGTGGAGAAGGAGCCGGGTTGGTCGTGGTGGTTTGGGCTTTGGTTGCCCCCTTGCGGGCTTTGCCTTTCTTCCCGGGAGCCGACCCAACAGGAGAAGGGTCCTGTGGAGGTGCTGGGGGCACAGTGGCTATGGAGGAAGCGAGGGGGACCGGTTGAACCGGTGTCAAAGCCATGTAAGGTTTGGGGTGACCAGGGGGGGTGGCGGCTCGGGGGTCAAGGTACCAAACCGGAATACCCAAGGTCAAGTTAGGGAGAGAAAGGGTGGCCATGACGGGGACGGAATATACTCCGGGAGGGGGAGCCAAGAAGGGGATCCGTCCAGCAGGGTAATGACCAGGAGGAACGGCTCCAAGATGGTTAAGGCCAGGGGGGACCGAGCCTGGAGGATAAAGAGGTTCGGGGGTGCCAGCTGTAGGGGGAGGGCCAGAAAGAGGAGGTCCGTCTGGCTGAGATGGATGTCTAGGAGCGGGTTGCGGAGGGCGGGGAGGAGGGTGCGGGCTAGCCGAGGCAGGCCGTTTATGGGCAGCCTGAGACGATTGCATCATGCAAACATTCGACAAGCGGGGATCAGTAACAGGAGGGGGAGGAAGGTGAGGAAAAGTACCAAGCAGGGTGGAATCTTTATAGACGCCGGGGGAGACACTGGTCAAAGAATCGACGGTTTGCTTGTTGGCTACAGAAGAGATGGTCGTCTCGGAGGCGGATGGAGACGGCGGCTCATGATACGATAGCCGGTCAATGGTGACTATCTTTCCATTATGTGGAAAAGACATCTTGCGGAAACCGCGGATGGGACAGCAGACATGGCATAGGTGTAGCTTCGCCCCAATAGAATGTTGTAGTCTAGAGGGGCGTCAATGACTTCGACGTCAACGCAAACAGTCTTACCGGCGAGGGTGATGGGACAATTACGAAACAGGCCAATAGGCTGGGAGGCATGACCGTCCCACGCTCGAAGGGTGATCATGGAAGGGGCCAGCTCAGGGGATCCGAGTTGCTTCCAAACCGAAGCGGACATCACACAGGTGGATGCCCCCTCATCAATTATACACCGGGATACAGTGGCGTTCCGGATTTTGACCGGGATTTGGAAAGCAACGGAAGGAGGAAGAGGAGGGTGGTCCGAGTGAGTGGCGTCGAAAACAATCATTTGGTCATCAGCAGGATCAACAGTGCCCACGGCAGATAGTAGAGCCTTCCTTTGAGAAGGGCACGACTGGAGGAGTTCCAGTGTGGAAATGGCAGCAGGGGATTGTGCCAAATCATCTACTATACGGTATGATTGAGCGGCTCGACCGGAAGCAGCATTTTGGTGTAATGGACCCTTTGGAATCTTTGGGTGAACCTCAACTTTGGGTTGAGGGATGTATCAGGGGCCAGCCTGATGTCGAAAGAGGCTCTGTAGAACCTGAAGATGGAGGCTCGGGAGCAGACTGAGCAGGAGGCTTGGGGTACTGGCGAGACCGAGTTTGAAGGTGAAGGTCGACGGAAGGGGACGGATCGGAGCGCATCACAAGGATCTGGTAGTCAGAGGAACCAGAAATGGACGAGGGTGTGGCTGCATGGCTGTCGGGGGGTTGGGTAGCCACGAATCCCTGTTGAGGGAAAGGATCAGTGAACACAGCTGGCGGGGTAGTGGCCACATTAGGAGGAGCGTGAGGGGAGGCGTGTTGTCCGCGCAATGTGGCTTGAGACTCCCACATCTGTCGCATCTGGGGTAAGAGAGGACAATCGTGAGTGTAGTGACCGTAAACACCGCAACACGAACAGGGCTTGTTTGTGCGAAGCGGTCTGTCCGGACTGGGCGGGATGCCCTGAGGCTGGTTGCTAGTGTTAGGGTCCATACCAGAATTGGGTCCTCGGTTACCGGGGGCAGATGGGTTCTGGTTGCCTCGCCGCCTTCTTTGAGAAGAAGGGGGATGAATCGCACCCTGTTGTGCAAATACTTGCCCTGGAGGGGGTTGTATGTGCTGTTGCAGGTTGTGAGGAGGCAAGGGAGGTGGAAGCGCATATGCTGGAGGAGCTGGCGCACCAGACTGTGGATAAAAGTAAGGGTTGGGTTGGGTGACATTGAGGTAAGCAGGAGGTTGGGAAAAAGGAGGAGGCATGCCGTATCCTGGACACATGTTGCCGGGAGGGGGAAGAGTGCTTGAGGTGCTGGCCCCTCCCTGAGGGAGACCATGGCTCATAGGAGGGTGAGCAGATGGGTGGGAAAGAGATCCAACAATACCGTCGGCGGAATGAGATGCCCCCGGGGCGTTAGCGCCACCGGGCCTGGGGATGTTAGGGAGAACGGTATAAACATAACCAGATTGAGCGTAGATCAGGTCATATTTTAAAGCTATTTGGAGGGCGGCTTCTTCAGATTGAGGAAAGTGAGAGGCGACATCTTTGCCGATGGGAGATGGGAGGGTGCGAAGGAACCAGTCCATGTAAACCCGATCTTTAAAGGGAGGGGCTCGACATAAGCTCCGTCTTCGTCGCCATTCCTGAACATGGGCAGAAAGGCGTGTGGAAGAGGATTGCTTAAATGAAGTCAAGAGCTCCGTACCAGTGTCGTATCGGAGAGGGAGCGGGAAGTACGACAAGAAGGCTTGGGCAAGAGTCTCGAACGTGGTATGGGAGGAAGTGGCCTGCTCGACATACCATTTAGAAGCTTCGCCGGTAAGCGTGCGTTGGAACAAACGAAGACGGATGGAGTCATCGGTAATGGAGTTGGAGGAACACCACATGTGGAAAGACCGGACGTGATTGGTTGGGTCTTCGCCATTAAGGCCCTCAAACTTAGGGATATCCGAGGGTAGCTTGGTGGGCATAGCGGGCCAGGTAGTATTATGGTGAATGGGGTCATTAATCAACTGATGGAAATCGGGGAGGCTGAGGCCTGCAATGTACGGCAGCACAGGGGTGGCCGGAGTAGTGGTTGTGACGGTTCTGCTAGAAGTAGGGCCGGCATTGGGGCCGGGAGAACCGCTAGCATTAGGCCCTGATCCGGACATGGTGAAGGTAAAAGGGGGAGAACCGGAAGGAGAAGGGGGACCCGATGAATCAAGAGAGGAGTCGGAGTGCGGACTCGAAGGTGGACTGGCTCGACGACGGCGGTGCGGAGCAGGTCGATCAACCGGAAACTGAGGATGAAGGCCAAGAAGTCTCCGGGAAAGGCGCCTTGGGGGCGCAATGATGACAGGAAGAAGGAAATCGACAAGGGCAGAAAGGGACAGAATCAAGAAGGTCAAGGGCAGATAAGGTGCAGTGACGATTGATTTTAGAGTCTTTGCCAGGCGGTGTAAACCAGGCGCTTCTTCACTTAGGGTCAGTGTGTGGTGTGCGTTAATTTTAATTTTTAAACCCTTTCCGTTGTTTGAGAGCAAGAAAAAGTGTGCGACGTAGCTGAAAATAAACCTACAGAGAACAGAATAAAATGCTGAAATAACAGAAAAATAACAGCTACGCATGCATCTATCTAACCCAAGAAGGTGGGACTCTCACAACTATGCTGAAAAGAAAGGGAAAAACTATGGAAACACACACAAAGGAGGCTCAACAGATCTAGGGTCAAAGGGGACAGAGATCTGGAGGATAAAGCTGCAGACAAGGGGTGCAGATCACAGCCAAGAGACAGAGGCAAGGTGGCTGGAAAAAGGGAAATCAGCAAAAAACCGGGGGGGGCAAGGCAGAGGCCTTTGGAAGAGGTCCAAACAAAACGACAAGAGGTGATTTGAAAGGAAAAGAGGCTAATTTCGATGGATCTGAAAGTGAGGTAACAGATCTGGAAAAAGAGGGGGCTGAAGCTCTGAAACCGACGGCTGAAACAGCTGAAACTCTTCCACAAAAAGTGGAGGGTACTAAAGCCCTAAGGGGTTGGGTTCCACTTAGATGAGTAAAAACAGATCAGATCTTGGTCAAGGCGGGCTGAGACAGAGGCCGGAAACCCCTGGCGTGTCGCGTTGGTAACCCGTAAAATTGGTGTAAATGTCGGAAAAAGGTGTCACATACTCATCTTGTCCTTTAGGGTCGTGAACAGGGCCGAAACGTGCTACCTGTGCTCTGTGTTTTGGGCCAAAGGTGCGACCCCCGGCTCCGCTGTTTCGGCGGCATTTTCCGAAAGTTGCCGTCTCGCCATAACAGGTCGCACCTGCGCAATAGGGCCATAAACACACGGAATTTAGAAATTTTAAGTTTTTAGGTTTTTATGTGAGAAAAATGACATGAAAAGAGAAAAACTAAACAGCTGAAAAGAAGCCCTAGGGCCTGAAGTAGCTGGATATGCAGGAATATGAAAAACGACAGCGGTCGTAATTTAAAACCCGTGTGGAGTCGCCATTTGTTAGTATGAAATCTTCGTCGAAGTGTACGAAAAAGAACCACTTTAGCTACGCATAACTAATAGCCCTAACAACAATAATGGCTGCAAAACATCTTCAGATCTGCAATTAGTAGTTAAAGTGTTGCAACAAACAGATCTATAAATGGAAAGATATTAAGCAGTAAAGTAAAGAGTTTGCTCCATGCATCCAACAGACAAGACAAGAACGCGATTTTTGAATGAATTTTTATATTACAGGGCACCTGGGAGGAAACAAGAAGGTGTATCCAGATCTCCTCAATGGGATGGGTTCTTTGTAGTCCTCAGCACTTCAGATCTAAGCTTTCTCTCTCCTGTAGATGTAGAAAACCCAATGTAGAAGGTAGAGCTCAATGGGAGCAACAATGGCAGAAAATGAGACCGAGTGTATAGATCCAGAGTGATCTAGTATGCAACAAAAGGTGAAGAATGAAGGGGAAAACCCTCCTATTTATAACAAAATATTGGGTCATTCTAGATCTTGGTGCATGATTAAAATAATGTTAACCAAATATAGATCCACCTCTATGGAATATTTTATTATTATTTGTTGGAGGGAAAGGGACTTTGACTTGGGTCAAAATCCCTTGATTAGTGAAGAATAAATAAATAAATGATTTATTTATCCTTTTAAGGAAGTGGTTGAGATATAATCAAATAAATAATGATTTATTTAATTAATAGTGGTTGATTTGGTCATATTTTACAAGGAATATTATTTAAATAATTATTCCTAGAAAATAATAAGATAACTATGGGTGTATCTCATTAATTTCTTTGTTTTTGGGTTAAACATGACTGGGAATAATAATTAAATTGTGGTTTAATTAATTATTCCTTTTGGGGTTTCCTAATTAACATAGTGAAAGCAGTTTTACTTGGGGTAAAACTGGTCTTACATGGTGCACTTGGGTCCATCTAATGATGAAAAGTTAGATGACCAAAAAATGGTGTAACATGAAGCATCTACCCTACGTCTGGTCCAATTATGGAATGCTGGTTATATGTATTAACTATTGGAAGAGGTGTGGTACTAGTTATAATGACTGGTTGCAATCAGTGAGACCTCGCTCCAGTTTCACATATGTAAGAAAAAAAACACCAACAGAAATTTCCAGACCATGGTCCTATGCCATTCACACTTACTTATGGCATTATGTCAACAAGTAGCTTGCCACGTATGATGTCAATAGTATTTATTCGGCCACCAAGAATATCGGGAGTATAGTCTTCTTCATAGGAAGTCAAGTGTTCCAAAAATATAGGTTATGAAGTCATCAGTTCTGCAGAAAATCCTAAGTTGCATGCATCAACCGAGCTCATGCATGGAAAACAAATATAACCTGTAATAGAGGAGAAAGAGGCCTAACTCATTACATCAGGTGACGTGAGTCAGGATTCGTGCTATAAAGCACTTTATGATCTCAGTGTTACTAGAAGCTATCTGAAAACATTAGTGATCATGAACATTTCATGTGAGTAGGCCTTAGGAGCATGGAAAATTTTAGGGGCGAATATTCGCATGTGGGCTAATTTTCCATCATTTTTCCAAAAAAAAAGATTCGCCAATTTCCATTTTTTTATAAAAATTATTCACCCAAATTTTAAAATATAAATTTATTTTACGTTAAAATTGGCCAACGTTATATAGAGAGTATATATAATATCATTATAAATTTTAATGATTTTACAAATACATCAGTAAACATTTTATAGTTTGCATATTAGGGACTAATGAGATTCGCCATTTTTTTAAACTTCAAGATAATTTTCCATCCTTAAATTTTCCCCGCTTGTCCTATGTCCTCAATTTCAACATCATTCTTAAGACGGAACTCTGACTGTTCATGAAAATCTTCAATGGGAGAAACCATATCATGTGATACATGGATGTTTAAAAATGACTTTTCATGCATTACAACGACAATTTCTTGTATATCATCATGCATAAACACAAATTTTTGATCATTTAAATCTGTAGCAAGAAATTTTGGGACATAAACTCGTAGATAAAAAAGTTATCGATTATTGTCTATTGGTGCTTCCTCATGACAACCTTCAAGCATACTCAAGGAATCGACCTACTCCTCATGATGAAAAGAAACATGTTTCACATAAGATTCTCCTTGCTTCTGCCCATTTTCATGTTACTTAGCATTCAAAGGTTCAGAAAATGAACAAAGTGAAGAGCCTTGTAGCTGAACATCTTTATGTTCCTCTTTATCATCTAAAGATTGGAAAATATGCTGCAAATTTTCACAAATTTGATGGGATATAACTTGGTTGTCAAAGTGCTGATCTATTTTATCTTCAAGCGAAGAAGAGACATCTTCTTGCTGGGAAATTTCTTGATCATCATAACATATAGCTTACGAAGAAAATTCATAAATTGCATCTAATATCTCCTCATCAACCATACATTCTACATCATCGTGAATGCTTTTAATATATTGAATGGAACCTTTCCAAATATTGGAACGGTCTTGAAAAAGTGATGATAAAGGATGATACTTTCCGCAATGTTCAAAAAAATTCTATGGAAATATTTAAGAGAACACAAGCTTCCTGATTTCAACCCTTCATACCATACTCTAGATTTGTCTTCTAGGGGGTAGCCATAAACATCTTCAGGAAACTCAACCCTTAGTCTACATGTATGTATGTGGAATTTAACCAAATTCAGACCAACATCATCTTTCTTTTCATCTTTGAAAATGGAAAGATGGTTTAACCAATCAACATGAGGCATAGGATTTTGAAAACCATAGATGTGATACCAATCCATAGGAGCATACCTGGGATTTATTCTTGCAGTAAAACTAATCTTGGAACTTCATCAAGCTACTGATATTCAAGCAGTGGAGTCCCCATGAAGATTTTAATTTCTGAATTCTTTAAGAATGGAGTCGCCAAGGTAGAAGTACAACCTTGAATATTTTTTTATCTTTTGTTACCTTCAAGGGTTCAGTAACTTTGATTGAGCACAATTTTTTGGTAAAATGTAGCTTTAGGCTCCTGACAGATGCACCAAAATTTTATCACCAAACTAAGACTAATTGGGCTGCTCAAAGGTCAATTTAGTGTAACTATTTCAAACCACTTAGGTTTGGAAGTTAGCCCTTCCAACCAGAGAGGGCTCTCTCAAGAACCAAAGTAAGATATTCAATAAACAAGCTTAAAATGAAGATGGCTAACCCTTAAATGTCTTTTAGATGATTTTTTTGCAGGTGAAAGATGAGTGAGGGCTGCCATTGGGCATGGTGTCAGTATGGAGACTCAATTACATAAAAGTATAATTCATGGAAGCTGAGGCACATGAGTTCTTATAAAACAATTCTGACAACAAAAAAGATACACAAAGGAAGTTGGAGCATAATAATTTATGAATTCCAAATAATTATGTATGATCAAGTTGAGATAAAATTGAAAATATAAATTAGACAAACACATAATAGCCCAATCAGAATCTCAAGTCTGAACAGAATTCTTCTGCAATTGTATATTAACTGAGTGAAAAAAAAAATTACAATATTAGCTTTGTTCGTTACATCCATCAACCCCTCTCTAATTCTCAAAACTTCTCATTTATAGAGTGAGGACTCATTAAAACAGTTTTCCACCTTGATAGCTTTGAATTCCTACCAACGAGACCTATTTCAAATAGGATTACATCACTTAGAGACTTCATAGGGATTAAATAGCTCAAAAAATCACTTTAATAACCCTGATCGAATGTAACAAAATAATTTTTTGATTGTATTGGACTGCTGATGTGTTATCATGCCATGTGTATGCTAAGTTGGATCTCTTCCAAGTCGAATTCTAATTTTTTTACACAAATCTGGCTAGTGAAAATTATGAAAACTATGCCTCAAATATGAGTGCATAATGTCCAAAACCTGATGGATTTGCGAAACCTAAGAGAGTTTTTTGTATATGGTACTGTATTGAAGAAAATACTCCTTCATATTTCAAAAATTATTTTTCATTTAGTCAGAAATTGAAGTTGAAGTTGACTTCTAAAACAGTCATGTACAAGAAATTTCGTAGCACCCATTTCGTAGCAAACTCCAAAATCCAACTTTTGCATAACCTTTGACCTTTCTGAATATTGGAGGGTATTCCTTGGGTCTAATAATGTAAACACATGTCTTCATTCACCCCTGTCATGATATTTTTTTGGAAGTTTTACCTTAAAACATTCTACACCGAGTTCGTAGCGAAAACTTGGCTTCAAGCCTGGAGCTCGCTACGAACTTTCCTAACTTAAACAGTTTTTGCAAATTTTTCTCTTTAGCTCCAAAAAATTTCTTGTATCTCTATAACGAACTTAACATGGTCCCTAAGATAAAAAAATGGCCAAAAAAGGTGTGTCTTACCATATTTCAAGGGGCAACAGGGTCATCCATTACAATCATCTTGAAACTATTTTTCTTTAATTATGTTTGCACCATCTCCATTGAAACAAAATGACATGCTGAGGTGTCAAAAACCATGATTAGATGGAAAAATTTCATGATAGATTTCAGGTCCTTATATTCCAAATTTAAAGATGAATTGTGTATCACTAAAGTGTCAAGAATGATGTGCTGGCAACCATGTCATCCTTATGAAGTGTTTTGTTGAGTTGTCCTCATCAACAGTTGTCCCAATGACACTTCACAATATTTTTTTGTCACTCATCTCCTTCCTCAAATGCATCAAATGCCTCAAAAAGACAAAAAAATTAGCACGTTGGAAAAACAGAGCTTTTAGGCAACTTCGTAGCGAATTCCGACTATTTTACACTGATTTCTCTACGAACTTTGGTAAAAGTGTCAAATTCACTCTAATGACAAGATTTTATCATGCATGAGGTATTTTTGGATTTTTCTTTGACAGTGACCCCTATCACATGAATGATGACCTTCAAGACCCTTCACATATGTGATTTTTTTTTTTAAATTTAAGAATTGAAAAGATCATATTCAACCCTAACTTAACCTAATTGACTCATGACTCAAAACAACCCTAATGGTTATCCTGGATAACAAGCTATTTGAAAATAATATGTATCAATCCTATAGGCATTTTTCAACACATCTGTTGAACTTACTATAGTCTGTGTGATCTTACTTAGTTATGCATTAAATAAAGTAAATAACCATAAACAAGACTACGCTATTCAATTACAGATCAAATCCCTTATTTAGCATAGATAGTCATAAATAGTATGAAAAAAAGAAAACACATCAATATAACTCAGATCTTCTCAAGATTTCTTTCATTAATAACCAGATATTTTGCATACATTTAGTTTCACCCCGCGCACACAACTGCAAGGGTTTGCGCACACAACTGCAGAATTTCTAAGGTCTCTACACACACAGTTGTAGGAGCCTTTCCTCTAACCGAAAAAATAGACTCAAAGCAATATTACATCGAAATGCATATCATAAGATCTAATATTTAAGATTACTTGCCTTCTTTCACATCTTACTACTTCTATGACTTATATCTAGACTCCTTACATAGATTTGGAATTTACAATACCATGGTATAAAACCATGGGAAGAGTCCAATGTTCACAAAATAACCCATCCCATAACATAATAAGGGGATTTAATCGACCCCAAACCACCTACGACTCAAAATAGACTCTGCGCTGAGCATTGCGCTTCTTGATCTGCAAAGTCTTTCCTTGTTTCTTTCTTCAAGGGTATCCCATATCCAACACCAGAGTTGCATCAAATTCTCAGTTAATATAGCTTTTCATGATAGGTCCAAGCATATTGATATCTAGTATCACCATCTTAGATATTGTGTGCAGAGGTAGATTATGTCATTAGAGTAAATTCCCACGGAGGAGCAGGATGCAGACATCTTGAATAAGGCATTGTCAAGAAGAAAATTTGACTTCCACAGAGACAGGATCGAGGTAGTAGATAATCTCTTTGTTGTTGAGAGGGAGTGTTTAAATGGCACCCCAAGGGGGTTTTTGATTTAGTTTTACCTTAATTAAATTAGAAGTAAAATTGTAATTCCATCACATGAGAAATTGTAACTGTTAACTGAGTTAGGAAGACTCATTTAGCTTAGTCAATTCGAGTTACAGGTCAAATTGCAGGCATGTTGGGTGTCTCCTATTTTTTAGGAAGCCTGGTTGAGTTATTTGTGAGTTGTAATTAGTTAACTCAATTATTTGAGTTAAAATCAGTTTAAATAGTTATAACTGAGAGATGAGCTAGTGATAGGTCCAATGAATTAAATATGATTTAATTCACAAGTAGTGATCAATCAGTTAACTTATAATTCACTATAAATAGTTGTTGCATTGTAGTTCTAAGGAAGGCCCAATTGACATTGGGGTTAAAGGGAAGATAACTATCAGTTGTATAATTAAAAAAATTTACAGGTCATGCATGAGGTCATCCAGATGCCTTGGATGTATTGCGCAATCTATTGATGGTAATTTCCTAATTAATAAGGGCTTAATTAGCCCAGGAATGGGTAAGCAAGGATGGTCAAGAAGACGAAAGAAAGTGGTTAAATATTGGTCCAAACTTTCTTAGATCAGAGTAGGATCAGAGTGAAATAGTCAACAGAGTGCAGAGGTTTCTCGGGAAGGGAAATAGCGTTGTATTTTTTCATGTTCTTGAATTTATGAAATATACATATAGCGGGGTTTTTAGGTGAGCCTTTGCCTAGATACATGTTAGGACATTCCGACACATAGGAAATAGTTAAGAATAAATTAGTCTAGTGTAGAGATAGGTAAATTGTGTTTCTTTACCATGTACATTTGTAACTTATAATCCGACGGTCACGATTTGTAGTGATCTGATGGTTCACTCTCTCCTCGGTATTAACGACACTTGATCTGAGGCTTAACACCCAATTGGTCCATGATATCTATTTAAAGAGCATGGAGGGTCATTTGTTCGGTAACTATTTATGAGAGAAACATATGTAACTTTTATTTTTATATTAATAAATTTTTTGAAATGGCCGCGTTGGCTCAGGCTGTGGATTGTTTCCCTCTTCGAGGGTTTTAACCATGTGATAATACTGGTGTACTGATTTTTGATCTATTTGTGAGTAACGACCTTTGGTTTTTGATCTATGGAACTTACCCTGTAAATTCCTACATGGTAGAAGAGCTATTTTGAGGGCCGCATCCGTTGTTGATCCAAATCTAAAGCCGGTTGACTGCATGCGACTGTCGTTTTCTAGATCTACTATTTCTGAACATTTTCGGGCTGGGAAAACTTCTCTGTTGTGTCCACAACATCTGTTACAGTGAGGAATGCCTTTCATTTCATGCAAAAAAAAATTTGGTTGCCCAAGTTATGTTATTTTAGATCTAGAGGTATAAAGTATCTGTTTTGCACTTATATTTGTTAATAATTTTGCTTATTTCGGTTCCCTCTGTTTATTTCAGTTTTTAGATTTTATTTATTTGCTGGATCTATACCCTCTTCTCTGTGTATGCTATTTTCTCTGTGCTGTGTGCGATCTCGGCAAATCAGAAACAGGAAGAAGGCATTTTTTTTTCTAGTATGCTCTTTTCCCGCGTCTTTGTGCGATCTCGGGAAATCAGAAATAGTGAAAAAATAGATAGTTTCCGGTAAGGCTAACCAAAAATCTAACGTTTTGTCGTAATTCTTGCATTTCGTTTTTTTTCTCGGATTTTTATGTTCTTTGTGCAGGAAAAAGCATGCACACTAAAAAAAAAACAACCTTCCTCCTTTCAAAAAATTACAAAATCCTTTTACTATCTCACTTTGTGAGAAGTTAGTTTATGAGAATAGAGGTCTTGGGTTCAATTCTCTTTCTCAAGCTTCTTTTGTAAAAATTTTTTTGTTAAAGGGGCGGGATATTTTTTTTTAAGTTGAACTTCATCATCAAATTTCAAACCATTCCCGTAACTATTTGACATCTTCAACTCAGTTTTTTCAAAAAGGCATAACTTCTTCATCCAAAAGATGTTTTTTGAGCCATTTTTTTAATCAGCCTAATTTTTCGAGATTTTCCATTGGAGTAGTTAGTTTCATATTTTTTTAGCTTCAGCTTTTAAAAAATGGAAAGCTCATGCCAAATTATTCTTAACAGCACCAATTATTTCCAATGGCTACCTCACATGGTAGATATAATTAGAAGTAAAGGGATTTATAGAATAGCCACAGGACAAGAAACTAAGCCTTCTGATGATGATAAAGTCGCTAAATGGGAAAATAAACAAGATCAAGCACAGGGGTTGATAGGAATTTCCATTACTCAAGATATTTGATTTCATATCCTTGAAATTGACACCCCTAATGAAGCCCTGAAAAAGCTAAATATTGTTTTTGGCATTCAAAATAAAATCAGGGCCCACCAACTTGAAAATGAGTTGCTTACTTTGGACCCCAATAATGTCTCCTCTATTGAAGATTTTTTTTCCAAATTCAAGACCCTTAGACTTCTTTTAGAAGGTTGTAAGGAAAAAAAGGATGATGGTAGGCTCATCTATTCTATTCTTGCTAATCTTGGCCTTGCATACTCTATATTTTTTTCCACCATCCATTCCACTAGAGAAGCCATCATTTCTTCAGGAACTGCCTACAAGAACCCCTCTTTTGATGCCTTTTGTGATTCTTTGATAAGAGAACAAGAAAAACTCTTACACCTTGGTCTTATCACTTCTGGAAACGCTTCTAAGAAAGCCTTATAGCCCAACAGAAACCATATCAAAATAATCCCAAGAAGCAATATCCTAAAATGTATGGTTCGAAACCAAACAAGGTTCCTAAGCAATTTCAGCCGCAAACTGAAAAAGAAACTCACCAAAATGATAAGGCAAATAAAAACAAAAGGAAGAAGACATATAGACATTGTAACTTTTGTAATCATGATGGCCATATAGAGTCCAAATGTTTTAAGAATATGGAAGCCTTAGAAGCAACAATGAAGTAGCACAACATCAATTTGGAGCATTCTTCACCTTCATCCTCAGGAATGGCACTTTCTTCTTTTGGTTGTCAAGCATCAAGATTTGGTTATGCATTAAATGTATCTTCTTCTTCTCATTCTCATGAGTGGCTCATTGATTCTAGAGCTTCTTACCACATGGCCAAAAATAAAGCCATGTTTTCTTCTTTCAATGATTGTAACACCAAACATATTTATGTTGGTGATGATAGATATCTTAGTGTTGTAGGATCTGGAACCATTCATCTAGATAATGGTCAATTTAATGATGTACTATGTGTTCCTACCTTGTCATGCAACCTTCTATATATTTATCATATAACTCATTCAGGTGAAGGTAAAATAGTAGAATTCTCACCTCATGATGCTGTAATCAAGAACCTCAAAGATCCTAGACATATTTAGCTACTGGCATTGCTGATGATTCCACAAGGTTATATAAGTTTGACAACTTTGGGTCTTCATGTCTTCCCTCTGTTTATTTTGCTCATAATGATGAAGTGAGAAAAATTTGGCATGAGCGATTTGGTCACTTAAAGTATCGCTCTCTTAAAACTCTATGTAAGGAAAATATGGTGACGAGTCTTCCTATGGTATCTTTCCAAGATGGTGTTTGCTCCAGATGTGTACTTGGAAAACATCATCGGGATAGTTTTGACAAACGTGCCTCTTGGCACGCTTCAGCCCCTTTGCATCTTTTGCACAGTGATTTATGTGGTTCACTTCATGTTGTTTCTTTCCCTGGTTGCAAGTACTTCTTAACTTTCATTAATGATTTTTCCAGACACACTTGGGTATACTTCTTAAAACTCAAGAGTGCAGTTTTTAACATGTTCTTGGCCATTAAGGCCTTTGTTGAGAAACAATATAGACATACAATTCTTAAGTTAAGATCAGACAATGGAGGAGAATATGTTAACAACAAATTTATCAACTTTTGCACTGACCATGGCATTCAATTGGAACATGTTGTTCCATATACTCCACTACAAAATGGTGTAGCTGAAAGGAAGAATCGCACCTTAAAAGAAATGGCTAATTGTATGCTTCAATCTAAAGGATTTGGTCTCAATTTTTGGGAAGAAGCCATTAATTGTGAAAACTACATAGTAAATCGCACTCCTACTAGGGTTTTAAAGAATATAACTCCAGAAGAAGCCTGGAGCTCAATCAAACTACATGTAAGTCAGTTTTGTGTTTTTGGAAGTGATGCTTGGGCCCATATTCTAGATGCGAAACATAAAGCCTTAGAACCTAAGAGTGAAAAATTCATTTTTGTTAGATATTCTGAAGATGTCAAAGGATATAGACTTCTTCAACCAAAATCCAAAAATATAATCATTATAAGAGACATAAAATTTGATGAAAATATATCGTTCTACGAGCCTAGTTCAGAAAGTGTTCCACCTTTGGCCTGCGAGCCTAATTCGGCATATGTGCCACCTCTCTCTATCTCTTCTATTTTTTACAGCATTCCTTCTAGTTCAGAAGACGACAGCGAGGATGAAAATCCTCCTCAACCTCTTGAAGATGTTCCTTAAGCTCCATAACTTCCAAGATGGGTCCGCCCTACTCGGGATGCAGCAAGTTCTCTTGCAGGTGACCCTGCAGATCAACGATGTACACGTTCTCGGTTCTAAAGAGCCTCTTCCTTATTGGCTCAAGTTCTAGAAAATCCTGATCCAAACACCTTTGAAGAAGTTTCCAATAATCTAGATTGGGATGAAGCTATGAATGAAGAATATCATTCATTATTGGCGAATGATACTTGGGATCTTGTTCCTCTTCCAAAAGGAAGAAAACTTGTCAAATGCAGATGGGTTTACAAAACAAAGTTTGGACCATATGGAAAAGTGGATAGACATAAAGCTTGTCTTGTTTCTAAAGGATTATCACAAGTTGAAGGCATTGAAAATATTGAAACCTTCTCCCCTATTGCCAAAATGAATTTTATCTGCCTTGTTCTTTACCTTGCTACCTCCTTTAAATGGGAAGTCCATCAGATGGATGTTAAATCCACCTTCTTACATGGAGATTTGCATGAAGAATTATACATGGAACAACCACCCGGCTTTATCCAAAACGACTCTAGCCTTGTTTTTCACCTTAGGAAGTCTCTCTATGGTCTCAAACAAGCTCCTTGGGATTGATATGCCAAAATGGATACATTTATATTAGATAATGGATTTTCTAGGTGTCATTCTGACAACACTGTCTACACTAAGAAAGTGGGTCAGTCCTTCACCATACTTTTTCTTTATGTTGATGATCTTATCCTTACTGGTAGTGATCCCAAACATATAAACCATGTGAAGTCTAACCTCAAAAATAAGTTTGAAATGATAAAATTAGGAAACTTGCATTATTTCCTTGGTCTTCAAGTCTTGCAATCCAAAGAAGGTATTACCCTCTCTCATTCCAAGTATGCCTGTGATCTTCTACACCACTTTCACATGGAAGATTGTAAGTCAACCCCTTCTCCCTTTCAGTTTGGAGTCAAATTTTCAGTCACTTTTACTACCCCTGAAGTTGATGCTACCTTATACCATCAACTTGTTGGTAAACTTTTGTACGTAACCCATACTCGTCGTGACCTTTCCTTTGCCGTTGTTCTTGTCACTCGATTTATGCACCAACCTCATAAAAGTCACTGGAAAGAAAATAAAAGAATACTTTGATATATTCGAGGTACAGTTCTATTCAGGATTCATTACAGTGGAGGAGCATCTCCATTGTTGATTAGTTTCACTAATGCTGATTGGGTTGGTGACCCCGATGATCGAAAGTATACTACATGATATTTATTCACTCTTGGTTCAGGACCTATTACATGGTCTTGTAAGAAACAAAGTGCCATCTCTCTTTCTTCAGCAGAAGAAGAGTATTGTGGTGAAGTTGAAGCCAACATGAAAGCCATGTGGCTTTGTCAGATCTTGTCTGAATTTGGTCTTCATCAGCAACATCCAATTACACTTTTGTGTCATAATCAGAGTGCCATTCAGCTATGTAAAGATCTAGTTCAGCATCAACGTATGAAACACATTGAGCTCTACATACACTTCATCAGAAATATCATTCATAATCGTGTTCTTGAAGTGCAATATTGTCCAACCAGTGATCAAATAGTCGATATATTTACAAATCCTCTCATAGAAGTGAAGTTTATTGAACTTCGATCCATGCTTGGAGTTCAAGAAAGTTATCATTAAGGGGGGATAGGCTCTAATGCCTCCTTTCTTCTCCTATTTTGTTATCTTTGTAAATCCTTCAATACTATCCCAAGTTTTCTTAAGGGGGGATGTTAGGATATTTCGACACAGGAAATAGGCTCCTTTTGTGTCACCTTTGTAAATCCTTCAATCATATCCCAAGTTTTTCTTAAGGGGGGATGTTAGGATATTCCGACACATAGGAAACAGTTAAGAATAACTTAGTCTAGTGTAGAGTTAGGTAAAGTGTGTTTCTTTACTATGTACATTTGTAACTTATAATATGATGGTCAAGATTTGTAGTGATCCGATGGTTCACTCTCTCCTTCGTATTACTGAAGGCTTGATTCGTGGCTTAACACCCGATTGGTCCATGATCTCTATTTAAAGATCATGGAGGGTCATTTTTTTGGTAACTATTTATTAGAGAAACATATGTAACTTTTCTTTTTATATTAATAAATTACCTGAAGTGGCCACATTGGCTCAGGCTATAGACTGTTTCCCTCTTCGAGGGTTTTAACCATGTGATAATACTGGTGTACTTATTTGTGATCTATTTGTGAGCGGTGACCTTTGGTTTTTGATCTACAAAAATTACCCTGTAAATTCCTACAATGCATCTTGTGTTGTGCAATTGATAATTGGTTTCCACAATTTGTATAATTGATTCAGTATTTTGTTTTAGTAAATTACAAGATCAGTTGAATCTATTTAGATAATTTCTACACTATTTACATTTGGACTTCTAGAGCCTTTGGAATTCCAATTGACTTTTGGAATTACATATTATTTTTTATATTTCATGTCTTTTGGAGTTATGGGAATATTTGGTTCAAACATGACTCTTGGACTTACACTTCTTCATCTTTACAATGATTACAATAATACATCATAACTTCCACATCATCATGTGATGAAAACATGACATGTCACTATATTTGATGACTTGGAGTAATAGTGAATGATGACATGGAACTTCTCCCATGGTGGCATGGTTGCCACTTGTATCTTCGTTTTCCGTGCAAGTTAAGTTGTCATTTCCTCGCCCTACAAAGGTTCTTTGATTTAATGGAGTCTTTGGGGTGCTTCGATCATCAAGATTCAAGTTTTTTCTTCGTTCTTCATGTAGATTCCTTTGTTTATTATATTTACTTGGTCTTCCTCTTGTGTTCTTTTCATGATGTTTCTAGAATACATGCATCTGCAATCACTCATGACAAGAAAACATTAGCCTAAGAATATCCTATTCTATCATGTTTTATGCATATTTTCTATTCATTCCTTTTCAGCGCACTTAAGAGGGATAAAATGTGCTTTTGGGTGTATGGGTGCACTTTGAAAGGATGAAGGGCCAAAGTGGAAAGGATTCGAGGCTTCAAAATTTTCTCATGCATTCAAGAGAGGGAGATAGTCAAGGCAGGGACCATGGCACAAATACGAAGGACAAAGGGGCAGGCTTCGAGCTTCCCAAGTGCATTGTGCAGTTAAGGGAGAGATGGAGGGTGTAGGGCACACTCCTAAATGGTGAAGTATCAAGGATCCAGGCCTTCGTGGTGTGGTCATGTGCTTAAGAGTCCCAGGAGGGTGCATGGTACAAGTTTAAAGGTTGAAGGGAGATTATTTTTATCTTTAGTTAAAAGGGTCTAGTGGGCACATGGTGCATTGGGGAAGGATGAAGGGTGACGCTTAAGGCCTTCAGGGTGGACCTATGCAATCATGTAGGGTGCACTTCTTTGAGTCAAAGGAGTGTGCTCAAGGAAGACTAGGTCTCTTGAAGGGCACAATTCGGAGTAACGAAGGGGAAATTGGTTGTAGGAGTGATTTTTTCTCTTGAATGGCACATGGCATGCTTCAAAACAATAAAGGATTCCCCATCAAAGCTTTATATTGTGCTCATGCTCTTTTTGCCTTAATGAGTTTAGTTTGAAACCAAAATTTTTTCTAAGTCTGAAAGATAGGACGAGGGGTGAATAGGATGATTTTATACATAGAACCACATGCGGCACATACCAAATCATCAAGAAATGTTAGGAAAACTTTAACAATGATGAATATACATTAAAATCCACTTTACACACCTTCCTCAAGTACAAAAAGTGAAGTGTGTGTGACTATGACCCAAAAGTTTTGTTTTACAACAACACAAACTTTACAATCATGGAATGCACCTAAAGGTGTTCTAATCAATGCGATGACACTTGATACCATTCAAGGACACTTGAAACACATGGAATAAAAGGATATGGCATTTTATGATTGAATTGACATTGGATATCATGGTGATAGTAGGCTCCAAAATTTAAATGTAGTGAAAATTTGGAGGGTATTGTAGCAGCGACAAAAACCATCTAGCCTTTCTATAACCACCCCTCCCACATTTACCCAATTTCATCGATGTACCAGGGTAAACATGAGACAAATAGTTACTATTAAATGAACAGACATCCAAAATTCTGTTAAGGGAGTGGGGCTAACAACGAGAACACACTGAGGACAAAATGACATCCTATAGGGCTTAGAGGAAACTCAAGGGCCAAAGGACCACCCCAGTGACCAAACCCTAAGCTAGAATACCTTTTCAGTCACTTAACACCCAAAGTGCATGCAAAATCCTACAAGAGTGTGGTTTTGAACCTTCAACCACATGCACAAGCTTGCCTGAGTGCAGTTGTGACCTAAAATTCTCAGTTTAGTGCCTGCGGTCCTGAGATCTGAGCCACAATTTCAGGTAGCCTCCAGACCATTGTCAAAATTCCTAAAAATTTATATAATGATAAAAAAATTGAATAAAATTCCAATCATACAAAACTTGATAAAATATTGTTCCTATCCTAGCCTAACCATGACATTCATTTCGTCAGACATATCGTGAACATGTAATCTATAAGTCATGAATGCATATCATAACGTATGAGTCTGAAACATATCTAGGAATCACCAAGAAGGTCTAATTCCCTCTCACAATAGTTGAAATAAAACTTGTTAGCCCATGAATTATTTAACCATCACATACTTATCAAATCCTAATCAAGACTTAGCTAGAGTACATTGCAAATCCATGCTTATATATAACACATAACTAGATTACTAACCATGACATAACAACCATAAAATCACCATAATTACATGTACAAATTCTCATAAAATACAATATCGAAAATAGCTCTTATGAATTGATGCAAAATCCAACCAATTCAGGGTCTTCCACATACCACTTGACCATAGATTGAGCTGAACCAAATGTTTCTTTTAGCCAATCACCACCGCGCCATATTCCAAGCAAGAATATGGGAACTCAAGAGATAAACAACCAGGGATTCCTATATATTAAACCACCTCCACCCTCATGCTCCCACAATATCACCAAAATTGGTCAATATATCACATAAGCAAACCAAGACATAAAAAACCAGGGCTTCCCAGAGATTAAAGCACCTCCACCCATAGGCTATCGGGTTCCTGCTAGAGCCAGTCAAGAGATCATTGATCCCAAAACAACCTTGGATGCCTAAAAATTTCTTCACCATTACCTTGAGAAATTTTCCTATCTCCACCCACTTGTTGAGGGCTTCTTGGATATTTAACCACCTCCACCCCCAAGCCTTGGGAATTTTCCTAAGACCACATCACCTAGTTCCAAAATATTATGGAAATTCAAAGATCAACCGAATAAAAAAATCGCATCACACCATGGCTATCCGAAAATGGAAAGGCATGTATGAAACCAGTTTCACACCCAACAAAACCCATGCATTCATAAACCATATAGGAAATCACACATTCAACTTATTACATACAAGTCCTCCTATTAAAGTTACTTGATCCAACCTTCCTTGCTTGTACTTTTCTTTTCTTGTCCTTCATTTGCATTCCTTTGCTTTATTCTCCAATGCTAGATTTCTCCAAGAATACTCTAAGTGTGGAATAGTATGAGGGAATATAGAGAGCTCCAAAACTAAACTAATAAAAATATAAACTAGAAAAAGTTGTGACCTGATCCTTAGAAGACTTTTTATTATTAAGGCCTCTATTTTCTTCATTTTACACTCTTTTTCCTTCAATTTTCCTCTCATGCAATTTTGTGACCTTTCATTTCCCTTTCCTCTTATTTTTTATTTTATTTTAATAATTAAAATACCAATTAATGCTTCTTTTCCTTTTCCAATTCCTTTTCTCCACCTGAAATACAAATCAATCAATCACATGATCAACATCCTTCACATTTCATTTAAGAAATTAAACATGGAAAAAATCACACAATTTCAGTATCAGAAGTATTGCAATTTTTTAGGCCATTGGTCTAATCCTCTTAATGATCTCGAAAGGTCCACAATACCAAGGTGCCAACTTGTCACATGATCCAATCCTCAAGGAGCTCCGCTTGGGATTGATGTGAAAATACACATGATCCCAAAACTGAAACTCCTTAAATTCCCTATGTTGATATGCATAACTCTTCTGTTTGTCATGTGTTACTTTAGATTCTTCTTGATAAACTGCATTTCTTGTACCATCTCTTCCAACATTTCTGGTCCAATCAACACCCTATTCACTATATCACTCTATCTAATAGGACTATTACAACTCTACCCATAAAGTTTTTCAAACAAACTCATCATTAGTGACTCCTAATTCCCATTGTTATACGTAAACTCCACAAGTGGAAGATACTCCTCCCACCTCCTTTATTGGTGCATAACATGCATCCTCAACATGTCCTCAAGAATCCTATTGACCTTCTCTATCTCTCCATCTATCTACAGATGATAAGATGTACTGAAGACCAAATCTATACCAATACTTACAAATAACTCCTTCCAAAACCTATAAGTGAACTTGGAATCTCTGTCAAATAAAATCTTCTTAAGAATACCATGCAATATCAATATATCCCTAATGAAGACCTAAGATACCTCACTAGATGAATTAGTAGACTTCACTAGAATGAAGTGAGCTACCTTGGTCAATATGTCAACCACAACCATGATGGAATCATGTTTTCCAGATTTCCTTGGTAGACCTGTGATGAAATCCATGGAAATGACCTCCCATTTCCATTCTGGAATTGGAATCGGCTGCAGTAAACCACCTGAATGATCACACTCTACTTTTACATGTTGAAAATCCAAACACTTTGTGATGATCTTATCTACCTCTTTCTTTAGATTTGGCCAATTGTAGAACCTCTTCACAACTGTTAGAGTCTTCTAATATCCCGAATGACCTAAATACGACTTAACATGAAAATCTCTCAAGATAAGCTTCTTGAGTTCATTGTTATCTTTACAAATAGATCCAGTCTCTAAATCTCACCAAACCATCTATCGTGAGATGATAATCCACATCCTGATCACATGTACCTTGATTTTGTAACTTGTAATTTAGTTTCTAGTACCTACCATCCTGTTGTTCTACATGTAAGATATGATCTTTTAAACCTGTCCCTTATGAACTCATTCAACTGAAATGTGATTTACCTACACTCTTATGCTAAGAGCATCTGCAACCCTCTTCTCCTTACCTTAATGTACCTGATATTGAATTCAAAATCATTGAGTGTGCCCAACCATCTAGCTTTCCTAAAATGTTTGAAACCACTGTCACACCCGGTAAAACCCATGCATTCACAAACTAGCTAGGAAATCACACATGCAACCTATTACCTACAATTCCTCCTGCTGAAGATACTTGATCCAACCTTCCTTTCTTGTAGTTTTATTTTGTTGTCTTTTCTTCACATTCCTTTTCTTTCTTTCTCCAATTCTAGAGTGCTCCAAGAATTCTCTAAGTGTGCAATAGTATGAAGGAATATAGAGAGCTCCAAAACTAAACTGATAAAAAATAAACTAATAAAATTTGCAAACTTATCCTTAGAAGACTTTTTATTATTAAGGCCTCTATTTTCTTCATTTTACACTCATTTTCCTTCAATTTTCCTCTAATGCAATTTCGTGACACTTCATATCCCTTTTCTCTTACTTTCCTTTATTTTCATAAATAAAATACCAATTAATGCCTCTTTTCCTTTACCAATTCCTTTCCTCCACCTGCAATACAAACTAATCGATCACATGATCAACATACTTCACATATCGTTTAAGAAATGAAACATGGAAAATAACACAAGCTTTCACTATCAGCAATAATGCAAGTCTATAGGCCACTAGTCCAATCCTCTTAATTATCTTGAAATTCCGCAATACCAATGTGCCAAATCCTTAAGGAGCTCTGCTTGGGCTTGATGTGAAAATACACATGCTCCCAAACCTGAAACTCCTTAAATTCCCTATGCTGATATGCATAACTCTCTCTCTGTCATTTGCTACATTTATATTCTTCTTGATAACCTTCATTTCATGTACCATATCTACCAACATATCTGGTCCAATCAACACCCTATTCACTAGATCACTCTAGCTGATAGGAGTATTACAAACCCACCCATAAATTACCTCAAACAAACTCATCCTCAGTGACTCTTAATACCCATTATTATACGTAAAATCCACCAGTGGAAGATACTCCTCCCACCTCCTCTACTGGTGCATAACATACATCCTCAACATGTTCTCAAGATCTTATTCCCCTTATATATATGTCCATCTATATATAGATGATAAGATGCACTGAAGGCCAAATCTATACCAAAACCTACAAATAACTCCTTCCAAAACCTATAAGTTAACTTGACATCTCTGTCACATACAATATTCTTAATAATACCATGAAAACTCACTATTTCCCTAATGAATACCTGAGCCACCTCACTAGCTGAATTAGTAGAATTCACTGAAATGAAGTGAGCTACCTTAGTCAATCTGTCAACCACAACCATGATGGAATCATGTTGTCAAGATGTCCTCGTTAGACCTGTGATGAAATCCGTGGAAATGACCTCCCATTTCCATTCCAAAATCTGAAGCGACTGTAGTAAACCACTTAGATGATTGCACTCTTATTTTACGTGTTGAAAATACAAACACCTTGCGATGAACTTAGCTACCTCTTTATTTAGATTTGCACAATAGTAGAAATTATTCACAACTGTTAGAGTCTTCTAATATCCCAAATGACCTAAATACATCTTAAGATGAAATTCGCTCAAGATAAGCTTCTTCAGTTCACTGGTATCTGACACATAGATCCTATCCCTAAATCTCACCAAACCATCTACCATGAGATGATTATCCACATCCTGATCACTTGTACCCTGCTGCTATAACTTGTTATTTAACTGTTGGTACATGTCATCCTGTTGTCCTACATGTAATATATGATATTGTAAACTTGTCCCATATGAACTCATAGCTTCAATGTGATTTACGTGCACTCTTCTACCTAGAGCATCTACAACCCTCTTCTCCTTACCCTTAATGTACCTGATCTTGAAGTCAAACTCACTGAGTGTGCCCAACCATATAGCTTTCTTGGAATTAAAATTAGGTTGGTCAAACAAGTATCTCAACCCAATGTGATCACTCATTTGAACAAATTTTCTGCCAAGACTTCCACATCTTCAATGCATGAATGATCACTATCAAGTCAAGATCATGTGTCACATAGTTCTGCTCGTAATCATTTAGTTTCCTTTACTTGTAACAAATCACCTATCTCTCCTGCATCATGACTCCACCAATTCCCCTCTTGCAAGAATATGTACACAACATGAATTCTTTATCTGGATCTGCAATATTTATAACTCATGCATTTGTAAGAAAATTCCTCAACTCTTAAAAAATAGCTACATATTCCTATATCCCTTCAAATTTATCTATTTTCCTCTGAAAATAAGTAATAGAATAGGAAATATGTGATAAGTTCCTGGTGAACCTCCTGTAGTAACTTGAAAACCCCATGAATGATCTCACCTCATCCACATTCCTAGGAGCTTCCCATTCCATGATAGCTCTGATATTTTCTAGATCCACTGCTATGCCTTCCTTGGAGACAACCTGTCCTAAGTAATGTACCTTTGTCTAAAATAAACCACACACTTTAAGCTTAGCATACAACTAATTCTCTCTTAGAAATCTCAATGTTGCTACAAAGTGTTTTGCATGCTCTTCTTCATTCTTAAAATACATCAATATATCATCAATGAATACCATCACAAACTTATCAAAATAAGTACACAACACACTATTCATCAAACACATGAAATTAGATGGAGCATTAGTCAAACCAAAGTGAACCACAACAAACTCATAATGCCCATACTTGTTCCAGAAAGAAGTCATGTAGATGTCCTCTTCTTGGATGTGTAACTGATGATATTCTGATCTCAAATCAATCTTCGAGAACATTGTTTCTCTCTTCAACTAATCAAACAAGTCATCGATCCTCGACAACATATATCTTTTCTTAATCATCACCTTGTTTAATTTCTTGTAATGAATGCACAACCTGAGACTACCATCCTTCTTCTTCACAAACAATACTGATGAACCCAAAGGCGACACACTTTTCTGAATGTATCCCTTTTCAAGGATTTCCTTCAACTATAACTTCAGTTCCACTAATTTTTGTGTTCTCATCATGTTAGGTTCCTTTAATGTTGGTGTTTTTCTCAATACCAACTCAATAGAGAAATCCACTTCCCTGCGAGCAGGAAAACCTAACATATCTACCGGAAATACATCTTAAAACTATTGTAAAACCACATACCTATTTAAGACTTCCGCATCCTCAACATCCTTACCTTTACCACTGGAAACATGCACTGCAAACAATATAAACCCTTTCCTACAACTACACTTTTCCTACATATGTATAACTATTCTCACCAATGTAAGCTCTTCTTATCCTGCAAGATCATATTCTCTCCATTATCATCCAAACAATCAATAACCTTCTCATAAAAATCCACCTTATTCCTTTGAAGGTACAACCAATACATACCTATAAGCATACTGCATGACCCTAATGGAAAGAAATTTAGAGGCGCTGATGTACGCATACCATTCAACTCAAATGCACAATCTCTTACCCAATGTTAAACTATTTTCTTATTACCTACAGCCAACGACACCAACCAAGACTTTGCATGCACTTATTTTATCAAACCACACTTATAAACCCACACAGGAATAAAATAAGTATAACTAGATCCAGGGTCAATAAAAATAGAAAAAAATTGATCACAGAGCTTACCTTCCATCTTAATAATGGATTCCTATTGATAAGCCTGCTTGTTATCAAATGTTGCATAGATCCGAGGAATGCTTTTTCCAACATACCCAACTGTATAAACCTCCTGAGCACTATAGGCATGAGACCTACCACCATGATACAATGGAAAATAATTCTTGTGGTGATCCTTTCCACATATCCAACACTACAAAGGCCCACTACCTATGTTTTTCTGCTCTCCAGGCTAAGGTCCATGTCCCTTCTCAATTGCATTAAATTTTTTGCAAGGAGCAATTTTTTCCTTCTCACCTACATCTTCAGGTCTTCCTCGCTTCGGTGGCCACCTTCCCTTAGACTTATCATTCCCTTTCCAACCCTGCCTAGGCTTGGTATTATGATTTGATTTGTCATAACATTTCTTCAACTTTCCAATGACCTCCTCCATCGATTTAGGCTCATCATACTCAATCTGATCCTTGAATTATATCGACATTCCACTGATAAATATTTGAACTTGTGTCTTCTCATCCTTAAGATAAAGAACATACATCAAAAAATCAAGGAACTTAGTCATGTAACCTTCATCTATCATAGATCCAATCTTTAGCTCATATAAATCCTTGACATTTCCATCAAAATACCTTTCCGACAAGTACTTCTTCCTGAGGAGTCTCTTGAATTCATGCTAACTCAAATCCTTCATCTTGATATATTTTACATGCATCAGATCTTCCCACCATATTTCTACTTTCCCTTTGAGGATGAAAATAACTATCCTATCCTCGATGTTCTTTGTATAGTCATGCAACTCAAAAAAATTATTCATCGAAAGCAATCATGCCTCTACATCCTCTAGTTTCTTCAACCCCTCATCAAATGTAGGAGGCTTGGATTTCTTGAACTCATCCAAAAATTATCCCCTCTCACTCCTCCTGTAGGGATGATGGTGATGATGACAACGATATCTGTCTGAACTAGAACTAGAGTAGAACACATATCCACTGCATCTCCTATCAAGTATCCAAGAACATGCCATCTCTAACTGTGTCATCCCTTTCTGACATGTTCCCACCATGATACCTACTACAATATGCCCCTTTAGTATTTTCCTCCTATCCATAAATATCAGTGGTTGTCCCCATCTCTACAAGTTTGAAAAACTATGAAGGATAACTGCATTGACCTCTACTTGTTTCTCATGTGCCCTGGCAAGCCTTTCCTATGACTAAATTATCATGTCATTATCTTCCTTGCAACTTATGATCTATGCCTTTAAACTTCTTAGGGCATCTACTATATCAGGGGGTTTCTCATCTTTTGGTTGCTCATATGATCTGTAAGGAGAGTCTCGTTAACTGTAGTCCACCTTTTTTCTAGTCATGTTTGATCCTCTTCTTCCTACAATCATACCATTTCAGATAAACCAAATATAAATATAATCCAATATACCCCAGTGAAGTTAAGATGAATCTATCTCTTTTACAAAATCAATCTAGATTAAAATGACATATGCATATACATAATCATATCAATCTATCGACATCATGGATGATAACACTAACTGCATACAATGACCTCATGGATGACAACCATAACCATGACAATGCATGCATAGCTACCACATAGACAACTGACATGCATGCATGACAAACACATTCTTCCCATCCAATCCAAGTGTTTAACCTTGGAGCTCTTATACAAATATATAACCACACCTCCTTCCTTTACCCTCTTACAGGCCATTTTGTCACATCTATTCAATAGTCTTGTAAACCGGATCTATCAACATATGTGAACATGTTGCCATCATCCCTTCAGAAATCCCTAAGCATGAAATTTCCAAAAAGCATGAATTTATGGGATTTATTGCTCAAAAAAAATGTTTTTAGCCCCAGCGCACCATTCCCCTTTATCCAACCGTGTTCAATGCTAGTTTGTCCCTTCTACACCAGTGCATACTATCACTTTTTACTCCCTTCAGCAGGTGCACTGATTCTATAAATTTGGGAAAATTAAAAATAATTCCAAAGATTCCTCTTCTAGAATCTTCCAATGGTTTTTTTAACCATTTAATATGGATAAGAAGTTTGAATCCTATCTTATCCTACCTTGGGGACTGCACCTATTATCCCTTGAGCTCATCCTTCCATCACATGTGGATCTCAAGCCCATAAGCCTAAAATACTATCCTTATCCTATGAATTTACTGCCATCCATAACATAAGGGTTGGCTTTTGGATATTGATCATGCCCTTATGTCGTTGCCTTGAATATGAAGGAGAAATCATTTTCAAGCATTAGGATTGACATTGAAGTTTTCTTTGTGACAAAGAAGGACAAGTTAACTTGGGGAGAATTCTACAAGATCAAATTCTACTTATGGTTTTAAAATCTCTCCTATTTATATTAATAAAAATAATATATTATTTTCAAATGTGTGTTGTTTTATGTTTACATTCATGTATTTAAATGCCTTGATGATTCATTCAATAGGGTAATTGAATTATTATACATCGATGTTGTGGATCGTTTATTATTTTATTTGTATGCTACGTCGATGTTGTGGATCATTTTCTTATTTTAGTTTTATGTGCAGGTTCCAATTATAACATTCAGAGCTACGATTATAGGTAACAAGAAAGGAGAAAAGGAAATGTTGCGATGGATTCCAAGTAGGATTCTTTCCCATTCTTCAATATCTCTAAGTAAAACTTTATGCTTTTTGTCTTATGTTGTTCTAGACCAAACCACTAGGTCTAGGGAATTAACCTTTGTCTGCAATCGTAAATTCTGCATAGAAAATTGGAGACTCCACTGGGGATCGAACCGAGAATATCTAGTTTTATAGACTACGGATCAGAACAAAATGGATTTTCTGGCTACAATCAAATCAAAATTCTATCATCGAACCAAGAAAAAACCGCGTTTATTTATCCATGGGGCACATTTTCATATCAAAAAATACCTTTTGGATTGAAGAATGGTGGGGAAACTTTTCAGATGGCAATGAATTATTCCTTCCATGAAATTAAATAGATTGTACAACCATATTTGGATGACCTACCTACCGACTTGAAACATTGTGTGGATCATCCCATGCATCTCAGGGCTATGTTTTTACATTGGCGACATTATAACATGAGGCTAAATCCACACAAGTGTGTGTTTTTTTTTCAATCCAATCGAATTCTCGTCTTCATTGTATCGAAGCAAGGAATTCCTATAGATCCACTTAAAGTCTAGAAGATCCTAGATCTACCTACTCCTTCCTCTTGGTAAGCTACAATGACTTCAAGGGAAGGATAATTTTATATGGATATTTGTTCCCAATTATGTTGAATTGACCAAAGGACTTACTCAAATATTGAAGAAAGGGGTTCCCTTTCATTGGGATGACACTTCCCAAAAGGCATTTGATGCTTTGAAAGATGTTATGGTTCAGGAATCATTATTGTATCCACCAGATTATCAACATAATAACTTCATGAACCTCATCACTATAGTTACTACAATCACTATGGTACTGGTCTAAGAGGACGACGTTGGGGATGAAAATCCAATTTATTATTTGAGTTAGAACTTGAATGATACTGAGATCAAATATACTCACATTGAAAAGTTAGCTTTGGTGGCTATCCAATTTGTCCAAAGTTTTTTCCACTATATCCTGCTTCACAAGACTATGGTTGTTTCTGATTGCAACTGCATGACATACATATTGTCATAGAAATTGTTGGGGTGAAACTATTCCAAATTGATTGTCATCCTCCAGGAGTTCGATTTGGAGTTTATCAAATTCAAGTCCAAGAAATCCTTAGTATTTTCCAAACTAATCTATGACCTTCCCACACCTGAAACTAAAAGAACATATGATGATTCTATTCCAGATGAATAATTGTTCTAGATAGATTCATCTTACCCGTGCTATGGATACATCATCATATATCACCATACCCAAACTTTCCGATCTGATACCTCTCGATCTGACCAAAGAAGTATTTGATATCAAGCTAAAAACTATATTATGATTGGCGACACCCTTTATCATAGTGGTATCAATATGATTTTTTGAAGGTGCCTCACTAATGATAAGGCTAAGAAATATATAAATGAATTCCATTCTAGGGCATGTGGTGGACATATGTATGGTTATGCCACTGCACAAAATATTTTGCATGCTGGCTACTTTTGGCCTACTATGATTTCTAGATATATGATCATAAATACCATGCTCCACCCACTCATTTACACCTTGTTATTTTCGTTGGATTTTTCGTGAAATGGGGTATTGAATTTATGACATGTAACCCTCACTTGGTCAATGGGCATGGCTACATGATTGTGGCAGTATACTATTTTACCAAGTGGGTCGAGGCAATGCCTACATATAATAACACTGATGAAACAACAACTCGCTTTATCTTCAATCACGTCATTGCAAGGTTTTGTGTACCACAGGATATAGTTACATACCATGAGATGAATTTCCATAATCACATGATGTTTTAGCTCACTGCCAAGTTGGGATTTCACCATGAAAGCTCAACTCCCTACTACCCACAGGTGAATGGGAAAGTCAAAGTAGTCAAAAAATAATTGAAAACAATGATTCAATGCATGATAGGGATCCATGAATCGGATTGTCATATTATACTTTATGTAGCCTTGTGGACATATCAAACCTCTGTTAAAAATGCTACCAGATTCATGTCATTTCAATTATTGTATGGAATAGAAGAAATCCTTCCTGTTGTGTTCGAAATTCCATCCCTGGAACTTGTTGTCAAACTCCTTCCTGAAACTTCATCAAAAGAAGAGCATTTATTACATCTGAAACTCTTAGATGAAACCCAACGTGATGTCCTGATGGCCAATGAGGCCCATAAGAAGCACATTAAGGTGTAATATGGTAAGGATGTCAAGCCTCGTGCCTTCTCGGAAGGTGACCTCATCCTTTTTTTTACCAGGAGTCTAATAAGTTAGGGTCTGGGAAGTTCGAGCCAATGTGGCTAGGCCCGTACATTATTAAAAATGTTCTTTCTAAAGGGGTGTACAAGCTTATTCATTTTGATGGAGTTTCATTGCTTAAGCCATTATTGTGTATTTAATTGTGTACAGATTGTATATAGGTGTGTTGAGTGTGTTTGCAGTGTGTTTCCTTCAGAGTTTCCTACTATATTTTTTAATATTGCTTTACATTTTCTTTGTAGATGTCAACATCCCTTCAACCACATGTTCGTTATGCTTGATGGGCCTTCAAATTAAACACAAATTAAGACCTATCTAACTTTTATTAGGCACATGAATGCTATATAAAACCTCTCCTTATACAATTAATAATTTTTTTAGCTTTAATGTGTTCATAGGAAGGTTTAGAGATAATTACAAATTATGTCCCTAATATTATTTATTTTAATAAAATATTGTGAGAATATTGGGTAGATTATTAAGATTTGTAGGAGGATATAATCTAGGGACTTTATCCCTACTACACGAGGCCCAATATTGGATAATAAATGAACAAAATATCATGAAATATTTGACAAATTTTGGAGCTCCAGTGATTGAGAAAATCTAGGAATGTGTTCCCTGTCATTTAATGTAGATTCCTAGTTTTGGGAACCAAATCCACTATTTGAGGGATTTTGGAGGGGAAAGCTTCCTACTTTCAAGAAGAATTTTTCCCCATCAATTTTTATAAGTACCAATTGAATTTTCCTCTAGAGGCATGTTGTTAGTATGAATCCAATGCCAGAGCATGTATTTCCCTTAGCTTTCGTGAGAAAACTTTTACTTCCATTGCACCCACTTTCACTTTCTAAAGAAGGTTGGTACTTGGACATCCAAATAATGAAGTTTGGTGCTGCTTCAGATTCTATGCTTCTTTGAACATTTAGGACTGATTTTCCAATATACTATCCCAAAGCCTCAAAGCCCTCTTTCACAATTTCTTTATTTCCTTTGAATAACCTTTTCACTTGCATCTCTTATTTATGCATTTACTGTTCATGCTTCTTTTGATGTAGGTTACATTGTTTAAATGTTTGAAGTGAGTTTTTTAAAATTTTCTTTATAGTGTAAAATCATGATTCATCCTTATAAAAAAATTTAAAATTCATCTTTATCATTGAGCTACTTGGATTGGGTTACTAGTTCACGAATCTAGAATTTATGGAAGTCCCTTGTAGCAAAAAAATAGTAATTTTATGCTATTTTTTAGAACGTGTTAATGAGATTAATTTGATTTTATTCCACTTGTATTGGTTCATTAAAAAATTCGAGTTAATAACAAAAATTACCCCATATAATTTTCACTTTATTAGGTTAGCCATTTGGTAGGTTAACTAGCTCACTAGTTCTTGAATTTCTAGTTTTTAGAGTAGTAATTTTTTGCTATTTTTTAGCACATGTTAATAGGGGTATTTTTGAGTGATTCCTCTTGGAATGGATTCCTAAGAAATCCTAATTAATAAATAAAAAATCCCATCCTATTTTCCTATGATTTACATGGGAATTCGGCAAGTTATCTCCTCTTGTAGTAAAACAGGGCCTCCTATAGAACCTCCTGCAACACTCCTGTAGCACATGTAAACTTGACCATATTTTCTCCAATTTTTTGTTTTTTGTCTCTTATTCTTGAATAATTAGCCCTAGGCACTAAATACATGATTGTGGAAGAATAAACACCACTTTGGAATTTCCTTTTTACAAATTATATTAGGTCTATTTCTTTGAATTCATGCTCGATTACAATTACAAATTGTTGTTCTTGCATAGGATTAGTTTATTTTTAAGGAAAAATTTCACATTGTCAAATTATATTAATGATTCACATTGTTGAAAGTAGCACAAGGTTTACATTCTACAAATAGATAAGTACTTTTCATTCCTACAAGTGGCATAACCTTACCTTCTTCCAATTAGAATTAGTGTTAAATTTGAGCAAGTAGCATTTCCATTTCTTGCAAATATAGTAACATTTCCCCATTTAGGCAATTACTTTAGGCTTCAATTTTATGGAATTCACTCCATTTCATCAAATCAACTAAATAATGACACATTGTATGTTGCACATATAGTTATGACACCTCTTAAGTTTGTACGAACCCCTGGTTGATAATTTAAGTTGGTATCCTTGGGAGTTACAACATTCTTGTTGCAATACTGGGGCTCATCACTTTTTGCACCATTTCTAGGGAGCTGTCAAAGTATGCATTGTTTTCTTCCATAGTTTATTTATTTATCTTACTTTCTACAAGAACAAAAAATTGCATTGTATTAGCATTTTTTTTTATATAGAAGCATAAAAAAATTACTTCTCCAACACAAAACCCCCACACTTGATTATGTGGTGCAGTAAGAGCCACATCATATTCCACTTTTGCAGGTAGAATAAGAAGAGGTGGCAGATAAGATAGAATAAATTGATGGAGATGATAACAATGATGAAGATAGTCTTGGATTTCACATTCAAGATACTGATATCAGTGTTCATATGAAGAAAATCCCTCCATATTGCCTTCCCCACTTCCATGGTATGAGGTAAGAGACCTAGAAACCTTTCTCTTTGAATTTGAAATCCTTTGTATATCTTATGGTTGCTTATTAAACACTCAAAAATTGAGATTGTTTCCGACAAAATTGAAGGATAGAGCTATTAAATGGTCCATGGTTTAGGGAATAATTTAATAAGGTCATGGAATTATATGAAAAAGCTATTTTTAGAAAAATACTAATATCATGATCTTAAAAAGTTAATATTTAGAATAACTTAGAAAGCATATGAGAGCCTTGAAGATCTAATAGAGAGATTTATGTATAATTTTAAGAGGGAAAAATTACATCATTTAGGATTTGACACACTAAAAACCCTCATACTTAGAACAATTAAAGATGAGTGGATTCATCTCCTTGATCTCATGAGTAGAGGTGATGTATACCAATTATCATTTGAAGAAATTTGTGAAGCATGCAAGCGCATAAAAAGAGTAAGGGCAAGAGTAAGTAAATCAACATCAAGATCAGTAAGTCAAGATGAACTTGGAAATTTTCTTGATAACTTTAAAAAGAAAAATCCTTGGCAGTCTGAGTCAACAAGTAGAAATGTTAAGAATGAAAAATGAGAAAAAAGAGGATGTTGATATTTTTTTTTATCCATGCAGAATCAGATGCTTCTAAATTTTATCCATCATTACCAAGGTTGAAGGAATTTTACCAAGAAGATAGTGAAGCAAGTCAATCACCAAAGAAACTATATTATGTAGCTCCAAGAAGACCATGGCAGCATAGTCAACTTGATATGATGCAATAATCTAATTCACAATTTCAAGCTTATGCACATCCATCTCAAAGTAATTGGAACACACTCTTTCCTTGGAAACCTTGGCCATATCAACCCCAAAACCAATATTGGCAACAAGGTTGGCAAGATACTTATGGGAGAAATCCATAATATCCTCAATATCCTCCATACCCAAATCCGTGTTATCTCTACCATCCACCTCCACCAAAACCTCAACCCAAAAAATGTCCATCTCAAATATCCAATCCCACTCAACTACCTATACCACCATTTCCAAACCCACACAAGGAAGTATCTAGACCCACTTACAATGCTGAGGTACAACACTTCCTAACATATCCTCTTGATCTAAATGGTATTCATCTTAGATCAGAAATAATCTTGCCAAAAATATTTTCTCTTGATGTCATTGAAAGACAACATTTAGAAAAAAGAGATTCAAATGATAATACCAAATAATCATTGGTTGCACTTGATGAAGAGCAAACATCAGAATTAGAGATTGAGAAAGTTCCCTCATGTTTACCATCAAATAATCCATGTTTTGAAGAAAATAATAAGAAAAAAGAGGAATATTTGAATGTCATGGTAGAAGAATACATGAATAATGATCTATATGAGCAAGCTAACCAAGGGAATCAGAGCTATATTGAGGTTTGGTTCCAGAAAATGAACAAGATGGAGCATCATTCTCTTCTTCAATAGTACTTGATATCATCAAAGTCAAAGCATTTGGGTTCTAAAATTCAGGTAAATGTCAAAGCATATGTTTCGAACCTACACATGAGTTTATCTGTCATCTTGATGTGAACATGGTTCCATTAGAAGTATTCCTATACTTGAAAGAGGTTTTTTTTTTTTCAAGTAGAGTAGGATAGAAAAAAAAATGAAAAAAATGAAAAAGTAAGAGGAAAAATTAAAATCTCAGGTGAAAACCTCCTTTGAGGCACCCAATATTATCTCATTGACTGAAAACTCCATGATGAGGTAAATGGTTTGGAAAAATAGAAAAAAAGAAAAATTAAAGATCCTAAGTGAAAATATCCTTTGAGGTGCCTAGGAAGGCCTACTAGTTGAAAACCTCGTTGAGGTAGCTAGTATGCTTAAAAGAAAAAAAATGAAAAAATAAAAGGAATTCCATATATCTCTCTCTGCTAAATGTGGATTCTCTCAAAAATTTGCAAGCAACAAGAACAAGTTAGAACCGAAAATAAAATATTAATAAAAAACCCAATCAAAGAAAGTCAAACTCGGGATTTCTCCTCCTTTGCTCAGATGCTCCAACAAGACTAAGGCCATGTCAATCAATCACCCTCATCCATTTCCAACATCCATCCATAATTTACAAGCCTTTCCCATTCATTTTCCTCGATTTCCATCCATTGTTTGAGCTGTTTCATGGGGAGACACATATGGATGATGGTAACATGCTCAACCAATTTTAGAAAATTCTAGTGCACACTTTTTTAGAAATCGGCCTCCATCACCTACATCTATTTTTAATTTTTATTGAGATTCGTGCATCCATTGGCTTTATAGGGAGTTGCATAAGGATGATGGAAATATTCTCAAAACATTTCAGGTCAATCTAGTCTACCGTTTTTAGTGATATGGATAAAACATTTTTGTTACAGGAGATTCTACTGAAATGCTACAGGAGCAACCATAATTGCTACAAGAGGGAGTAGAATTTCTACAGGAGTGTGATCAACATAGAGAGAGGGGTCAGATCCTATTTTTTCCATGGGGGAATGAATAAATAAGTCCACCACACCTCCATCATCCATCCTCCACACCATTTAGTTTCTTCTCCATCCAAAAAATTCATCTATGTCCATGAAAAATCGCCATTTTCACCCCTTCTTCCATTACTTTCAACACAACAAAGGTTTTTTATCCTTTTCCATAGATTTATCATGAATTATTAGAGTTTTGGAAGCATTATATGAAGTATATTGTTGTTATATAGTGGTTGTTGTGACTGCTACAAGAAGAAATACATTCATGTAACAACCTGCAATTACCTTACAAAACCACAATTAAGAGCACAAGAATGAATAACCAATCATCATGAAGACATTGGAGATTCCTCAAATTTTGAGTAGTTATAGGACCTCCACAGATTTCTACAGGCTCATTGTTCATCTCCAACAAAAACACTTGATCCACCATAAAGAAAAAACATCTGTTGACAAGCCTCTATCAGTCAAGTACATGTTAAAAAATATTTCCAGAACATATATAATACACAAAGAAGCAAGCATGTGAATATAACACCGCAAGGAGGCAACACATCAACGATTATTCCTGAAGAAACATACGAAGGTAATGATCTTTCATAAGATGCTCAAGAACAACCTCACTCATGTCCAAATCTACCATGCAACCATCAAAGGATCAACACATAAGCAAGCAACCTCTGACAACAAGCATCAATGATGAATTATGCCACTGTACAACACTTGGAACACAGTCTTTGGCTTCAACATCACCTATAAAAACACACCTAGGGTAGGCTCAAATATGAAATCCTCTAAAAAATTCCTATGAACTTATTTTAGCTTGAAAAATGTTGCAAGTGCATGAAGGAAAATGATTTTTTTTTTATAGCCAAAATGAGTAGCAGAACAACCTCTGCCTTATCTAGTAGATAACTTCACTTTTCCACCAACACATACACATGTGTGGGAGAGGAACAAGACAAAAGTGAAAAGGAATTGAGAAAGTGGGTTTTAATCATTTAGTAGTGATGGAGGACAACGAGGGAAAAGGGGTAAGTGAGGGCCAAGTCAGTTAACTCAAATAATTTTGAGTTTATTTTGCATGCAATAAAAAAAAGAGAGATAAATTTGAAACAAAAAACGAAAAAATAATGAAAAAATAAACATAAAGATAAAAATAAAAGAATAAAAAGGTGGACCCACCAACTCTTGGCATGCAAGGAATAACTTCTACATGATTCGGGTTGGTTGCTACAGGAGAAAACATAGCTTCTACTAGAGGAACATAACTACGACAAGAAGAACATGTTTGCTATATCAAGGAAAAAATTACTAGAAGGAACAAAGCTTCTACAAGAGATAAACATATTGCTATAGGAAGATAATAGAGTGCTACAAGAGAAAACTCTTACTACTAGGGTGTTGGATAATGATTAATTAATTGTTACAAGGTACAAAGAAACACAACAAAGCTGCAAAGGATTTTCTACAAACATGGTAAATTCTCCAAGGGTGAAAGGTATCCAAGTCGCCAGTTTGGTCATCATATCATTCCTTTCTTCTGATTCATTTTATTGGCCATCATTTCTCCCTCTGTAATAAGAAAGAGCTCTCTGTTAAGTGTTTTAAATTCCAGAATTTACTGAGCAAAAATAATTTAGATTGCTAGTTAAGTGTGCTCATAATAATTTGATGGATAGTATGATGTCTCATGGCCAAGAATTTGTATCAACAGTAAGAGGCTTGGACTTCAATAGTAATAACATTAGTAATGAGGTAATGGATGCCAAGAAATCATTCTTTTCACAAGGATAAATTCCAAAGGAATACCAAGAAGAAAAACCAAAATAAATGTGTTTATGTCACAAATAAAAACCATTACAATTGAAGAATCACTTGAGAAAAATAAGTTTCCTAAACCTACATTACAAGTTCCATGGGAACCTAAGATACGAGAATAAATAGAAATAAAATAAAAACAAGAAGAGAAGTAGGAAGAGAAACACATGGACCAACAAACAAAGAATGAAATAGGCCAGCATACATGAAGAACCACAGAGCAAGCAGGATGAATAGGTTTCTCAAAGGATGAACAACAATTTCAGTAGGGGGGTATAATGGGCCTCCAAATCAGACACAAATTTAGGCCAATCTAACCTTTCTTAGGTGCCTGAATGCTATATTAAGCCTCTCCTTCTACATTTAATAATGTTTTTTTAGCTGTAATGTGTTCTTAGGAAGGTTTAGTGATAATGTCATATTATGTGCTTAATATTATTTATTTTTGTAGAATATTGTGAGAATATTGGGCAGATTATGAATATTTGGAGGAGATATAATCTAGGAAATTGATCCCTACTACAGGAGGACCAATATTGTATAATAAATGAACAAAATATCATGAAATTATTGACAAATTTTGGAGCTCCGGTCATTGAGAGAATCTATGAATGTGTTCCTTGTCATTTAATGTAGATTCGTAGTGTTGGGAACCAGATCCACTATCTAAGGGATTTCTAAGGGGAAAATGACCTCCTTTAAAAGATAATGTTTCCCTAGGAATTTTTGTAAGTACAAATTCGAATCTTCCTCTAGAGGCATGTATTTCTTAGTCTTCTTATGGAGAAAACTTGTTATTTAGTAACTCCACTTTCATTTCTAGCAGAGATGTACTTGGATTGATTCAAATAATTGAGTTTGGTGAAATTTTTAGCTTCAAACCTTGATTTCCTTCATATGATTTTGAGTTTCCTTGGGCTTGGCCATCCAAGGAGCCTTAGAGCCCTCTTGTACAATTTATTTAGTTCCTTTGAATGTCTTTTTCACTTGCATCTCTTATTTCTGCATTTATTGTTCATGTTGCTTTTGTTGTAGGTGACATTGGTTAAATGATTGAAGTTATTTTTTTTGCAGGTTATTTACAGATTCAAAAGCATGATTCATCCTTATAAAAGTTTTTAAAATTGATATTTATCATTGAGCTACTTGGATTGGGTTACTAGTTCACAAATCTAGAATTTCTGGAAGTCCCTTGTAGCAAAATAGTAGTACTTTTCTGCTATATTTTTTGAACATGTTAATGAGATTAATTTTAGTTAATTACACTTGTATTGGGTCATATAAAAATTAAATTTAATAACAAAACATACCCCATAGAATTTTCACTTTATTAGGTTAGGCATTTGGTATGTTAACTAGCTCTCTAGTTCTTGAATTTCCAGTTTTTAGAGCAGTGATTTTATGCTATTTTTTAGTATGTGTTAACAATGGTATTTTGGAGTGATTCTAATTGTAATGGAGTCCTAATAAATCCTACTTATGTAGAAAAACATGGCCTCCTATAGCACCTCTTGTAGCACATGTAAAATTTACCAGATATTCTCCAAAAGCTTGGTTTTTGTCTCTTAGGCTTGAATAATGAGCCCTAGGCTCTAAATCCATGATTGGGGAAGAATACACACCACTTCATACTTTCCTTATTAAAAATTAGATTAGATATGTTTCTTTGAATTCATTCTCTTAGGATTTCAATTACAAGTGGTTGTTCTTGCATATGATTAGTTTCTTTTTAAGGAATTTTTCACATTCTGCAATTAGGCTAATGATTCACATTGTTGCAAGTAGCACAAGGTTTACATTCTGAAAATAGACAATTACTTTTCATTCCTACAAGTGGCATAACCATTACATCAAATAAAATAAAGGACGCGTTGTATGATTAACATATAGTGTCGACACCTCTTTATTTTGTACAAACCCAGGGTTGATAATTTAAGTTGGTATCCTTGGGAGTTGTAACATTCTTGTTGCAATACTGGGGCTCATCAATGATGATGGCACTAGCCGTATTAATTAGAAATTTTCCTTCGTAGTTTGGGATATCTATGATATGAATGGAAATTTATTGAGTTTACAAGGGATTTGTATCGGTTGCTCTACCAATAACATCACTGAGTATAGTGTAGCGATCAATATCTTCTCTGATCTTATTTCTCATGGTATCTGTTGTATAGTTGTAAGACTTGAATCACAACTTGTAGTACTATACTATTCAGTTATAAGGGTTATAAGTCCAAATACGCTTCATATGTTTGTAAGGGTTCACCTTCTAGAAAGATTATTTGATTATATCCAATATCAACACATTCCTATAATTTTAAACACATTGACATATACTTTGGAAAATAATATTAGACATACATTTGTGACATATGTAAATTAAATTTAATCACATCATATATATTGAAAAATATAATAGAATACATAAGAAACATTGATAGGAAGATAGTCGTATATATAAAGGTTTATTTTTACAAAATATGTGCCCGAGACACATATGGCTGGATGACCTATCATTTCAAAAAATATACATGTAATCAAAATACGGCTATGTATCCTCCTAGTAGACTAATCCCAATGGTGCTCATGATAAAAAATAACTTCACAACCAACTTTTCATAGTAAATGGATAATACACTTAGGCACCCCATTGGTATGGCATTTTAGTCTCATAGGGATTTTATTTACCCTAGTATCCGGTATGCCCTAGGTCAATCCCTCATCATGTCGCTCAAACTCTGCAAGAGTCTTAGCCTCATTGAGATCCTGCATTACCTCCCATGGCCTTCCAGCAACTTGTACTCCAATATCTGCCTATTGTGGGTCTCCAACACACTAAAGATAAGATGGACCCACTGGTTGAACGGGTCCAATGCCTTCACATAAAAATTGATAGTTAGTCTTGGATACATGAAAATACCAAAAAAAATTATAAAAATAAAAAATAAAAAACAATAAAAATGATTTTGTTTTACCTATGGAACTCCATTGCTCACCTTCAGGTAGCACAAGCTCTGAATCTCCGTGGTAGTCCATCCTTACATCTAGATAGTCTTCAATCATAATGAGCTACATACCCAACTATCAAAATAATATAGGTGTGAAACTCATGGAAGATATACCTGCATGTCTAGACAGGAGGTCTACCCATCGCCTTATCTGTGGAGCTCTGGATCCCAGAAGCTCGAGTGAGATATGCTAAGGGCAGAGTAATGGAATCCTCACAAAACATAATGAAATCAAAATGAAACCATACCCAAAGTTTTTCAATCACCCATCTTTCTCCTTGGTGAGTTGTTCTTTCAAGTTTTCCAACACCCCCTTGCTCCAGTTGATTAATGTCAGATCTATGCACTCTAATGCGTATTTCATTTGGGACGTGCTAGCCAAATGTAAGGTTGCAATGTCGTCCAATATAGAAATTGTGAATAGGATTTTCCTAAGAGGAAAACATACCACATCGTTGATCTTGATTTTCCCATATTTTGTTGGCTGGGATCAAGGTTTACAATGTGCAACAATATACTCCTTGACAGTCTCTCCTCCCCTTCTTGAACCATATAGTGAGATAGGAGCACCTCTCCTCAATAAACATATTAAAAAATAGATGTATTCCGCATGTATGCTGAGCATATGTGCTCCAAGCTTGAAGGATTGTGCCTACACATCCCATGCATTGACAAGATACTCCAATAGTTCTATCTGTTGTCTCATCCAAGGAAGCCAAAAGAATTTGAGAAGTCCACAATTTATCAATTCCTGGGTGGTTGCTAGATCATTCGAAGAATCCATGTCTTAGACTTCATGTTATCTTTCTCTCTAAATCAAAGCCATTTTTCTACGATGGACACTTGAAACATGAAAAGGAATATTAGGGGAATTTTGAGTTCTAAAATGGGCCTCCTAAGTAAATTATAAAATAATAGTGGAAATAATAAAATAAGATTTGATTACATCATCAAATTTTAGAGGGAAAAAAGGAAAAACTATTTTTTCAACTCATATTTTCAGCTTATCTCCCTATGGGTTTACTCAAATTTCGAGCGAAAACACTCGTTGGATGCAAAATTTGATTTTTCATCCAAGGAGTACCCATGTTGCATAATTTAGATGGACCCTACTACATGAAAAAAGAGAAATACATGAAAAACATGATTGCAAACATGGATTTTCATGTATTTCTCATTTTTAGTGTAGCAGGTGGTGAGCCCTTGTATTGCACCAAGACTGCTGGAAATCTCAGAGTATACTCTACTTTAATTTATCAACTAGGGGTTTGTAAAAACTTGGAGGTGATAGTTATATATACACAACAGATGCATTCTAATCGCGCCATCCTCTTCTCAGTTCTACGATGGGGTGCTACATCTAGGGTTACTTCTAGGATATCAAGTCTGTCACACTTCTGAATGAAAACTAAGACTAAAAATGACTCATGGTGATTACTCTATCAGCAAGACAAGAAACTATTTTATAACATAAAGACTCATTTAGCTATTTGCAAGAAAGGAAATCCACACTTAAACTAATACAAGAAATAAAGTTAAACTAAGTGGGATTCATGATTTAAATTACTGAATTGAACTTGCGGAAAGGGAAACTAATATAAGCACACATGTTGAACCAAATAACTAATTAAAATATATCTATCTCATGCTTGACTTCTATGCTTAACATTGCATCTATCAATGACCTAACTATGCTTGTAAATAACTTTTTTTTACAGCAAAAGGAGGCACTAAGGTGACCTAAGAGGGTCTTTGAATCATTGTTTTAGAGCTGAAGGTGTCTTGGAGCTTGTGCCTAGTCTAGATGAGGTGAAAGAGAGGTTTTGGGTTGAATAAATGACTGACTGGCACAACTACAAGATCAACTCCAGGATTTCCTATAGTGCTACAGGATGTTCTAAAACGCTACAGGAAACAGGCCAAGAGTAGTTTAAGGCCAGAAATGGCGAGGAAAGGGGTAGGAGAGGTGAAATGAAGGTGGATATAGGTAGATGGATGGTAACCAACCCTTTGATCAATCTCATAACTTCTCTCAAATCCTGTATTGCACCTCCAAGGTGGCTCTTGGTGTTGTGGTGGGGATGTCCAAAAATAGGGTTGAAGGTGATTTGGTTGGAAGTTGGTTGATGAGGGATGGAAACTGGAGATAATGGTGATGGTGGAGTCCTCCTCGGCTGCTCTACTCAAACATGCAAGAAATTTTTTTGTTCATGCAATTATCATTGACAAATCTATTATGAAAATGGTGGAAAATACGAGTTGAGTTTAAGAAAACATACCTATGCACTTAAAACAGAAAAATAACTATGCATATTCAACATGTTCATGATAAAAAAGGAAAACTATCTAACTTTTTCAATATATCATAAACTGAAAGAAAATTTGGGTATGTGGTGAAGATCTACCCTCCTCAAACCCTAATGGAAGAGGTGAGAGAGGGAGGCTTTAACACACAGTTTTAGAGTTTTCTATGCTACTACAACATGAAAGGTAAAGAAACTAATGACAACAGCCTAAAATGGAAGAAAACCAAATACAACAATATGAAATGCAATAAAACTAACTACAACAAATAAAATGGAAGCAAACTAAATACAGTGAGATGAAATGTAAGCAAACTAACTACAACAGCATAAAAATTAAACATGTAGAAATTTATTAATACTGATGTATCGCCAGATCTTCCTGATCTCACAATATTTATCTTCTTGCAAAATACATAATCCTTCCACTATTGATCTTGTGGAAATTTAAAACTCAATTGCAAACACATGTGAATAAATTCAATCGCACATAACACAGTTGTTTAATGGGAAAGATTAAAGCTAAAAACCCCAACTATCATATATTATTTATATCAATGGAATAATGTAATAATCTCATACAAAGATTAGTACATCAAGCTCTCAGTACAATAAAAAATCATTACACACTGTCATGCAGAAATTTGCATCTCCATGCACCAATTTCTTGCCTCCTGATAGCCTACCTCCACTGCGCAATCCCTGTTGAAGAAGACCCATGAATGAATTCGAATTGGCCTTGCCTTATCTGCGCAATCCTCATTGGCAACTCCAATGTGTGTCAGATGCATTGAATGCATCACTATTGTCACAACGGATAGTTCATCTCACCCTTTCACCTATCTCTCCACTGGGTCTCCACTGGAACTGGCATGCACTGTAGTTAACTGCTGTATGTTTTCAGTTTTTAGTGAGTTATTAGTTGTGAATTAATTAACTAATTAATTCACTTAACTCTCACTAGTGTATCTTTTAGTTATACTAGATACAACTAGCTCAACTGAGTTTAACTCCATTAACTGAGTTAAACTAAATAACAACTCCATAAACTACTCTTCCAACTCTGTCATAACTTTGCCACTTTAGTTCTAATTGAGTCCTCCATGCATGAGCCACCAATAAACCCAAGGAATTATATAATTCCTTCAGCTCACTGATTTTCCAAATCTATTCACTGAAATAAAGTGCTCCAAGAGAATAAGTTGATTTTTATTGTCGGATTATTATTAAGAGCTAATAATAATCGACATGCATCTATTTTTAGATTGATGATCTATAAATAGACTTCGCCCAATAATATAAAAATGGAATTTCATCTATTTTCCACAATTGACCAACCATCTACAAATAGCATCCTGCAACTTATAGAATATGCTCACCATGTCTAAAAATAGACATACACCTAAAAATAGCCTATGGGCCCCTTTAGTGAAGGTGCTTACTTTTCACTAAGCTCATCATCTTGTTGAATCTCAACAAAACACAAATACAAAAGAGAGACTAAGGCCAATGGATTGGGCCCTAACCCACAAGCTCAGATCCCTCAAACTAACTCAGTTAATAAGAAACTAAATACTCATTTATTTCATAACCAATTCTGCTACATAGCATATGAAAGTCACAAATGCCTATTACAAGAGCTAAGAGTTCTCTATCTATCTCCAAAAATCGAATCCTAATGAGCTCTTGCTCTGCCCTATTTATCCTAAATGGTAGCTACCAACAACTCCCTAAAAAGTAGGTGATTTGTCTCCTTGGAACTCAAGAGAAGTGGAGCTTGGCTCCACTTGATGTTCCACTTGCTTGGTTGCCTTTGATTTTGAATTGTTGGAGGAGAATCTTGAGAATCCCTTGGCTTCCTTTAGGAGTTAAGGAGGTGTTAAACCCCCTAAAATCACTCCTTATTGTCTACTTAGAGCCTTGATTGTGAAATATTAAAAAAAATGGCATATTCTTTTGATTATCCTACATGTAAACCACATTAGGCATTCGAAGTATGACACCCTTAATAAACCATCTACACTAAGAAACATATGACCATAATGCAATTAAGTTTTAGAAAGAGATTCAAATAAGGCTAAAAAGGTGACAATTAACCCCCTAAAATGTACCTAATTATGGTTCTCATCATCACCCCCCACCAAATGGTTGCTCATCCTCTGAGAAACTTAGTCCTATTTCTTCTTTACACATAAAAAAACCCTATAGGAGCTCTGCACCAGGCTGACCTCCATGACCTAGGGTTTGTTGGTTTTGGCATTGGCTATGCTCGGTAGAACTTCTCCCCCAGCCTGATCCACTGCAACCTCTCACCTGGACAGCTACATGCTCACCGATGACCGACTCCAGTGGGGGGATGGCTGCTCCTCCCCCTCACAGGCCAGCCTCCAACAGGGACGGCGACAGGGGCTGATACTATCAATCAGCACAACTCTGGCCTGTCTTAAGAAAATGTAGGGGCAACACCCACAGTGCAGATGACTAATACACAAGCAACAACAACCATGAACATGAAATCAACAACATGCATACCAAATGACTCCAATAAAATAGTGATCGAACTCCCTTGTGCATCGCATCAATGGAAGAATTCAGTTCATGAAAGATCGCACTCTGATAGGAAAGTTCATGGGCTTTTGGCCCATGAAAAAAGCGTTAAGAGGATGGATAGCCTCAAAATGGAAACCCAAAGGCCACATTGACCTACAACTATGCACTAAAGGTTTCTTCAATATTCTCTTCACCTGCTCTAAAAACAAAGATAGGATAATGGATGGAGGTACCTATTTCTTCAACACTGTAGGTCTATTCCTTAGACCCTGGACTAAGCGCTTCAACCCAGATAAACATGATCTAACTTGGGCATCGATATGGATCAGGCTCTACTCTCTCCCCCAAGACTATTGGGACGAGCTCACTCTCAGAGACATTGGAAACGCCTTAGGGGAGTTTGTCAAGATTGCGGAAGGAACCAGAATCAATCTCTACGCAACCTATGCTCACATTTTCATATACATGAACCTAGAAGAACCACTACTAGGTGAGGTAAGTCTGATGCATGAATATTTTGAATGGATGCAAACTATTGATTACGAACATATCCCTTTTAGATGCAAAAAATGTCACCAACATGGGCATCTCTTCAGATATTGTCCCCTAAACAGGAAAGCTACAGCTGAAAAGGAATCCAAAGAATAGGAGCAGAAGGATTCACGAAGGTAGCAAGTAAAAAAATACATAACAGAAGAGCTACCCATCAGCAGAACAAAAAAATACCTACAACCAGCAATAGCTTCGCAGCCCTAAACCAGCTAAATGACAATGAAATTGTACTAGTCAATGAAGTTGGGAGTACCTCCACAGCACAGGTCCAGTCCTCTAGGGCTCAGCAGAAGAATATTTCACCTGAGACCTTCTTGAAACCACCCAAAGCAGATGAGGCAGAGGATAACCGTTTGATAAAGAGAAAATAACCGATCATGGAAATGATCCCAAAAGCGATGGAGGAAGAACCCGAAAGCATAGATCTGGAAGGCTTAGATCTCATTGGGCTAGAGGAAACCTATAGCAATAAGGATTACACATCAATCCTAGAGCAACAAATTCAAAAAATGGAGGAAATCGTAGCCAGAGCATAGCAACTCCCCTCCTTGGGTATCCAGGGCGGTATGCTTATCAACACAAAATACTTCGCGAAAGAGTCCCGCAAAAGAGGAAGGAAAACATCTCTGCAGAGAACCATAGAAATTGGGAAATAAAAGGTGGATTCTAGACGATTCCCCAAGCTGACTAGATTCTATGCCCTCACCTCCAATTATATCCCATGAAGCTAATCGCATGGAACATCAGAGGGCTCAACAACCCCATGAAGCACATGATCATAAAGAAAATTATTAATGAGGAACATCCAACAATATTCTACATGCAAGAAACCAAATGTTCCAACTCTACTCTGGAAACCATCTTCAAAAAGATACGGAAAGGCAGTAATACAATAGCAGTTGAAGAAAACGGGACGTCTAGAGGAATTGTAATCATCTGGAACCCTCAAATCATCTCCTTAGCAAAATTTCATGCCAACAGACACTTCATTCAGGCTTTCACCTGACTGGAATGGACATCCATGGTTTTCTCACTAATGTATACTCTCCACAAAATTCTCAACAAAAATTAGCACTCTTGAATAATCTAGAGGAAATCAATAAACAGTGATCCTCCCCTCTCTAGCTTCTAGGGGGATATTTCAACATGATAAAAAATCTCCAGGAAAAGAAAGGAGGAAGGTTGCACCTGGAATTGGATAGTAATGGATTCAAAAAAATCATCCAAAGCAATAACCTCATTGATCTACACACCTCCAATGGAATATTCACATGGAACAACAAAAGAGAGGGTGCCCATAAAATAGCCTCATGACTGGATAGATTCCTCATCACCGATGATCTTATCTGCCTCGGAGGTAACTTAGATACAACCATTATCCCTGCGGCAGGATCTGATCACTGGCCAATACAAATCCAATGGATCCAACTAGGTAAGAACGCCCCTAAATCTTTCTGCTTTGAACATTGCTGGTTCAAGCACTCGGGGTTCAAGGAAATGGTTTCCAACAAGTGGTCTTCCTTAGCACCACCCCAAGTTACCAAAATTCTCTAGTTCCAGACAAAACTAAAACTTATCACAGGTCAACTGAAAGTCTGGAATAAAAAAACCTTTGGAAATATATTCACAGAACATAAAGACCTAGAGTAGAAAATGAAGAAGTTGCAACAGAACATCATCCAAGAGGGGTGCACAACTGAGACACCCCCCCAGGAGCAACTCCTAACCACTCAACTGGAAGAAATAAGGAACCAAGAAGAAGCCCTCTGGAGACAAAAATCAAGAATCAACTGGCCCAAAGAGGGAGAAAGAAACACCAATTTCTTCCACCTCTCCACTATCCAGCACAAAATGCACAACAGAATCACAGTCCTCAAGAACCAAATGGGGAAAAGGCTGGAAACTCAAGCGACTATTATGAAGGAGCTGCGCAATCATTTCAGGGACATCCTTTAAGAACCCAACCACCAACGGCAGGAAGCCATTGAGGAAATCACCCAAAACATCCCCGAGTTGATAACAGAAGATCATAACAGGATGTTGGTCGCTGCTACCACTTTAGTTGAGGTGGAATAGGAATTCTTCCAACTGAAAGCAGGGAAAGCTCCGGGTCCTGATGGATTTACCACCAACGTCTTCCACTTCTTCTGGGAGATCATCCAAAAAAAATTATAGGGAGTTGTGGAGAAATCACTGTCCACTCACTGGCTGCTACCTATGTTAAATGCCACCTTCATCACTCTGGTTCCCAAAGAAGACAAAGCAGCCTCACCAAGTAAGTACATACCTATAGCTCCTTGCAATTTCATTTATAAAACTATCTCCAAATTCATAGCTAACCGGCTGAAGAAGCTCCTTCCTCTCATAATCTCCCCGAAGCAAACAGAATATGTGGAAGGGAGACAGATTTTGGATGGCATCATCTTAACCCATGAAGTCATTCACTCCCTCAAAACCAACAAAAAACCCAACATGCTTCTCAAAATTGACCTTTCCAAAGCTTTTGAAAAACTCAGCTGGGACTACATCAAAAAGGTCCTCTTAGCCTTTGGCTTCATTCATACCTAGGTCAGATGGATCATGAGTCTCATCACCTCTCCTTTCATTGCATCCTGGCCAATGGAATCCCATCTGCCACCTTCAACCCCTTGAGAGGCATAAGACAAGGGGACCCTCTATCTCCCTTCATATTCATCATCATGGCAGAAGGCTTGGGTCACCTTCTCAAGAGCTCTATCTAGACTGGTGCCTTGCTTGGTTTACCTCTCCACAACCTACCTCCCTCTTCTCACCAGAAATTTGTGGATGATAACTTGATCATGGGCTACCCATCAGTCCAGGAAGCCCGAACCCTTAAATTTGTTCTTGAATCCTTCTCTGAAGCCTCCAGCATAGAGGTAAACCCTAAAAAATTGCAGATTTTCTTCTTCCATACCCCCCCTCAAACCCAACGTACCATTGCTTTCATCCTTGGATTATCTATTGCTTCTCTTCCCTCCAAATACCTAGGAGCTCCATTAACTGACTCATCCATTAATCGCTCCTCTTGGAGAGCTCTGTTAGATAAAATGGAAACTCGCCTCTCCAACTAGACTCACTGTACCCTCAACATTACCAGTCGTCTTGTCCTCATCAAGTCTGTCCTTCAATCCCTCCCCATCTATCTCTTCTCCGTCCTTGCAGCTCCCAAATGGGTCCTAAAATCCATGTGAAATATGCAATGGTATTTTATATGGGGAGGCACAAAAGGAAAGAATAAATGGACCTTAGTCAATTGGAAGGATGTTTGCACCCCTAAAAGTCAGGGAGGATTAGGACTTTAGGATCCTGAGCACAACAATACTATAATGGGAGCCAACATATGGTGGAAATGGGTCTCCAACCCCAACACCCCATGGTCCAACCTATGGGCTGCCAAGTACGTGTCGTATTGGCCAAAGGAGGATCTCATAAGGTACAACTTAGATCTAGCTGGTTCCCAAATCTGGAAAGCAGCCAACAATCAAAAAAGGATAATCCAAGATCACAGTTTCTAGAAGCTGCGCAGTTGTAACCAAGCCAGATTCTGGGAGGATTCTTGGCAATAGATGCCAAGCCTTTCCTCCATATTTCATAGACCTCTATGGAGTACCACTCTCAAAGGAAGGCAAAGACATAAGGCTTAAGACTTCTGGACAAGCGACATCTCCCAAAGCTATAGGCAATGGCTTCACACAAGCAGATGGAAAGAAAACTGGAACAATGAAAGCCATACAGAAATATGGGAGGAGCTCAATACAAAAAGAAAAATGAAAGTTAAAACATGACCTGATATCCTTTTATGGGGGCATATGCCCAGCGACACTTATTCCACCAAGAAAGCTTACAACATCCTCCATTAGCAGGACCCTGGACCAGCCGACATCATCTGGAAAAATATATGGAATGCCAATTTGTGGCCCAAAATAGCTACATTCATGTGGTTGCTCAGTATATGACGCATCCTCAGATGGGAGAATCTTTTGAAGAGGGGGTTAGTAGGGTCCTCCAAATTTCCTTTATGTCAGGGAAACCTGGAAACCATCAACCATCTGTTGGACCAATGTCCTACTGCCAACTTCCTATGGGATAGAATTGTGGTCTTATGCCATCGTTCCAACCGCACTAGAGGTCACATCATTAACACCATCAATAGCTCGCAGGACAATCCTTTCACTAGTACCCTTCTGAATAGACTATAGCAGATCATCCCAGGTATCCTCTTCTGGAACATCTGGAAGGAACGAAACAGTCGCATCTTCAAGGAAAAGGCCTCCACTCTAGATTAGATTTGGGATAGGATTCACATCAACCTCACTGAAACTCTAGCCTTAGACACTTGCAGCCAGGAGGACCTTCCCACCGTGACACCAAAATGTCACATATGGAACAACTGGCACATGAGTCTAAACACTCCCATGGATATTAATCCTAGAAGTGTTGGCAGAACTCCTGCTCCAGAAACATGGACTCCTCCCTCCAAAAGCTTCTTCAAATGCAATTTTATGGGGCAACCAAAGGAAACCCAGGTAATCCAGGTTTCAGAGGCATCATCAGGAACTCTCGGGGAGAGCCTCTCATAATCTACTATGGGAATATAGGATGGGATAGTAATAATTTGACAGAGCTAGAAGGATTGATACAAGGTATTCAAATTGCCATAGAATTGCACTACTTCCCTCTGGAAAGGAGGGAGACTCACAAATAATAACAATGGCTGTCATGAGAATCCTTCAAGGCATGGCTTCCTCAAAAGTTTCCAACAGCTGGAGACTTGCTGCTTCACAACCACAGAGCCATCACTTTTGGTCACATGCGCAGGAAATCCAGCTCTGTTGCAGATCTTCTTGCAAACAAAGGGGTGGAAAGAATCTCTGCTCTGCATCATTCCACTCTTATATAGGTTGAGGAGGTTTCTCTCAGAGAGACCTGTCTCACTCTCATTCAGAAGGATCAACACCCCCCTGATGCGGGTGACAGAACAAACAGAAGTGACAATCACATCCCAGATAATGGAGATATCCAACGCAGAGCTTCACCTTCTACGGAGCCAACTACCGTTAGCCACTCGCATGGACCTCGCAAAGCCATAAATGATTATGAGAGGAGAGTGCTGCGTCACCTTGCCCTGAACATCACCTCTCTCTTATCACCATTAATGTCCATCATGATTAACCAACATCGCAACCATACCTCCTCACCTGAGCCTGTTCAGGTTCTCAATTATAGCTCACAGATTCGTGCAAAGGCCACTCAATGCCTCCCTCATAGATCTCCTCCCCACCCCTTTACAATGCTAAGCTACCTACTCCTTTCCTCATTCATCCTCTTTTCTTTGACTTTCGCTCCCCTCTCTTTGTTGCAAAGTCCTTACCCTAGAGTGGAACTGCACAGATCCCATTGGAGTGACGCTCTCCATCTTTCGACTCAATCCCCCAAATATTTCTTCCCCTGCAGCCCCAATGTTACTCTCATCTCCTTTCCTCGGTCCCATGTGCTTCTTATTCTCCTGGCCTGCTCTCCCCATCCTAGGTGCGCAATGGCTCCCAGGCTACGCCAACACACTATCTGTGGTGGACAAAGAGGGGTTGTCCCTAGACGATATCATCGCGGTGAGGACAACCGTCTTGAGTCGGTTGATGGCTCCTCTTCCAACAATTTTGTGAGCCATCATCCTGATCCTGAGTAGTGCATAGACTCCTCCAGGCATGCTGCACAGAGAGGTGGTCGTGGTTCAAGGAGATCCACCTCCTCTCCCTAGCCACACTCTTCGCATCATAATCATGTTCCCCTGACAGCACCGGAGAAGGATGATGAGGAAACAGACATCTGGGCCATGGAATCCAATGGCATCTGGACGCGGGTTCCCAATGGCGTAGACCCAGACTCCCCCATCCTCTGTGCTCCTGTGAGCATTCCCAAGCGCACTGCGGTAGAGGTGGAAGCAGCTGTTGCGCAGGCTGCAGCCTATCCTAGTGAGGAAGATAATCCCAACAAGAATTTTGATGATGATGAGTAATGGCTACGCTGCTGCACAATTTTCCTATGTTTTTTTTGAAGTTTTCCCTCAAGGCTTCTCTCTTATCAGTTACTTTGTGTTTTTTAGCTATTTCAGTGCTACTGTGCATAATGTACTGCTCAGCTCTAAGTTTTTTATGGGCTGGTTTTCTTCCCCGAGGCAGCCTAGAAAGAGTGTAACAAAGGTTGGGATTGGTTAAGTGCATCTTGCCAACCCAGCTTGTAGCATATGTAACTTTATGTTTCCAAAATTAATAGAATAGCTCAACTTACCAAAAAAAAAAACTTAGTCCTCTTTCTTTATCTCTTTTACTGCCTTAGTGGCCTCTCTGACATCCCAAGGAATCAGTGAAGGAGTCCCCTCAGGAGGGTAGAATCCAATATTATTTTCTACATCCTCCCATTATTTGTTTTCTTTAGGTTGGCATTTTCCTTCACTCAGCCCCATCAGAAAAGGTGGACTGAGTTTTAAGCCAAGACATTAGATCTTCATTGTTTGCATAGCCCTCTTGTACAAAGGTGCCCCTTCTAATGAATTTCTCAATCTCTATGCAGTATGATACTCCATGTTTCTAAGGCTAAAATCGAGGCCATTCCATCTCCTCTGACTTTCCATTACACATTCCTCTCCCAACAGTCTAGAAATGCCATAAAAGTGTATAATGGCTTGTTCTTGGGTGTTGAGGTATTTATCTACAAGGCTGGCATCATTTTCTATCATTAGGTGATTGTTAATGACCCCTCTAGGGCTGAATAGTTCTGTCATGATAAGGAAAGGCTCCCTTCCTTCCCTTCTCATGACTCTTTTTACCTCCTCTACCCTTGACCCCTCATTGGACATCCAAGAGGATAGGGCCATCAAATGTGTATCCTCCATCCTAGGGTTAGGATCCAAAATGTTTAGATCAATCAAGATAAGATTATGCATATAAAATTCTGCCAACTTGGCCTTAACTGCTATGCTGGACTGATTGCGAAATTCAATAAACTGCTTGCAGTTTTGGAAAGCTAATGATCCATAAGAAGCTAGTTTTTTAATCTGAAATTGTAGCCATTGTTCCTTCAGGTATATGGCATAAGAGTTTGAAGGATGTATGTGTTGTATTTCCTCCATGCACAAATCTACCATGGTGGAAATATGTTTGTCCTTCTGTTGTAGTTGGTTTTTGTAACCTTGAATTTTTTTCTTGTGTTTCTTGTATTTTCTCCTTTAACATTGTTTCCATGAGTCTGACGTCAGCCAAATCTCTTCCAGTCTCAATGATTTTTTCTTCCATGATCCCTACATCTTGCACACTTTTTTTTTGGAAATTTGCATTCAGTGATGTGTGCATGCTCTCTCTTACTCTAGCTGATAAAATAGGGAACCAAGATCTTTTAAAGGATCAACCATAATCCTTCAATGAATGTGTTGTGGGAGCTTATATTGGCTGTGGGCTAGGATGTGTAAGTGCTGATATGTATTTTGGAACAGATTTTGGAGAGGCAGGCTCCTCCTTTGTTTCCTCCTCTTCCTTCACTTTGGCATCTTGCCCTTCAATTTGTGCCTCTTTTTCGACATCTTGTGCTTCCTGCCATTCCAAGGGTACATTATCTCCCTCCCCCATGACCTTCTACTCTTTATGTGACACATTTGGAGTTTCCTGTAGCAAGCGCTCCTTTTCTTGTTGCACCCTATTTTCTTCTTCTTTAAGGTCTACGGGGGTTGGTACTTGTTTGAGGGATGTTATCCAGAAATAATGTCTCCTCATGTAGGTCATAGGTGTCTTCTTAGGTGAGGTGACCTCTTGAATTTTTCCCTCTTCTAGGATTATTTCATATTTCTTCTTGGGCGAATCTTAAATTTTCATTGGCCTTTTGGTTAGAGTATGGGGTTTCCATTGCTTCACCTTGGCACTTTTTCTAGTCCTGAAGTACTTAGGGGTCTATATTTTCCTCTTTTCCTTCACTGGTGTGCTAAGAGTAGCTAAGACAACATCCACTTTCTTTTTCGATGTTACTGCTGATAGGCCGGTCTATTGGGCAGGGATTTCAGTGCTCAGCATTGGGTCTAATATATTTTCCTCTCTTGTATTTACTTTATTCTCTTGTTCTTTCTCTTGCCCCTCTTTTTCATCTCCTTCTCATTTTTCATATTTCTCTTCCTCCTCCTCTTTTCCTTTCTCTGTTTCTAGGGTCTCTGTGTGTTCTACTTCTGTCTCCATCTCCTCTTCTTCCTCTTCTTCCTATGTCCCTTCAGTCCCTCCTTCTTCTTCTTTCATACCCCTCTCTCCAAGACTAAAGGCAGGGGGTTGTCCAGGAGTGATAGTTTGTGTCCCTATGAATTCTTCCCTATCCATATCTATGAAGGTGGACCAAGGTAAATGGATGTTCAACCTATTGAGAGCATCTCCTACTATAATTTTGATGAGGACATGGTGAGATAAGTGTTGATACTTTTCTTTCCCTCACTCTTGCGACGTGTTGTCTGCAGTTAGATGTGGGGCCTAGCAGAATTTTTAGTCTTTTCCCTGGTGGCGGATCCTTTGAATCTAAACTCCTTTATAATAATCTTGAAATGGTGTCATTTGAGTCCCAAATCTGCATCTTTTCCATACACTTTTCTATACCTTTTTCACTCACCTAAACCTCCCAAATTGTTAATATCATGTGCAAAAGAGCATCTAACATGGTTTTTAATTATATTTTTGTGTTTGCTATTTGATCTAGATTTTGTTCATTCGGCTGCGGAATCTTGCCACTTTCCGCAGCTGCTGCAACTTTCCGCAGCTATTTTGTGAAACTCTATGCTACAGGTGTCTACAAGGGAAACGAGCCACATGGGCAGGTCAGGAATGACGTGAACATGGTTCGTGTCCTATTGGTTCAAAGCTCATCAAAGAAAAGCCCCGCAGTCAAGGCATCTCCATAGGAAGTCATCATGGAGTTTCATGACAGTGGGACTATGTTTAATGTCACATAAAAGACCTCTCAACCGTTTCCCTAAACTGCGGAGGATAAATAAACATCTGTCACAGGTTTCCCAAGTGCATTCAAGCATCACTTACCTCAAGGGGATTTTATTTTCAACACGGCCATACTCCTGTATCATTGGACGTGATAGTCTCAGCCTCCTCACCCGACATGAATTTTTAGGAAACGAGTTATAGTTGTTGTTATATATAATGCGTTTGCATCGTAAAGTTAGTCGATATTAGTGAATGTAGTCTCTGTTATCTTTTGATTAGTCTGCTCTGTAGTGATTACGTTGCACTTGTGCCGTAACATTACCATTCTGTAATGACTGCTTTTTAATATGAGAAGACTCTGTTTTTCAACTTAATTCGTATTTGAGGACCTTTGCCAAGGCTGGAGTAGAGGGCCCCTACTCAGCTAAGGTTTTGTGCATTAGTGTATAATTTTAATTTCATTTCATTGTGTCATAATCCATTCATATGTTCATATATTTCATTTGTTTCATTTCTGTTTATACATTTCCATAATTTCCATTTCATTTCTGTCTTTCATGCTTTATGATTGTTAATCACTGATCAGCGTTCTTGTTTCAAGTTATAGATAGGCAGCCCGGGCATTTTCATAGCTTTTTGATTAGCGACATGGAACTAACATTGTTCTGCTGCTAATTTGATTTTCATAGCTGTTGTTTAATTTCAGTATTGCTTATCTGCTTCAGTAGTTAAATTTAGATATACTAATCTGCTCATAGCATCTTCAGTTGCCTCCGAAAGCCACAGCTGGACTGATGGTGAGGGATTGCATTATGAAATGTGTATTTTAGTATTAGTTTCTTTTCTGCAAATTTAGATATATTAAGCTGCTCATAGCATCTTCAGTTGCCTCCGAAAGCCACAGCTGGACTGATGGTGAGGAATTGTATTATGAAATGTGTAGTTTAGTATTAGTTTCTTTTCTGCAAATTTAGATATATTAAATCATGCATGACATCTTCAGTTGCCTCCGAAAGCCACAGCTGGACTGATGGTGAGGAATTGAATCATGAGTGTATAGTTTAGTATTTAGTTTACTTTCTGCAAATTAAATATCAGTTACTCAAATTGTTTATGATTACTTCCGAAAATCATAGCTGGACTAATGATGAAGGATCAGAAGATAAATTGATGTAATATGATTTAGATTTATTTTGTTGCAATTTTGAATTTCCTTAAGCATAGTTTCTTTTGTGTTTAGTCAGCAGCAAGAATAGTTTGGTTTTCATGCTCACTAGTTCATTGTTTTGATTTATTAGATTAGCAGCACCTTTTCATTTCAGCAGCACATTTTCATTTCCTTTCAAGTCTTGTCATTGTAAATTTCAAATTGCTTTTTAAAATTTCAAGTTGGTAAATCATTATAGGGGATATCACTTCCTTGAACAAACATAACCAAACTTGTTTTCATCTTAGAATTTCCATTTCACCTTAGAAAAAACAAAAACGACAAAAAGTTAAGAAATAGGTTATCTTGCACATATAGTGCGCCGCACTTCATCAGCTTACGATTCCCGGATTGACAAATTAAATGCAGCGATTTAGGACACACTAAATTGACCAAACATTTTGGCGCCGTTGCCGGGGAAGTGTAACTAGGTAGCCAATTTCTTAAAAAAAAAACATAAAATCATAAAAAGAAGGGAAAACTTGATAACTTCTTGAAGTATGCTCTCCTCTTGCACCTAGTGTGATCTGGAGGATCAGAAAAGAGAGTTATTGGTTTAGTAATTTCTTAAGTATGCTCTCTTCTTGCACCTAGTGTGACCTGGAAGATCAGAAAAAGAATTATTAGCCCAACTTTTTAAAAATAAAAAAAAAAATGACATGCATAGAGCAAGAGATTCTAGGGGAAGGTTTATAGCTAAAGCCAAGAGTTCGATTTTCACAACTCCATCTTCTTCAAGGCATGAACCAGATTCACCACCATCTACCCCTAGCCTTAAGATTTTTGGAAGTCAAGGAATAGCTGAATTAGAGGATTCTCCTATACCACCTACTCAATCCCACTTAGAAACAAAGAGACTCTCACTCTCTTCCTCCTTCAGTGAAGACAGGACTTCAAGGGACTCTAAAGAAATATCATGTGGAGGAAGTAATAAATGAGGTGGAAGTAGAGGAGACAATGGAATGCTATTAGTGAAGGAAATAATGGTAGAAATAGGGAAGGAGACAATTTGTTTTGATTCCCTATAGTTGATGAGGAAACTCATGCAACAATGAAAAATATCTCACCATCTGTTCTCCCTAACTTTTATGGATTGCGAAGTGAGGATCCTGAAACATTTCTATTTGAGTTTGAAGTAGTGTGCCGAACTTATGACTATATGGAAGATTCTCAAAAACTCAAACTGTTTCCTTCAACATTGAAGGGATCTGCTTTGAAATGGTTCGTGGGATTAGCCACTCAATTTTTGGAAGTCAAGGAATAGCTGAATTAGAGGATTCTCCTATACCACCTACTAAAACCCACTTAGAAAACAAAGAGACTTTCTCTCATCCTTCCTTGGTAGAAGAACTAGAGGACTATAAGGACTCTAAAGAAACTATCATGGCAGAGGAGGTAATAAATAGAGGTGGAGGTAGAAGAGGAGGAAAAAATGGAGATAACAATGGTGAAGGAAATAATGGTAGAAATAGGGATTTGTTGGGATTCCCTATAGTTGATGAGGAAACTCATGCAACAATGAAAAATATCTCACCATCTGTTCTCCCTAACTTTTATGGATTGCGAAGTGAGGATCCTGAAACATTTCTGTTTGAGTTTGAAGTAGTGTGCCGAACTTATGACTATATGGAAGATTCTCAAAAACTCAAACCGTTTCCTTCAACATTGAAGGGATCTGCTTTGAAATGGTTCATGGGATTAGCCACTCAATCTATTAGGACTTGGAATGATATGAAACAAACATTTTTGGATATATACTTGGATTATTGTATGCCCACCAATCACAAGGATGAGGTATTCAAAATGATGCAAAAAGAAGATGAAAATTTGGAAGACTTAATTGAAATATTTCAATACAACTTGAAAAGAGAAAAGATGAGCAACTTAGATAATGAAACCTTGAAAGCCCTCCTATTAAAAGCCATTAGAGATGAATGGATATACATTTTAAACATGATGGGGAAAGGAGACATTTCTCAACTTCCATTTCGTGATATAACAGAACTATGTATCCATCTCTCAAGGGGAAAATCTAAAACAGGAAAAGGGCCTAGGGATTCTTCTCTTATTAGGGCTAACAAATCTGCAACTGGATCAGTAAGTAGGGCAGAGATTGGTAACATGCTTGATGAGTTTAAAACCGATATTTTAGGGAGCCTTAGTGAACAACTAGACACCCTTAAAATAAAAAACAAGCAGAAAGCAGAAACAGATGCTTTAGCCATCTTTTGTCCGTAATGTAGGAAGAAACATGCTTTAAGGGAATGTCCCTTGGATGCAAAAGTTGTAGAAACATGTATGATTTTCTCAGAGAATCATGAGATCAAGGATTGTCCTTCAATTCCTGGACTCAAAGATGTTTTTCAAGAAGATCCAAATTCAGTAGAATCTCTATGTTTTGTTGCAAGGAGACCTTGGCAGGGACAACAATCTCAAGGGTTTAACAACCCTATGAATCTTCAAACCCAACCAAATTGGAATCCTTGGCAACAACCTTGGCCCCAACATCAAAACTCATATCAGCCATGGGTACAAGGGATGCAAAATCCTTATGGGAGATTTGCTCAATTTTATCAATATCCTCCATCTTTTCAAAATCAACAAGCTCCACAACTTCCAAACCCAAATCCACAACTTTCATTGCCATTTCCACAAAAACAACCTTCTCAACAAAATTCAAATCCTCAACTCATGCTTCCATACCAACAGAAGACAAATCAACTTCCAGCTCAGCCACTGCCAAATCCTAACAATAAGAATCCTTAAACTACTTATATGGTAGAAGGACAACAATTTCCTACCTATATGATTGTTCCTCTCAACGATGTACAACTTAGATCTGGTAGAGTTTTAGAAAAACCTTCTATAGATATTCAAGAGCAAGATACCTCTGAGGAGGACTCTCTTCAAGTCAATAAGGGTTCTGAGGAAGAAACTCTTCAAAATCTAAGCATGCAAAAAGAAAAAGAAAAATTAACACCCACAACTCCTATAGTTGAGCAACCTGTATCTTCATCTACACCTCCTTTTCCGGAAAGACTACAAATTGATAAGGGGGTGGAAAAACAAATCTTGTTGCCTAACTATGACTTTCTAGATGAATTGAAGAATGTATGTATCAAGATTCCATTGCTACAAGCCATTCGAGAAATTCCTATTCTAGCAAAAACCATAAAGGAGTTGAGTTTCAAAAGACCAGGAAGGAAGCTAAAGGACACAAGAAGAATCCACCTGGTAGGAAAGATTGCAGACATTATGATGGGAAAATTACCATGCAGAAGTATGTAGATCCAGGAAGTCCAATTGTCAAGACACATATAAATGGGATAGAAATTCCAAACACATTGATTGACTTAGGGGCCGCTATCAACATTATGAGTAGACAGACTATGGAACAGTTAAAACTTCCTAACCTTCTTTTTACACCTACTTTATTGCAACTTGCAGATCGATCGGTTATTAAACCAGATGGTGTATTAGAAGATATTTCGGTCTCCTTAGATTCTTGGGAATATCCAGTAGACTTTATGATTTTGACTCCCAAGAATAATCTAGGAGGACATCCAATTATCTTAGGAAGACCTTGGCTGGCCACAGCTGATGCTTTTATTAGTTGTAGATCTGGAGACATGTACATTTCTAATGGTAATTCGACAAAAGAATTCAATTTGTATCCTCCAGCAAGAGCAATCACAGAAATAGGAGACAATGAATGGGTCGCTGATGAGAACACTATACAACCTGTCTTTACCATCTCCGAAATCAGTGAGGATAGTCAAATTCTGAACACATTAGAGAATTTTGAGATATCTTCAGAATATGACCCCACACAATTTCAGTTGGAATCTGACATAGAATATTTATCATCTAGACAATTGTCTCTTTACTCTATGGAAGAATTTGGTAATTCTGCTATTGAAATTTTTCCAGAAAAAACATTGAATATCAATAAACATTTGGAGAAGTCACAACAAGAAGAACTAACCAGAATCTTGCAAAAACATTCTACTGCATTTGCATGGGAGTATACTGACATGAAAGGTATTGATCCTAAGACTTGCATCCATCATATCTATATTGAGGAAAACAGTAGACCAATCAGACAACCTCAAAGAAGGATGAATCCAAATCTTAGGAGATAGTGAAAGAAGAGCTCCAAAAACTACTCAATGTAAACTTCATTTATCCAATTTCAGATAGCCGATGGGTTTCTCCTTTGGTTATAGTACCTAAAAACAATGGTAAATGGAGGGTATGCATTGATTACAGGGAATTGAACAAAGCAACTTTGAAGGATCACTTTCCTTTGCCTTTTATTGATCAGGTATTAGATACATTAGCAGGTAAAAAGTATTTTTCATTTTTGGATGGTTTTAGTGGTTACAATCAAATTCAGGTAGCACCTGAAGATCAAGATAAGACCACATTTACTTGTCCATGGGGAACTTTTGCTTACCGAGTGCTTCCTTTTGGGTTATGTAATGCACCAGCAACATTCCAAAGAGCAGTACTAGGAATTTTTTCTGATCTAATCCATGATTGTGTAGAGGTTTATATGGATGATTTTACAGCTTATGGTAATTCATTTGAAGAGGCATTAGAAAATTTGGAAAAAGTTCTTATAAGATGTAAAGAAACAAACCTTTCATTAAGCCATGAAAAATGCTTTATGATGTTTACTGAAGGGATTTTTTTAGGACATCATATTTCAAGAGATGGGATTAAGGTTGATAGATCAAAAGTTGAAGTCATCTCCAAGTTGCCTATTCCAAATTGTCAAAGAGATGTTAGAAGTTTTCTAGGATTTACTGGTTACTATAGAAGATTTAGAGAAAACTTCACTAAAATAGCATCTCCACTCTTCAAATTGCTTACAAAAGACTGTGAATTTAAATGGGATCCTGATTGTCAATCAGCCTTTGAAACTTTGAAAACAAGAATATCTGAAGCACCTATTTTGAGAGGACCAAATTGGAAACTCCCTTTCCATATTTCTACGGATGCTTCAGATACAGCTCTTGGAGCTGTGTTGGGTCAAAAAGATTTAATTCCTTATGCCATTTATTACACCAGTAAAAATTTGACTCCCACAGAGTTAAACTATACTGTGACTGAAAAAGAGTTTTTAGCTGTTGTTCATGCAATTAATAAGTTTAGACATTACATAACAGGCTATGAAACTTTTATTCATACTGACCATTCTGCAATTAGATATTTAATGAACAAACCCGTTACTAATGGCAGAGTGACAAGATGGCTTTTACTTTTGCAAGAATTCAATATTACTGTGTTGGATAGACCAGGAAAACAGAATACAGTAGCTGATTTCTTGTCTAGAATTCAAAATACTAAAGAAGATTCTCCTGTAGAAGATAAGTTTCCTGATGAATATTTGTTTGCAGTAACTATTAAGACCCCTTGGTATGCAGACATTGCTAACTATTTGGTTACAGGGAAACTACCTTCACATTTATTTCCAAGAGAAAAACGAAAAATTATTCAGGAGAGTTCAAGATATTCATGGATTTCTAACGAATTGTTTAAAACAGGGCCAGATCTTGTGATCAGAAGATGTGTCACGGAAGATGAAATGCCTGATATTCTTAAGGCATGTCATGATGAACCATGCGGCGGACACTTTGCGGACAAAAGGACGGCCTATAAAATCCTTTCCTTGGGATATTATTGGCCTTCTCTCTTCAAAGATGCAAAACAATATTTCAAAAGGTGTGATAGCCGCCAAAGAGTAGGGAAACCTACCCTTTCAAATGAAATGCCATTGCAAACACAGGTACTCATTGAACCCTTTGAAAAATGGGCTTTAGATTTCATCGGACCTATTAATCCACCATCTAAGCAAAAGAAGTATATATTGGTTTGTACTGATTATGTTACTAAATGGGTAGAAGCTAAAGCATTAGTATCTGCTACTGAAAATTCAATTGTTCATTTTCTTTATGAGGATATTTTTACTCGCTTTGGTGTTCCAAGAGAAATTGTGACAGATCAGGGGAGCCAATTCACATCCAATTTGGTGGAGAAGTTGATGGAAGAATACAAATTCAAGCACAGAAGATCTACTCCTTACCATCCACAAGCAAATGGTCAAGTGGAGTCCACAAACAAAGTTCTTGAAAGTATCATCACCAAAACCGTTCATCTACATAGAAGAGATTGGGCAGAAAGGCTTCCAGAAGCCTTGTGGGCCTACAGAACTACATGGAGGAATACAACAGGACATTCTCCCTATGAACTTGTTTATGGGAAAGAAGTCTTGCTCCCCATTGAGTTCCAAGTTAAGACCTTCAAGATAGCAGTTCAGTTGGGGATGGACTTATCAGAAGCCCAAAAGCATAGAATGGAACAGTTGAATGAGCTAGATGAGATCAGACAAGAAGCAATTCTAAGAACTGATCTAGTTCAATATCAAAGAACTAAATGGCATGACAAATATATCAAAGAAAAGAAGTTTCAAGAAGGAGATTGGGCATTGCTATTTGACTCCAAGTTTAAATATTTTCAAGGGAAATTTCAGACTCATTGGCTTGGGCCATATGAGATTGACAAGATCTTTAGCAATGGAGCTGTAAGAATCAAGACCATTGATGAGTTTCAAACTCCTCTTATCGTGAATGGCCATAGATTGAATTTTATCATAAGCCACTCTCAAAAGAGGACTTTGTCAAGATGTTTCAAGAAAGTTCTGCAATCAGGCTGGTACAGAAGAATTCTTCTTCTCCACTAGCCTAGCTTTTGTTTTTCAAAAAATAAAAATAAAAAAATAAAAAAAATAATGGTATAAGCCTGAAAACCAATCATTGATTGGCAGTCTTATACAGAAAATATAGGGTGAAAATCAGGGAAACCTGACACTCTATATTTTCCCAAAAAAAACCTCTCCTTCATTTCACAAGCTTTGTCACCACCCACTCCACTTCATTCCACTTCATTCCACTTCATTCCATTTCATTTCATTTCATTTCATTTCATTTCACTTCATTCACTTCATTTCATCCCATTCCATCAATAAAAAAATTTTCATGACCATTTCCATCTGGTCATTTGTCATTTGTTCATTTCTATTCATCCAAGTAATAGCTGTGTCAGTTTCCGCAGCTGACTCCAGTTTCCGTAGCCAGAAGCAGATTCCGTAGCTACTACTCTGTTTTCAAAGAGAATGTACAGTCAGATGTTATTTTCATAATTATGAAATAAAATGCAGGAGAGAGGATCAATGGAGCATTCAAGACACCAATGGAGATCAGTCAGTTGAAGACCAAGGGCAAAGGAAAAGATTCCAAAGGTATGAATAAAATTTATTTCAAATAGTATTGAAAAACACATTTTTATATAGTTTTGAACCATGAGCTCTATCCATTACGCGCAATGATTATATTGACAGTTCTGTAACCTTTCACGATCTCCATATTATCCTCTTGCATTTATTCACAAACGGTTTCATCATTAAACCCCGATTTTCACTCATGATCCAATATCCCACCGGTGATAATGAAGCGTATTCCATTTGAAACCCTCACGAAGGCAAATTTGTGAAAAACAGAGAAGTGAAATGGGTAAATTGCTAAGGGCAGAGCCGGAAGGACCGAAGTTTATAGAGGGATATCCACAAGCAAAAGAGATATTGAAGAAAGCTAAATGGCTGCGTTTTATTCAGAAATTCAGAGGTTATCACAGAGAAGTTACGAAAGCATTTGCAAGGTCGTTTGATGGCTCAGAAGCAGAGATTGGAGACCTCAAGTTTGCAGTCAATGAAGCAACTATAGCAACAGCCACAGAACTTCTTCAGGAGGGAGAGCGTTGGTTCAAAAATAAAAGCATCAGTGATGAGGCATGGAGAACAATCTTACAAAACCAAGGTATGGACATAACTGTTTTTAAGAGAGGAATTCCTGTGCATGCATTGAAAGAAGAATGGGCCACTTTACTGCTAATTGTTCAGAAATTCATTACATGTGAAGGCCGTTTTGGGTCCATGTACATGTACCATACCAGGCTATTGATGAATTTTCTAGAAAATCAAACTCTCAATCTCCCATATTTTCTATTCAATAGCTTGAAGAAAATGGCTGTGACTGTTCAAAAACACTTAGGAGATGTAGAGCCCCATCTATATCACCACGGCCTTATAAAAATTCCGATTGAAAAGGAGTTAAAGGAAAGAAAAGACACATGGGAACAATTTCTAGTTAGAAATTTCTTTGAGGAACCTTAGGAAATTCCTGAAGGTAGTTCAACAAGAAGGAGTAGAAGAAAAAGAATAAATGTTGAAACCCAAATTACTCCTACTCAGGAAATTCCCGCAGCTAGCACAGCAAGAAGAAGTAGGAGGAAAAGAACAATTGAGGAAATCCAAAACACTCCTACTACTACTATGGAAAGAACTGATAGGGAAGAGAGACTGGTAAAAAGAAAGAAGAAGGAAATCAAGGGTAAGAAGCCAATAACACCAAAAGGGAAAGAAACTATTGAGGCTGTACATAAAAATCCTTCTTCTGAAGAAGAAGATCATCAAGTGCTATCAGAAAGATTAGTCTATCTTCAAAAACAATCATCTATATCCAAGAAGGCAGAGAAAGCAAAACAAAAACAAAAGGATAGTGTACCACAGCGTGTGAGGAGAAGCAGCAGACTTAAGGGGAAATTGAGAAAAACGCAAATTAAGGGTCCTCATTTCATTGATTTGGGTGAGGAGACATCTGAACAGTCCCCAACTGACCATAGTCCATCTCAGTCAGTTAGTGAACCTGGTTCATTCCATTCCCGATCAGACAATGAGCATACTCCATCTTATTCTCAGCAAAATATTGATGTAAGCCCTCCTCGGCCAGATTTTGAACATAACTCTCCTTTACAGCATTTTGGGGACAACCCAATAAAAAGGACACCTGAAATAGACCCCAAGCAGCAGGAGGTATATGACTGTATAGAATCTTTGGAAAAGGCAGCCACAGGTCCAAGTACTTCTTCCATTCAGCCACATACATTGCAGGATGATTTGGTCCAATCATTAAAATAGGAAATTTTTGAGCTGGAGATTTTAAATAGGCACATCAAAAATGAAAATGAAACATTGAAAGAACAAGGCAAGCTGGACAAGATCATCCATGATAATACTATGTTACATTTGGGAATATGGCAAAAGAAGAATAAGAAATTGAAAAGGAAATGCCAGAAATTGAGCAGAGCACTTGTAAATATCAAATTTAGGTGCTTAATGAAGAAACCCAGAATGATGGCAGTTCCAAGGAAGAAGAGAAGATGATTGGATGTGCTGGCTGAAGTATCAAGGCACATGAACTGAACAAAGAGTATCAAAATTTTGGTTGCATGAGGACATGCAACACCTTCACAGTGGGGGTATGTTGAGTCCCAAATTTGCATCTTTTCCATACATTTTTCCATACCTTTTTCACTCTCCTAAACCTCCCAAATTGTCAATATCATGTGCAAAAGAGCATTTAACATGGTTTTTAATTATATTTTTGTGTTTGCTATTTGATCTAGATTTTGTTCATTCAACTGCGGAATCTTGCCACTTTCCGCAGCTGCTGCAACTTTCCGCAGCTATTTTGTGAAACTCTATGCTACATGTGTCTACAAGGGAAACGAGCCACATGGGCAGGTCGGGAATGACGTGGACATGGTTCGTGTCCTATTGGTTCAAGCAAACTCATCCAAAGAAGCCGCGGTCAAAGGCGTCCACATGGAAGTCAACCATGGAGTTTCATGTCGGCCGGACTCTGTTTCGTGTCACATGAAGATCCATACGGCCGTTTCCAAGCCCGCGGAGGGTAAATCGACATCTGTACAGAGTTCTAGAGTCGAATTCAAGCATCCACCTCTCGTAGATTTACTTTCCAACACGGCCATGCTCCTATATCCGTGGACGTAGTGGTCTACGTGCTCTCCACTAGCATGAACTTTAGGAAACAGTTATAGTTTGTTGTTATATATATTGCGTTTGCATACGCATATGAAGTTAGTTGATATTAGTGAATGTAGTCTCTGTTATCTTTTGATTAATCTGCTCTGTAGTGATTACGTTGCACTTGTGCCGTAACATTACCATTCTGTAATGACTGCTTTTTAATATGAGAAGACTCTGTTTTTCAACTTAATTCGTATTTGAGGACCGTTGCGAAGGCTGTGTAGAGGGCCCCTGCTCAGCTAAGGTTTTGTGTATTAGTGTATATTGCTCATTTCATTTCTTTAGAAATCATTGTATCATAATCCATTCATATGTTCATACTTTGCAGTTGTTTCATTTCTGTTTATACATTTCCATAATTTCCATTTCATTTCTGTCTTTCATGCTTTATGATTGTTAATCACTGATCAGTGTTTATGTTTTTCAGGTTTTAGATGGGCAGCCCAGGCATTTTTATAGCTTTTTGACTAATGACATGAAACTAACATTGTTCTGCTGCTAGTTTTCTTTCCATATCTTTTGTTTAATTTCAGTCTTGCTTTGTTCATTTCAGTTTTGTTTTTCTGCTTCAGTAGTTAAAATTTAGACATACTAATCTGCTCATAGCATCTTCAGTTGCCTCCGAAAGCCACAGCTGGACTGATGGTGAGGGATTGCATTATGAAATGTGTATTTTAGTATTAGTTTCTTTTCTGCAAATTTAGATATACTAATCTGCTCATAGCATCTTCAGTTGCCTCCGAAAGCCACAGCTGGACTGATGGTGAGGGATTGCATTATGAAATGTGTAGTTTAGTATTAGTTTCTTTTCTGCAAATTTAGATATATTAAATCATACATGACATCTTCGGTTGCCTCCGAAAGCCACAGCTGGACTGATGGTGAGGGATTGAATCATGAGTGTATGGTTTATTGTTAGTTTACTTTCTGCAAATTAAATATCAGTTACTCAAGTTGTTTATGATTACTTCCGAAAATCATAGCTGGACTAATGATGAAGGGTCAGAAGATAAATTGATGTAATCTGATTTAGATTTATTTTGTTGCAATTTTGAATTTCCTTAAAGCATAGTTTCTTTTGTGTTTAGTTGGCAGCAAGAATAGTTTGGTTCTCATGCTCACTAGTTTACTGTTTTGATTTATTAGATTAGCAGCACCTTTTCATTTCAGCAGTACATTTTCATTTTCTTTTGAGTCTTGCCATTGTAAATTTCAATTTGCTTTTTAAAGTTTCAAGTTGGTAAATCATTATAGGGGATATCACTTCCTTGAATAAATATAACCAAACTTGTTTTCATTTTAGAATTTCCATTTCACCTTAGAAAACCAAAAACGACAAAAAGTTAAGAAATAGGTTATCTTGCACATATAGTGCGCCGCACTTCATCAGCTTACGATTCCCGGATTGACAAATTAAATGCAGCCATTTAGGACACACTAAATTGACCAAACACAGGTTGACTGATGTTTTCATGAGCTCTGTTCTCATCCTATCATACCAATAAGTACAATGAAAAGTGGGAAGCAATACAGGAAAATGAGCTAAATTTAACAAAAAAATAAAATGCATGTGTTACACTCTAGAAGACTAAGTACATATCAATTACAAGATATAAGATCATCTTGTAAGCTTATTAAGCTAATTTCACAAGAAGGGATACCTTGGCAAGTAGCTGGTGCTCAATGTCATCTGGGTCAGCGGATACAACACTTAAGCTAGCCAGCAAAATTCTGTCCTCCTCTTTCATGCTATTTTATGTGGTACTCGATTTCACTATTAAAAGACTAAATTGGAAAAACATTAAAAGGCATTCATTTGTCATGCAAAGCATATATGGAATACACACTTAATTCTATCTTGAAAGTATTAAACAATAATAGAACTAACTACATTTTAGATCTCTAGTTGCACCGACAGAAAGTGAGGTGCATTAAAGCTTGGGTGGCAGAGACATCATTGTAATAGACATGGACACTGATAAAATAACATGGAAAGTATTTCATATTTGATGTTTAATGTTACAAATATATATAAACTAGCATAGATACACTTGACCCTATATTGTTTTAAGCCTGAGAAGTTATTTGATATTTATCCCTTTTGTTGCTTAATAGATCTAGAGTTACAGAGAATCTATACTAGTGTTTGCATCATTTCTTCCCTGGAAAAGATCTATAGGCAATGGGACCATTGGTCTATGAGAGTTTATGTTTTTTGTAACATGATTTTTATGTGTATAACTACAATCCGAAATAAATTTGAGGTCTTAAGAACGAAAGGCATCTGAGGAACTGTCCCTTCATACTCTTCACATGGCATCCATGCAGATTTAAGATTTGTTTGAAACATTGAACCATGGCCATTGTCTAGAATATAGGAGCCTTAGGTACCTAATGTGAGACCCCACTCCAGTTAATTCAGAATTGAAATTTGTTGTGGAGTATGTTCTGCTAATTGCAGTTGATTTACTTCAAAATCAGGATGAGTAATTACGGATGATTCTCCTTGTTCTGTTGATCCGGTTCTACTGATAGTATGTGGTATCAGAGTTTTAAATCTTTCTAATTGGCTTGGTGTATACTTAGGGGGTTTCCCCTGAGTCCTACGCAATTGTATTGTTAATTCAGCCACAATTAAAAATGATTAACACACACAATCAAAGAAAATTTCAATAAAAAATCCTAAGGTCACTAAAGAAACAATCAAATGATCACACACCTATAAAATCTAAGAGATCAAACCACACAAAAATAGTAGATTCCTGCACTAAAAACATTAGTTGGTGATGAAATCCAACATCGTAGTATTTTCTGCTACTCTCAGTAGTGAATGGAGAGTGATATCCATTCATGGAAGGATATTTTCTAAGGGTTTTAGAGAATTACCAAACCCCAAACACTTCATCTAACATCTAAGGATACATATTCACATTTCCTCCAACATGAAGATGCTATTTCCTTAACTCTTTCACTTGATATTTTTGTTTCTTGTATCATGATGATTGTTTTATTTTCCTTTTTAATTCGATCTTTGAGATATCTCTTCTTAATCTAGTTCCTTGACATTTTGTAAATGGCATGTATACTTTGGCAATGATGGCGCTTATACAATTGTCGTTCATATTCTTCATTTCTCGAAAAGTAAAAAGCATTTGTTTGATGCACTTAGTTTCTTTTCTGCATTCATAACATTAAAGGAACTGAAAAGAAAAACTTGCATTTGCATGTAGGATTGTGTTTTTTTTGCAAAAAAAGAACATTAGGAAATATGCATTTAGTTTTGTGCTCAATGTTTTCTTTTGTTCATTGATTTGTTTGCTCACAAAATTATTTTCTCTCTTCCCTTTGTAGCTAGGTCTTTCATTGAAAAACTAAAAGTGAAAAGTTTTCTTATCATTCTTAGTTTGCATTTAGGAATTTCTACATACATCATCGCGGTACCATTGAAAGGAAAATTGTTAAGAAAGATCAACATAAAATTAATCTCAATTTATCTAAAAATGCATTGGAACCATAACGATAACATTTAGAAGGTCTAGGCTAGAGACGTGTTCCGGCGTCGTAAAACATATCAGTTGTCGTTAACTTGTCTGCGATAAATTCCGAGTGTGATATCTCACCCCACGTACGTAAGTATATCGTAGCACGTCCCTCGGGGTGGCGTTACAGTACGATAAGTATATAGGTGGTGCTCTCACTGTGCAATTTCGCATCAGACAGCGCTAATACAGACTTGGGCCTCCACGTACCTTCAGGTATATTTGGGAGGACAACTTTTAGGTGCTATCCATCCATAGTGAACCGAGTCAGCCACCTTTAAATTGTGATACACAGAACACAGCATTCAGGGAGATTGCCTGCCCGTACTTCTTGGCTTGCCAGGAGGTATTCTGCAGTTCACAGTTTACTGGTAAACCCTTTTGCCTAGCATTACCCTCTTTTTGTTTATTTATTTTTGGTTAAAATTAATCAGCAATCGTGGAAGAATATAATCCTACCCCCCGTCGTTCGCGTAGATTAGCTTTAAAACCACCTTTACCACCAAAAGTTACTTCTAGTAGGCGAAGGCAATCAAAATCTTCCCAATAGTGATGTTGTGGATGATATTACTTGATGCTTCATGATGAGTGTTCTTTCTCACTTTCACATAATCTTGTTATAGCCTCTGCTTGATGCTTTTTTTTCTATGGTCATGTCAGGCATTAATTAATTGTCTTCAATGTTCAATGTGTGAAGAGTGCAAATGTTCCCTTGATGCGGTTTAAATTCAGGCACAATAGACTGCTGTTATGCACCATGTTTCCCTGGCTCCTACATATTGGAATATGCCCAAAATGATTTTGGAGAGTGATATCCATTCATGGAAGGATATTTGCACTCGTCTTTCATGGAAGTTTATTTGCACTCGTCTTTCATTCTCTCCTGAACCAAGTGAAATTTCTTGGGGAATTTCTAATCAACAAGTTTTAGGAGTTTGTGTAAGATTTCGGTAGACTCATAGAATGATTAGCTTGTGGCTGCTATAAACTCTTTTTGTCAACCCATGGATGCATGGGTTAAATTTTCACTTGATTTTTAGTTTCCAATGATTTGACACTAAGAATCATTGGCTGACGGTGGTGATTCGCTGACTTCTTTTCTTCTTTTTTGCCCCTTTCCCTTAGATGGTCATTCATGGGAGGGGAAGTTCCAATGAATGTATGATTTGTGGTGTGAATTTATCTATTGGTTAACTCTTTGGTAACATCCCATGACTGTTATTTCAATGGAACTTGGTTAAATAACAAACACTAAGTGCTAATTAGCAGTTTTAAATGTTTGATACAATAACTAATTTTGGTTTATAGGATCCCAAATGTGCTTTTTTTGGCCTGAAAATTTACATGGCACCCGTGTGTTTACAAATCATGGAAGACATTTGAGTCTTTTCAGGTTATTTCATGGCCATACTGGACGTGTTTCACTATGGAAAGGAAACTATGGTCAACAGGAGGACAATGTCTTAAGGGATTTCTTTCCATTGATAAGTAAAAGAATCACTAGTAACTGACTAGTTTCCTTCCTCACTTTTATCATGGAAAATGATAGAGGATATGTTTCAACTTCTTACAAACAATTATTTACAACTTAAGGGAGAGGTGTTTTGGAAAGGATGATTAAAGTTATTGTAATATTTTTTTGTTTTGTTTAAAGCTTTCAAGTGTTCATTAGGTGATTTGGAGATATGATTTAATTTAGTGGAAATTTTTTTATATTTTATATTTGAATGATGTTCTTTGTTTTATAGATGATGACTCATGATGTTATTGTTTTGTGTATAATGATTTATTTTTTCTTTTGGGCTTGGGTCTTGGCACAACATTTTAATAAAAAATTGCATAATGGTTTTTGTGAACATTACACTTATTTTACTTTGAAAGCTACTTACAAATCTAGTAATTCTCAACTCTTGGAAACTATTGATGCAGGTTTCTAGATCGATTTGAAATTTTACTTCTGGAATATTCAGTGAGATGTCAAAATCTAATCCTGGGAAGCAACTATCAAGGAAAATTGATGTATTATCATACTTTAAAAAGTCTCAATCCAAGAATACACATTCTCTTCATGCTTCAAGCTCCTTTGAACAATCTGTTACTGAGAGAGATGTTAACCCTTGTGAAAATGCATCTGATATCCATATGATGGATGAAATAATAGGTTCCTCAAGTGATCAGGGTGAGATAAATGCAGTTTCAATAGAAATTGATGATGAAAATGTTAAAGATATTTCCTTGGAAGGTGACACAAACCATTCACGGAAAAGGAAAAAAGGGTAGTGGACCATAGGGAGAAAATTCCAAGATGATTGGCTCTCAAGTTTTCCATTTATTGAAGAAATACCTTCTACAAATGAGGATTTACGAGAAGTTAAATGTCTTGCGTGTAGTTGGAAAATTTGCAAGGTAGTGAAATTTCAGATGAAGCTAGATACTGTACAAAAGCATGCAAGAAAGGTTTATGAAAAGAAAATTGTAAATGGTAAAAAGAAATCTATTGTCAGATGGAAATATTTGGAGGAATGCCGACATAGCCAATGTGTGGAAGAATACAAAAAATATTTAATAAATAAGAAGAAACTTGAGACAAGTGGAGGAACCATCATATCTCAATTTGAAAAGGCGATGGAAAGAAGTTTGTTATCCAAGATGATACAATTGAGCACTGTATTTCACATCTTATGTAAAGGTCGTCCTATGATAGATTATCCAGATCAAATGAAATTTCTATCTTTTCTTCACGTGCCAAACTTTCCATCTTCTCATTGGTTCGTAACTAGTGGTTGGGAATGGGCAAGATATCTAGCTCAAGTAGAAATTGATGATTTGAAACAGGAGATTGCAAATGCTAGGTTTTTGGAATTGTCTTTGGATGAGGTTATAGCTATTGATAATACTTCATGGATTTGCATGAGCATTTATATGGTTAATGACCATATTAGGCATTCCTATCTACTTGGGATTAAAAAGATGAGAGAGACTTCTACAGCTGAAAATATTTATGAACTTGTTCTTAATACTTTGAAGGAAAGTGGTATGGATCATTTAATGATTGCAAAAAAGTTGGTATGTGTTGGAGCAGATGGAGCATTGGTAATTCAAGGACAAAGGAATGGTATTTGTGTTAGACTACAACTATCAGCTTCACCATTTATGATTAATATTCATTGTAGGGCTAATAGGATGAATCTTGCATTTAAAATAGCAAGCAAGTTTCCATTAGTTTCAAAAGTTGAATATCTTTTACGTGAGACTCATGCATACTTTTCTCGTAGTCCCAAATGATATTTAGAGTTTCAACAATTTGCAGATGGTGTTACGGATGGAAAAAAACTACTGAAAGATGTTGATACAAGATGGATCTCATTAAATGGACCAGCTCAAAGACTATTTAGTGAGTTCAAATCTTTGGGAGGGTTGATGTATGAAAATTGCTACAATGTAGACAAAGCTCAAGATCTTCTTTTTCGACTAACTGATATAGAAACATTATTGACATTGGCTGGAATTCTTCCTATGCTACATGAAATGAGTGTCCTCGTGAAAATGTCTTAGAATCGCACAATGTATATTGCCGAATATACAAATGCGAGAAAGTCAGCATGCCTTGCATTGGATAATTTGTATATGATGCCGGACTCTTTTACTGGTCCAAAGTTTACAAGTTGGACTAAGATCATCAATATAGAAAATACTGAAAATTTTTTGACGTTTGATGAAAAAGGGATACTATGTATCACAATTCGTGGGTATATGGTCCCCTTTCATTATATTAGTAAGACGGGACGAATCACCAAATATTGCCCTGTGTCAAGAGGCCAATTTGATAATATTGTGATCTCAGTGAGACAAAATTTGATAGAAATTGCAAGATCACTATCATCAGAGATAAGAGAACGATTTCCTCAAGATGAATTTTTGGAGGCCATTTGTGTGGTATACCCCCAATATTGGAACAATTGTCAATGTCCAAGAAATTTAAAAGTCGATTTTCAAAAGAGATTAAAATGTTTAGTAGACCACTTTTGCAAGAAAGTCTCGATACATGGAGAAAATATTGAAGGTATTTTAGATTCATCAAAATTGTATCAACAAGGTGGATGCTTTGCTGAACAATGTGGAAGCAATATCCTTTTTTGGAGAATCCTAATGAAAACGGTGCTATAACAAGATTATGGAATACTTTAAGTGCTAGCCAATACCTGCAAGAAAACATATCAGAATATTTTAAATTAGCAGATTTGTGTCAAACCATGATTTTGGGATCAATGGAGGATGAGAGAATGTTTAGTGCACTATCATTTTTGAAGTCAAAGTTGAGGAACAAGCTTGATAAACATGTGGATACATGTTTAAGATTATATGTAACAAAGTATGACGTTGACAATTTTCCATATGAAAGAGCACTAGCGCTTTGGCGATTTGATTGTGATAGAAGGGGAGAAAACAATATAACAAATTTATCTAATGAAATTGATACAGAACATAATGTTTTGGAGGTTCATAATGACAGTACATCTGGAGAAGATCAAGTTCACAATGTAGAAAATGATGACCAAGATGAGAACTGGGAAATTGAAATACCCTAGGACTCTTATTTTGGTATACATGTTTCGTTGATCATGCAAGATTACTACATGTCAAATTCAGGTAAAAATTGGTTCTATATTTTGTATTTTTCATTGTAACATTGCAGCTACATTTCTTTCATGTGTGTTATTTTAAGATTGATGTTTCATATTTAATCCTTACATTGTTTTTTTCTTATTTGTGACAGGAAATGAAGCTGGATTTGATGATTTTGGGACCTATTTCTTTTCACATAGACAGTGTTTGACAAGTATTAAATGATAAATAACTAATTTAACAAGACTAATGCAAAGCATCAATGGGCTCATTCAAGTACATGAAACTACCTTGATGTCTAGCTTTGACATCTTGAAAAATTTTAATGGTATATATGTTGCTTGTGTTTGGGGAATTTTGCTGAGTTTCGAGTTTTATATTTTCTTGGAAAATAATTATTGATATTTGGAAAATGTGTGATTTTATATTTGTATTGGAAACAAAGCTAGTTTTGATCTTTGATTGGAAATGAAGTCGGATTTGATGAAGTTGGGACCTATTTCTTTTCACATAGATAGTGTCCTAGTATTAAATGATAAAGAACTAATTTAAGAAGTCTAACGCTAAGCAACAATGGGCTTATTCAAGTACATGAAATTGTGTTAATGTCTAGTCTTGATATCTTTGAAAATTTTAGTGGTTTGTTTGTTGCTTGTTTAGAGGATTTTGTTGAGTTTGAAATTAGTCTCTTGAATGCTTATGGTTCTCATATCATGCATAGATCGATAGATCGATAGATCTAGTTCTATTCTTATAATCAGTATAGTTTTCTTTCTATATTTGTTGGTTTGAGGAAAGATATTTTATTTCCTTTCACTTTGTGGCATGATTTCGACATCTTCACCTTTTAGAATATAGTAAAATATTTTTCTTATTATAGATTTTTCTTGGAAAAGAATTATTGAGAGTTAGGTGCAAATGCACAATGTTGTGTAGCATTAGTGTGACAAATATGGGATAGTGCAAAGCATAGTTTTGAATATTAGTCTAAGTTGACTCGTACCTAATCAACTCAGTCAAGTTGATTGTTGGTTGAACGACTAATTGTTGGTTCAATGGATAGAAGGTCTTGCAGGCACAAATACCAAAGGGAAAAATGGAGCCCATCATGGGGTACTCTTTGTAATTCTCCACCACTGCTACCTTCCATGCTTCCTCAAACTCCTCTCCAACCTCAATATCAGTGCTAGTAGTAGCATGAGAAACAACACTACGCTTAGCAGAACTAGAAGAACACGTTTTCCAAACTACACGAGAACTACTTGCCTCACGAGTCACCATGTGTCATGCTTGGTCTTGGTGGTTCTTTTCCTTCTACTCCTGGTTCAATTACCATATCTTCATTGGAACCAACACCCCGAACTCCACTAGACAACTATTCACCATTTTGTAGTAGTGATTCGCCATTTGTACTGGTGATTCGCCATGATTTTACAGGATAATATAATCTTGTGAGAGATTAACCAAAAAATTATATATACATATTATATTATTAATAAAATCGCCTTCCATTTTTCCTATGTATCATGGGGATTCGCCTATTTATTATATATATAAATTTAGGGGGGTTATTAAAATTATCCCTGGTATCGTCCAGTTGGGCCAACTGAACGGCTCCGGAATCCCTAATCTCGACGACGAAGTAAGGTCCCAACTAGTGCATCTGCAGTTTTCCCGAAAACTTCTGAAACCTGCGATCATATAGGAGAACCTTCCCTCCAACCTGGAATGCTTTTCTCTTGATGTGGCGGTCATGCCACGCTTTCTCCCTATCCTTTTGAACCTTCTGGTGGAACTCGGCTAGGAATCAGACCTCGTCCAGTTCTTGCAATTCGTGTAGGTGCTCCTGTAGCGATTCCTCTTCCGAGAACTTTAGGGATGTGGTGATTAAAAGACTTGGTATGGTGAACTCGGCGGGAGTCATGGCTTCACAGCCATACACCAGCTAGAACAGTGTTTGATTGGTCAAGAGCTTTACCGTTGTTCGATAAGCCCATAGAACAGCTGGCAATCGCTCGTCCCAATCATCCTGCTTGGCATTGCAGATCTTCGTCAAACCCTTTTCGAGGATTTTTTTGAACGCTTCAACAGTGCCATTGGCCTACGGGTGGTACGGGCTGCTTTTTTGATGTTGAATCACGAAGGTGTCCAGCATCGATTTGACCATTTCATTAATGAAGTGCATACCTTGATCATTGGTTAAGCTCTGTGGGCAGCCAAACCTGTTGATGATGTGTTCGAAGATGAATCGAGCTACTGTATCGGTCGTACAGTCCCGTACCGCCATGGCCTCAGCCCACCGGGTGAGGTAGTCGGTGGCGGTAATGATGTATCGGGCCTTGGAATTCCTTGCTATTGGGGCTATAGGACCTATGAAGTCGACAATCCACTTCTCAAATGGCCGCAACACATGCACTGGGTGTAGCGGGAGCTCATCTCGGTGAGAGGGCCTACCTGTTCACTGACATATATCACATTTCTTAACAAATTTCTTACAGTCGGCATGGACCGTCGGCCACCATAGTCTAGCTTGGAGCAGTGGGTTTCGCCCCCACATGGCTGCCTGCAATGCCGTTATGGCACTCCCACATCACGGCTTCGCGTTCGTGGTCGAGTATACATCTGCGCAGAACCTCATCGAGGCCCAATTTATAAAACTGTCCCAAAATCAGTTGGGATTCAGCAGCGCGAAAAACCAAGTGTCGTTTCTGGAGCGGGGTGTAGTGCTGAGGGAACTGCCCTGTAGTCAAATAAGTTGCGATGTCGGCCAAATAATCTGGTATGGCTTTGACTTGGAAAAGATCAGCATCTGGCAGCTGATCATCGAGAGAGTCGTCGTTTTCCCCCATTTCCAACCTGGATAAATGATTGGGCCCGACGTTCAACCTGCCGGGCTTGACGATCACTTTGAAGGTGAATTCTTGGAAGAGTAGAAGCCATCGACAGATCCGTCCTTCCAAAACGGGCTTATTGACCAAGTACTTTAACGCTGAGTGATCTGTAAAGAATTTGAACTTACCTCTTAGAAGATAGTGGCGGAACTTTTGGAGTGAGTACACCATTGCAAGGGCCTCCCTCTCCGTAGTGGTGTAATTCCGCTCTGCGTTAGACAGTTTGCAGCTGGCGAAGTAGACTGGGTGGTCAACTGTCGTCTCCCCTAGTTGAGCCAAGACAGCCCCAAGTGCAATACTGGAAGCATCGATATGCACATGGAACTACTTATCCCAATCTGGGTGAACCAGAATGGGCACTGTTGCCAGCTTCTCCTTCAAAGTGTCAAGGGCCATCCGACACTCCTCCATCCACTGGAACGCTTCTGACTTCCGTAGTAGCTTTTCCAAAGGAGCAGTGATCTTTGCGTAATTTCTGATGAATCGTCTGTAATAACCCATGTGCCTGAGCAGTGCCCGCAACTGCTTCACCATTTCGGGGGCTTCCATGTGGACGATCACAACTACCTTGGCGAGGTCGACGCAGACCCCTTGCTTGCACACCACATGTCTTAATAGCGTTCTGAAAGGAACCGCAAATATGCATTTCTTCAAGTTCAAGGAAATCTGCAATTATCGAAACCGATCAAACATGATGCGTAGCAGGGTGGCGTGGTCTTTCAGCAAACTATACACAGTCCAATCGTCCATGTAGACCTCCAGGAACTTATGAATGTACTCCCAGAAAGAAGCGATGACGATCTGGGAAAACACAGCGGGGGCATTCTTCAACCCAAATGGCATTACGTGGTATGCAAAAGAACCCCACTCGGTGGTGAACGTCGTCTTCGTTTTGTCCTCTTCTGCAATGCGCACCTGATGGTAGCCCAAAAATCCATCAGTGAAGGAGTAGGCCTCATTCCCCACAACATGGTCAAATACTTCATCGCTGAATGGAGTGGGAAATGGGTCATGGATGCAAGCATTGTTCAGACTTTGGTAGTCAACACAGATGTGGATTTCTGACTTGTCCTTCTTATTCTGAATGACGATGGGACTCACCCATTCTTCTTCTTCCATGGGGAAGATTAGACCTGCTGTCAGCATTTTATCGATCTTCAACTTGAATTTTTCTTTGATCTGTGGGTTCAACCGATAAGGCCAATACTTCACGGGCCTGGCGTCTAGTTTAAGCACTATGCACATTTCTCCGAGGTCCCCCTTGATGCCCTTTAAGTCTGCAACCGATGAAGGGAATAGATCTTCGTATTCCTGGAGGAGGCTGAAAATTTCCTTTGTCGTCTCCTCGTCCCAGTAGTCCCCAACTGTAGCCAGTTTGGGTTTGTCCTCCCTGCGGATGTTTAGCTTCGTTGTCTTCAGCAGTAGTAAATGGACGCTTTCAGTGGTCGGCTCTTTGTTGATGTTCCGCTCACCTTCCTTCTCTTCAAAATATAGGTGCCTTAGGTCCTCCAGACTATCATCGTCTGGCTCGCCATTGACCCGTTGGCAAGCCATCTCACTCCTGCCCTCTGAATTTAGTGCTAAGGTTCTCCCGTTGGGCCTCAAATCGTGGAGAAACAACACCCCCTTGATGGCCTGTAATGCCTGGGACACCAGCTCTGTCTTCCCTTCGAACGAAAAGCACCGAATAAATTTGTTCGCAACTTCCTGCCAGGAGGTGGTCCCTCTTTTTCTCTCTTCTTCTAAGTACCAGGCATGGGGGATGGTATCTAAGGAGTGGACGAACCAATGTACCCATAGCTCTTCTGGGTACCCTATACTTTGCCACTGCTCCTCACAGGTTTTTAGGTGTTCCCTCAGGTTGGGAGTCCCTTGGTACCTGGGCTTGCTTCGAGGGCCTTTGTCTTCTTTGAACCATGCCCTCAAAGCCTCCACCGCACAACTCCACCGCAACAGGGTGTTGCAGTAATTTTTCCACCACCTAGCTGAAGTGGACTGTAGTGCTATGTCCAAAAGTGGTATCTTGCTTCCTTCTGGTATCGTGTCTTCTACCTTTGTAATGAAGGTATTTACGACTTGCATGTTGGACAGGGTGGGGTACTCCTTGATCTCAGCACCAATCCAACTGACTTTGGCAATGTTGGCACATCTTCGCGTGCCGGTCTCATACCCACCTTGCTGCCAGTCTTCCCAGGCTAGTTCTGATCCCAGCTTCGAGCTCTGGACACTGTGCCAACTCACGGAGCCGGTCGTTGTTGGATTAATATAATCCTACTGCTTCCCCACGGTCATCTGATAAATGCTTTCCAACATCTGAGCATCTTCCCGGTTATCCATAGTTTATGTATACCTCGGGCCTTGATACGGGTCGAGAGGCTGAGTGACTCAGACTTCTCCGTCTTCAAAAATCATTAGCTCCTTCTTGAGGTCGATGATGGTGTAATTCTCAAAAGCCCAGTCGATTCCTAGTAGTGCAGGGTAAGGATCCTTATCTCCCATAATATCAATATCCTCAAAGTCCGTGTAAGTCTTTACCCCTGCAATGTCGACCTCGACACCTTCGAGTCGGCCGATTGGCACAATGCAGTACTGGTTCGCCATCCTAAGCTAGATTGGCGAGTAAGTCAGTCATGGCCACCCAAGAGCCTCCCACGTCTTCCGAGGCAGGATATTGACATCAGATCCTAAGTTGAGAATGGTGTCGCTGATATGAAATCCCGCAACCTGCGTATTGAGTTGGAACTCTTTTCTCGTTCTTCGCTTGTTCTGCTTGACCCGTTGTACGTACTGGGGTGATGTATTCAAGGGTTCCCTCGGCCCTGTGTTCCCCTGTAGTACGTCCTCCAAGGTATGCTTGAGCTGCTCTCGCATAGAAGCATCGTCAACAATATTGAGGAATAACTGGAGCCATTCCTCAATCAGGGCCCCCGTGGTGCTCTGTTCCCTGGTATCGGTCGTCACGGGTACTTCAAGGCCTTTGGCTCCCCTCAGCTGGGAAAATGTCTCCATCGCCTCTTGGAAGTACTTCTTTTATGCGTCCGGCCTGATCATTTGCTTTAGGGAGGCGGGCCGAATCCCACGTACCGGCTCCTTTTCACAAGCTTTCTCCCCCGTCTTCTTTCCGCCTCGCATCACAATAGCTACATTCTGCATGGCCGAATTTGTGGTTCCCCGAGGTTCAGATTTTACCAGATTCGTGCCTCTCTGCTGTGCACGTTCCTCCCACTTCTTGATAAGTTCAGGGTAGTCCTTTGTCACATGGGTGTTCACGCGGCACTGGGAACACCATGGGCGTCTGGGAAAGGGGAATTCCTAGGCCACATGACCCTCATGGTCACAGTTGTAGCATTTCAGCGGACCTCATCCCCCTGTGCGGCCTCCACGCATCCCGCCTCCTCTTCCCCTGGAAGTTTCGTTCACCCTATAGGAGGGTCGGTCCAATCGGTCCGCCAGTGCATCGAGAGCTCTGCACTATTCGGTGTTGTGAATCGTAGAAGCACAAAGCTCATAGTATATGATTTTGGGACATTGGAATACTTCTACAATATTGTACATGTCCGAGGTTGATGACCCATCATCCGGAAAATTTCGCAATATTCGGTGGCAGTCTGGTTTGGTTGAGGTGGGATCCTCGCGTAAGGGTGTTGTCGTTGATAGACCCCCTGCGGATTCATCGACGCGCCGCCACCCCCACTAGGTGGACCCCCCTGTATTGCCGTGACTAAGGGCCCCACACCCATGCCACGCAACTGAGGACACTCAGTTGCCACGTGCCCTTCGACCAGGCAGTGAGTGCACCAAACATTCAACCTGGCTGGTCTTATAGGCTACATCTCCTTAAGTTTTTCAGTCAGATTGGCAATCTAATGTTGCAATCCCAATAAGGAAGGATCCTGCGGGGCGGGCCCTCCCGATATTCCTGAGGGTATCCTTCCATTGCCTCTATCTTCATAGCCTACTCCAGAGCGTCCTGCAAATTGTTGATCTTTTTCTAGGTGAGGGGGGTTCGTGTCAAGGGAAGCAGAGCCTTGATGAACCAGTCCCTCTGATGGTTTGGGTCGATCGGGTAGTTGAGTTTCCCGATCGCGTCCTTGAACCTACGCATTAGCTCCCATGCAGTCTCTCCTTATTTCTGCTTAATCTCCTAGAGCTCGGACAGACCCTACTGGTTTGTTTGGGGAAGCTTTAATTCTCGGACAAAATCCCGCTTGACGTCCGCGATTGCTGGATTTGGGTGGGCCTCTGACCACTTTATGAACCATCGCAGAGCCCTTTCTCTGAGCATGGTTTGGAACTCTATTATCTTCCCTGCATCTGGCATCTGCCGAGCCCTCCATATGGCTTCACAGAGATACTAGTGTTGCTCCACATCATCGTTGCCTCGACCAGAAAATTCTGGATACCGAGTGAATGACCCAGCCATATTTACTTGTGAAGGTGTTACTAGAATAAACCCTCTGGGTCCTGGTTGTGTGACTATACCACCAGGAACTGCAATACTACTAGTAGCGCTACTATTAACGTGTGTCGCTGCCAACAATGAACTGCTGTGCAATCGACTCAATGCTTGTAACTTAACAAAAATATTACTTAAAGGTTGATAGAGTACCAGGGGAAGGTAGGGATCCTTGCCGTGCAAACCTTAGGAAGTAGAAATACATGGAGATATGAATGTTGTCCATTCTTGAAACAACTGCTGCATTACGACGTACCATTCGCCATCGAAACCTTCTTCGGGCTGCACACTTGCATCTTCTTCATCGGACTTCGTCTTTGTCTTTCTCCTAGCAGGGCTCCCATGCACCCACCGCACTCCCACAGTGGTCCCTTCCCTCTCCAGGGTATCTACCTGAGTGTCCATATTTCCTATCCTCTGAGGCACCTCCTCTTGATTCTTCCTATTGTTCCCTCATCGTTTCAACTCCCGCATCACCCTATCTCGCCACCTATCGGTGATCTGCGCCCTTCGATGTGCATGTCGCTCCCTCAACCTCCTTGCAGCCTCAGCATCCATTCCCCCACTCCCTTGCTTCACACTTCATGTAGCATCTGTCGCTTCGGCCCTTCCCCCAGCACTGGAGGTTCACGTTTCCATGCTCGATTTTTGGAATTCCATCAGCCCTTTGTCCACCATTAGGGCCTTAATCCACAATGGAATCTCCTTAAGCAGCTTCCCTCTAAGCCCAGATCGGAAGATAGCCTTAGCCTTAGAGAAGGATTGGTAGAAATTTGCGGAAAAATCCACAATATATCTGTCCAAAGTGGTCTCTACCCAAAAATCCACTGCGCGGGTCAACTCAGTATCCAGCCGATGCAGGGCCACCAGATCTCTGTGCACCCACTTGCGTTGGATCATCCGCAAGTTATCCCTAGGCACCTTGGTCTGCAACCTCCGCAACCAATTATAGAGGTCGCTAGGGAATTTTCCCCAGAGGATCTCGTAGGTATCACTGGTGGAATCTGAGAAAAGGACGAGATCCTTGAGCACCCTCTCCTTTTGATTCGTCAGCTCCGCTTGCTGAGAAATAAAATGGTCCAGATGGTTATCCCACCATCTCCGTATTTCTCCTTCGAAGACCCTCGATACCATGATGTAGTTCCCCTCATAACGTGTAGGGTCTCGGCAACGGAACCATTTGTTGGCAAAGAAACAGGTCTCACAGGCAAGACCCAGGTTCATAAATTGGGGTCAACAAGGGAATTCGTTGTAGTCTAGAACCACGCCGCCATTTTCACCCTACTCCGAAGAGCAGAGAGTCTCACCCGAGGCGTGCCACGACCACATGCAGAAGGGGAATAGATCGATAGTGGAGGATGGATCCGTGATTCGTGATTAATATAGAATGGGTTGCATAAATATCATCATATTCGCAAGAACAATCAGAAGATCGAATAGAAACTAAGAAAATAAAATTTTAAGACATCACAGACATCATGCATGCATGCAACTCATATAATAAGAAAACAACGTGTAAGTATATTGATAACTTTCAGCCGGATCCATAGTTACGTCGCTTCCACAGGAAGAGCTTACAATTCTATTACAGACGTCTCATAGGACAGAAATATAGATAATAGAATCATAGGAAATACAAAGATATCATGCTCGGGATAGATCTCTCATGTAGCATCCGTCTCTCTTCTTTCGATTGGGTGACGGCTATTTATTCACCCGCCATCGCAACTGCTAGTTCCTCTTGCATTCTTCTTCAGCTACTTTCAGCTTCTCTCTTGTTTTCTATGAGTTCCGCTCTCCGTCCTCTGCTGTATCTTCTCTTCATCTGCACTTCTCTGCATCAGCTTCTTCAGCTATCTCCTGTTCCCCCGCAACATCGGTAGCTCCACTACTCACTGTAGTTGTGGATTGGTCGCGGCTGCCATGTGTCGATCCGCAACCCAAAAATATGTTCTTTATTCAAAATTCAAAACAAGGGCCCCAACATTTTTAAAAATAGAGGCGAATTTTCCATCATAACAACTTCATGGGCGAGTCATCTAGAGTGGTTCAACTGAATAACCATGGCCTCCCTCCTTTGGCCTCTTATTTCCACCTTTTGGGGAAACCTCCCAAGGGATAAGGCCTCCCTTCCACTATTGTAGGGATCCCAACCTCCTCCTCTCCCTCTATAAATATAGCCATCTTCCATTGATGAGCTAGATGAACTGAACATATTATAGCTGAAACGTTGAAGAGATTCATGTACATTTTGCTAGAAAAGATAGAATGAAAGAGGCCCTTATTGAGAGAGCTTAGGCTTGTGTCTTCATCCTGTTCGAATTCCCCGATGATTCATCGAGATGCACTTCGACTAAACCCCACTGAAGGAGGTTGCGACGCCAAGGCTCTGGTTGTAACTCTTTCTTCTATTAATACATATACATGACTATTTTCTGGTTCCTATCTTGCGTTAATGTGTTTTATTTGATGCAATATGCTTAACCCTCCTTGACTGGTTAGTAATTATGAATGAGATCATTGTTTTGTATGCTGCTCTTGTTTGCTGATCTTCATGCAGGCATCCAAGCATTGTTGCAGAAGGATTGTGACCCGTCGGAGCAGAGATCAAGAGGCCACCACCACTACAGCAACGTCAGTGTTGGACTTCAAGTAGGCTAATCTACTTTGTCCTTTTCATTCATTAATTAGGAACCTACACTTTAGCTTGTCCCTTTGTTACTAGACCCACCCTAGGGCTAGAGGGATCGTCTCTGCCTACAGAGAGGATTTACCTGCATAACACTAAGCCTCTCAAATTAAAGGAAGTAAACATTGGAACGGAAAAACAACCCAAGATTTCGAGAATTGGGGATTACTGGGATGATGATATCATTGGAAAAAGCATGGAGCTGCTCACTGAATATCAGGATCTGTTTCCCACAAAATTTTCAGAGCTCAAAGGTATTGTAGGAGACCTGGGTGTCATGCGGATCACATTAAAACCTGATGCGCATCCTATCAAGCAGCGACCTTACCGACTAAACCCCAAATATAAGAAGAAATTCAGAGAATAAATCGATAAAATGATAGCCACCGGCATCATTGAACCGGTAGAACAATCTAATTGTGTAAGCCCTATGATGGTCCAAGAAAAGAAGACAAAAGGGGAGATAAGAATCTGTGTAGACCTGCGCAAGTTGAATGATGCTTGCGTACATGATCCTTTCCCAACACCATTCTATGATGAAATTATTGACAGTGTGGGAGGTCAGGAAGTATACTCGTTCACCAACAGGTTTTCGAGCTACTATCAGATCAGAATTGCACCCGAAGATCGCATAAAAACTACTTTTGCAACTGAATGGGGATCCTTCCAATACACTGACATGCCCTTTTGGCTCAAGAATTCCCCTGCCATCTTCTCACGAGTAGTGTTGGAAATATTCAAGGAATTCATTCACAAGTTCCTGGAGGCATACTTTGATGACTGGACAATATTTGGATTGGTAAAGAAGCACATATTGAATCTGTGCATGATATTGGATGCTTGCAGAAAGCACCAAATCTCCCTAAACATTAAGAAGTGCATATTTTGTGTACCTTTTGGGATATTATTAGGACATGTGGTCTGTCGGCAAGGATTGATGGTTGACCCAGCCAAGGTGGAAATTATAATCAATTTAGTAGTCCCCACAACTGAGAAGAAATTGCGCTCCATCCTCGGGCACACTGGCTACTGTAGGAAATTTATTCAAGGGTACGCACTGATCACAGCACCAATAGAAAAGTTGCTAAAGAAGGAAGTATCTTTTTTTCTGGGACGAGGAGTGTCAGAAGAGTTTTGAGTTGCTCAAGGAAAAGATGGTCTCTACACCTATCCTGATATTTCCTGACTGGGTGAAGGTTTTTCATGTCCATGTGGATGCCTCAGGGATTTCCCTGGGCGCAGTCCTCACGCAGCCCGGGGAGGGGAACATTGACCACCCGGGTACATTGGATAGTAAAAAAATTTCTAGCACAAAAAATAATTACTCTACTACTGAACACGAGGGACTAGCCATGGTGTATGCCCTGCAGAAATACCGACACTATCTACTAGGAGGGCACTTCAAGATGTTCACGGATCATTCAGCTCTAAATTACCTCGTCAATAAGCCTGTGTTGGGGGGGGGAGATTTGTTGATGGTTACTATTGTTTCATGAGTATGATTTTGAGATAATTGTTAATCCTGGGAGACTAAATGTTGGATCAAACCACTTTTCCTGCATCAAGAGTGGTGAAGAGCCAACTAACCTAGAAGCAGGATTTCCCGATGCGCAGCTATTTGCTATTAAGGTGGTTGACGAGCACTTTTACGATATTATTCAATTCTTAACTACGGGATGGCACCTAAAAACTACTCGATAAAACAAAAAAGAGAATTGGTCACCTGGGCCACTGACTTTACCATCATTGCGGGCCAATTGTACAAGCTGGGAGATGATGACGTGCTGCGAAGGTATGTACTGGAACATGAAAGATAAGCCATTTTAGCAGAAGGCCATGGAGGAGTGGCAGGAGGCCACTATGTCGGAAAAGAAACTGCGTAGAAGATACTAAGATCTGGGTTGTGGTGGCTAACACTACATAGCGACACCCATACATATTGTAAAGCCTGTGACATGTGCCAACCGACAAGAAGACCTTCACATCAGGACGAGATGCCCTTGCAACCACAGATGGCCCTATAGGAATTTGATAAGTGGTACATTGAATTCGTAGGCCCCATTAACCCCCTCGGTAATAAGACATGTGCTCTCTATATCATTACGGCCACGGATTACATTACTAGGTGGGCCGAAGCTATAGCTGTTAAGGACTGCACTGCGGACACGGTGGGGCACTTCCTTTTTGAGAATATCTTAACCAGGTTTGGGTGCCCTAGGGTCCTGATGAGAGATAGAGGGATGCATTTCTTTAATGAAACAATTAAGGCTTTAACTAAGGAATTCTAGATCCACCATGCCAAAAGTACCCCATATCATCTGTAGGCTAATGGAACCGTAGAGGTATTCAACAAAATTTTGGAGCAAGCACTAACCAAAGTCTGTAATGCACAATGAATTGATTGGGATGTGCACATCCCGAGGTATTCAACAAAATTTTGGAGCAAGCACTAACCAAAGTCTGTAATGCACAATGAATTGATTGGGATGTGCACATCCCCTCTGTCCTCTAGGCCTAAAGAACCACATGTAAGAAGCTCATGGGAAAAACACCCTTCCACCTGGTCTACGGCAAGGAAGTTGTTATGCCTATGGAATACATTGTTCCTAGCTTGCGCATCTTGACCTTCACAAATATGGTCGGTCCTGAAATTATGGAGGAACGCTTGGTGAAGCTGGTAGCATTGGAAGAAGACTGGATCACCGCCCATTTTCACCAACAGGTTCAGAAGGCACGGGAGAAAGCGTGGCAGGATCGCCATATCTAGCAGAAAGACTTTTCAGAGGAAGCATTGGTCCTACTATACGATAGTCGGTTCACGAAACACCCAAGGAAATTCCAACAACACTGGTTAGGTCTATATGTGGGCAAGGAAATTACCAATGGCGAAGCAGTCAGACTAGCCACACTACGCGGAGAGTCCGTCCTAGGGAATGTTAATGGAAGTCAGCTAAAGCCCTACCGGGACTCCACAGTGCCGATCAAATGACTATATGGCCAGAGTAGTTGTACCATGCACCTTGCACGCAGGAAGGATGCGTAGGCATGGATGCGCCTCGGTGATGCGCAGGACTGAAAACATAGAAGGGTGTGTGATAAGAATAGGTTTTGCGTGCAATGGAAAAAACTAGTCATTGGAATGGAGCGGGAGCATGAAAAATCATGCTCCCCGTTTAATGACATAGGTAACTGGAAATTAATGAGGTGATTTACAAGAACTTTTTACCATTTTCATAATGATGGAAGGAAATTAAGGGTCCAACAACCTTTTCTCTCACACGGATGCTATAAGGCTTGGATTGTTTGTTCTGTGGGATTCAACTGTTGCTCATGTTTGCCACACCTTGGCCTCTCTGGTATATCCCATTGTTTCTTTCTATTTACTGGCCGCATGGCCGAGCAAGCTCTGTTGTCTGATAGTAGCCACACTGAATTCATCTTTCAAGCAAGGATGACTGCTACTGACCCAAATGCGCCTCTACCTGACACAACCTTCGAAGAGATAGGTTCTGATGATGTCCGAGCAATGGCCCCTGCCACAGAAGAAATTGGCTCAAAATCAGCACCCCATAAGAGAAAGGGAAAGGCTAAATAGATGAAATGGGCCGGTGGGAAGTCTCGTACTTCCCCTCAAATTCGACGTTCCCCCTAGAAGGTGCCTAAGAAGCAATCACCCGCAGTAACCCCGAACCCGATGGAACTCACAGCAGAAGGCCTACAGGCGACCCCGCTAACCTAGTTACCCACGTACGTTTGGCCACGCAGAACAGCAACCCATCTGCCCAACATAGATGTCATCCATTCCTATCTGTAGATGCCTCTGGTCCTCGAAGAAGTGCCCCAATATGGAGATATGTTCGGACAGATTCCTAACATAAGGTTTGACGAACATGACCTAGGGAACTTGGATGCTTTTCCTATGTTAGATCCGTGATTCTACTTGGAGCAGGTGATCGAAGATGGTGTGCCAAATTCGAGCCAATGCTTTGGGCCATGGGATTAGCTGAGGTAGGCATCCTGAACTTGCTACGCCTTCCTCATTTTGGACGCTATAAAATAACCAGCCTCATCATTCGCCAATTGTTGAAACTTGTCCATGATGGCTGCTTGTGGCTCCAAGGCCGCATATCGATTGATGCTTCCCTCATTCACTACATCACAGGCTTCCCAATGAGCTGGCCCAACCCCAGGGATAGAACAGGCAAGAAATTTGAGCACCATACCGCTGACACTGTCCGAAAGAAGTACAGGGTCGGATGCAATAAGTGTGGTTTCCTAATTAATACCATCTAGGAACTGAGGACGTGCATGGGCACTTTACTACTTGCCTCCAAATTGATGCGGAAATGTCAGGCCGCAACTGTCCCTACTGACGTAATTCAGATCATTGGCCAGTGCGAAAAGGGATTCTACTACAATTGGTCCCAGTATCTGGTGGAAGAATTTCACGACAATATGTGTGAGGCTCAGGAGTAGGGAAAAGAATTATAATACTCGTGGCTACTCCTGCTAATCATCTTAGTTTCCTGGGAGACCCCAGAAGAAGCGGTCTTCCCCCCTCTAGAGGCTAACATGTGCGAAGGGGTGCATTTTTCCAATCTGTGGGATTCAAAGGACCCCAAGCAGGTGGAGGAAAACAAGTTCTTCTGGATACTCTATGATGGGGCTATCTATGTGGCCATTGATTCCCAACCGCGCCTATCCCTGACCATCTATGAAAAGTATAAGAAAATAGTGGAATTTCAGATAACCATGCACAATGTGCAAATTCAGGTTCGAAAGGCTCACACTTGGCATAATCTTTAATACATGACTACTGAAACTGAAATTGAATAGGTAATCGCCACCTGGATACCAGAGTGGAAGGTCGTAGGTCCGCCAAATGCCCTAGATGTAGTAGGTGAATCTGGCCCCCCCGCAGTGTTCAAGCCTACCATTCCACTCGAACCAGCAGTAGAGATCGTGCCCCCAGCATCCACGCCATAGGTGACACCTAGAAGCACCACCGCGCAGCCAGAACTAGACTCCCCGCCAGACCACCACATAAACGATGCTGATGATGCCGATACGCCCGTCCTGTACACCCTTAAGTGGCCCCGCGATTTGCCTCAAGGGCTTAGAAAAAAATGTAAGGCCACTAAGATTGGCACCACCACGGAAGTTACCCTCACAGAGGATGACCTTGATTTGATTTTCGATGTTGTCACCACTGCATCTATTGATCGATGGAATATTTGGGAAGAACAACACAAGCCTGATGTAGATGTTCTACAAGCTGAGCTATAGGCCCTCCAACTCAAAGCAGACACACTTCAATCGAGTGTGGCTCAAGCGAGGTAGAATTGGTCGAGCGTAGATCAAACAAGGCAGACTCCTGTGGGCTCACTGGCCCCCATTATAGCCTTGGCCACTGTTGTAGATAGCTGAATCTACTCCCTCCCTGGTGTAGCCCTTTTCCTAGAACCCGCTGAATTGTGTGCCCAAGTCCAGGTCTTCTCCTCCATTGACCTTAAGGTTGGCCAATTGGTCGGTGCGCAGCTGCACCAATCGTTGACTATTGTAACCACTGAAATAGAGCACCACGAAATTCAAATATAGTAGCACCTTAGCACAGCCGAGAAGACTATTCTGACCCAGGCTACCGAAGTCGCTCAAATACAGGTCGCGCATGTCGCCACCATCGTGCAGCAGACTGCCCTCAAACAATTGATCAAGAGGCTTTGTGAGGACATGAATGAAGTCATTCCTACTTCTACTGAACCCCAAGTTAAGACCGAAGGTTTGGTCGATGCCTTGAAGGCATCCCGAACCGAGGTACAAGATGTCAAGGCTGAGTTCGAACTTCAGCTTGCATATTTACAGGCCAAGCTGCAGCCAATGACCCCTCTGGAGGTATGCGCTTAGCGTGCCGCATTGGTTACGAAATCCATGACCACTATTACAACGCAGATCAGTCAGGGTGTCACTCTGCTTGAGCAGGCTATGGAATTATGGTCCCAATTGCAACACGATCCTCTCCTCTGCGAGATCGATTAGGAGTTAACGTAGAAGGAGCACGGATTTGAGCAGCTGGAAGTTACGATGGCCACTCTAGTCCCAGCCTAGTGCTTAGCCCGTCTCAAGACCAACCATGCACTTCGCACAGATATTATGGGGATGCGGCGCAAGAAATAGGTACTCCGTGACCATCTCACGCCATGGTCGGATTACACCCTCAAGCTATCTCAGGACTTAGATGGGGCGGTGAAACAATTGAACCAGATTCCTGACAATGTCACCACTGCTACGAAAGGACTGACCTCGCAGAAACTGGTGGACATCACGCAGACTGCTGCAGCATAAAGCCTTTGCATTTTACCTCAAGGAACTGATGAAGATCCCACCGGTGCTATGACTAGGGACGAGTCACAAGATTGTGTTGGGGGACTGTTGGAACAGGGGTTCCTAGCCCTAATTTTTTCCACTTTTGTAGTATTTTTGTAATATTTGATCTAGCGAAGGGGGTTTGGGGTGGGTCAAACCCCCAATGGATTGTAATGGGTCAAAAGGGTAGACCAAGGAACCGCAAAACATGGTTTGCAGACCATAGGATAGCACAAGCTAAGGTGCTATAAATAGATGGGTAGATCAAGTCTAGAAGAAGGCTAATATTGATTAATGCTAGTTACGAACTGTTGAGATCTGTTTTGGGTTGTAATTGGGTAAGGACTCAAGCTGGTTGTGTATGCGAAGATCCTCAGTCCCGCTGTGTGCGGACCCCGCTGGTTGTGTGCACGGGTTAGGAATTGGGTCTGTAAGTGGATTTTGGAGCTAATGAATGATAAATATGTTTGGTCACATCTCTGTTATATCTGGTTATGTTCTTGATGTTACAGTGATTTAGTTTGATTAATATTGATGCGCACATGGATGCAAAGGTATTGTTGAGATCTGATTAGTAATAGTTTCTTATGCTATCTGTGGTTTGTGAACTTTTCCCACTGCACGTACAATGTTAAAGGTTCTGCGATAAGATTTCCTCTGCGCAAATCTGATAGATCTTAACAAGGTCGCCTCCTTTAACTCTATTTCTCTCAGGGTGCAGAAACCTGATTCCAACACCCTCCCATACTACTACGAGTGAGACCTTGGCCTATGCAAGTAGGTCATTTCCGAAAGGGACAGTAGTATAGTGGTTTATTGGAAAACCTTAAATTCGAACCTGGGTCAGGACCCCTCAAGCCAATAGGTGGGTGGCCACCAACATCCACCTAGATCATCAAGGCCCCAAAATGGCTCCGGGAGTGTAGGACCCGAAAACCTACTAAAAATAGTAAACTACTGGAAGTGAAGAACTGAATGAGTTGATGGTGCGGGTCCAAATGGAATAGGTGGGTGGCCACCAATATCCACCTGGATCATTCCTCCCTCCTTAGGAAGCAACGATCCCCATTACATTAAGTTCCTCCATAGGGGGGGAAATTCTGCTGAACTTGGTATTAGATTTTTTCAGGATGTCGCGGACCTATTGGCGGACGTGCTGGATGTAGATGTGCCACCGATGGGTAGTCGTTGAAAGATCTGGGAAAATTTATCCATCATTTCGTTCCTATGTTTCTCGAGGGCCTCCCTGAGCAAGATTTTAATGGGATCTCCTTCTCCCTCGTCTTTCTGTCCTTTCACCATGGGGGGTCATCAGGGTTTGCGAGGTTGATCTTGCAATGGTTCAACCAGATCAAGCCCAAACTCCTTATACCTTGATCGCGCTGGGGACAGGTAAAGAAAAATAGAGAAAGAGCATACCGCTCTGATACCACTGATATGGATTTATGCAGGAATGCAATAGAATACACAAATGGCCATAGATACATAGATGCGGCAGAAATAATGCTTCATTTTATTATAATGAAATGACTGAAATAAACTAGCTAGGGTGCTGGTAGCGTATCTATGAGAACAGATGTGGAGGCTACAGGCCTTTGAACTGTGTTACAGAAATGAAATTTGTTTACAGACAGTATGTAAATAAACATCTAGGGCGTTGGTAGGCTTATCTCTAAGAAGAGATTTGGCGACTACAGGCCTTCAAACTGTGTTACAAAATAAATGACTGAAACATGCTTACAGGAATAATGGAAATGAGCGGACAAGGGCACTAGTAGTGTATCCTCGAGAAGAGATGTGATGGCTACATGCCTCTCCACTGTGTTACAATGAGGCTCGAAGGCCTATTTATTGTTGAGAAACAACGTAAAACTTGAAACGTCCAAAAACCTAACCTTAGGAGATGAAGCACCAAAACTATGGGCCCCGTTTGGGTAAATTGGTGTTTCAACTTCCCGAGGATGTAACTTTGGCATACAATCTCCATTTGACGCGCTCAATAGCTCGTTAGAAAGATCTATCCAAGGACTAAAATTTTTGAGCGACCCATGTTATTTCTAGTTTTCCCAAAAAGCATTGTTTAGGGCTTGAAAATGGCTCCGGAAGTTCAGGACCCGAAAAAATGCTAAAAATAGTAATTTGTGCTACAACTTAAAAATGGAAAGAACTGATGGTGGGGGTTCAAGTGGAATAGTGTAGGACCCGAAAAATTGCTAAAAATAGTAATTTGATGGATGTGAAGAACCGAATGAGTTGATGGTGTAGGTCCAAATGGAATAGGTGGGTTGTTGGGTATGTGTTATATTCTTTCCACGACTAGTCACGCGCGGGGGGGTCACAGGTGGGACCCACCCATGGTTTTGTGCATGGGTTTGTACATGGTTTTGGGGTACGATGGTTTTTCGGCCCCTGGTATTTTTTAGATCCGGTCAAGGGAACTACGGTTATGTTCTAATCCAAGGTTAATAGATTGGGGTTTATGTATGCTTCGACATGTATATATATATGTTATAACACTAAAAGGAATATAATGAAAAATCGAGCTGGTCGTCCCGAGGGGGGATCCAGGGGAAAATCTCTGTGTTTATCTGTTTTATGTTTTATGCTCTCACTATTGTTTATTTTCTGTTTTAAGATTCGTTTGTAGATAATTTTTGTACAGGGTTAAAACCTACATGGGTGGCCACCGATATCCACCTGGATCAACTTGGGAGTTTGGGAATAACTGTTGGTGATGATGATTTGGTGAGCTTGGCTCTCTTGGGACTTCCTAAGAGTTGGAACAGTTATGAAGAATTTGTCAACGGACGGGAAATTTTTTTGGATTGGGAACGACTGTGGTCGGATCTGGTGTAGGAGGAGTTTAGGCGGAACAACAGAGATAGCTCTTCATCAAAGCATGATTATGAAGAGGATTGTGCTTTGGCTGCCAAGGAAAATAAGGGGAAGGAGAAGAAATTCCATTCTAAATCCGAGTCTAAAGGCAAGAAGCTGGATATGTCCAAGGTGAAGTGTTTTCACTCTCACAAACATGGGAAACTTGCTACTAATTGTCCACAAAAGAAGAAGAACAAGAAAGTTGCTGGAGCTGGAACTGGTGAGGCCCTTGCCTTGAAATTTGAGCTTGACTTCTCCTTGATTACATGCATGGTGTCAAGTGCATTGGGATCGGTGTGGTATTTGGATAGTGGTGCTTCCTTTCACATGACAAGAGATAAGTGAATTTTCAGTGGTGCTTCTCTAATAGATTATTTCAAGCCAATTTTTATTTTGATAGGATATATTTCATGTCGATAACAAAGTACAATACAATCTATAATCCTTTGTCTTTTTTAAATTAGCTGTTGATTTTTATTCCTGGTAACGGAGTACAATAAAATATGTTATCCTTTGTCTTTTGTAAATATAACCAATATTTTCTATTACTCGCACTTAGATTTTTAATTATGAAACTAAATATTGATATCCATTCATGTTAAGTTATTACATATTTTCTTTAATAAATTCAAAATACCAACATAGATAAATAATTTTGCCTGGTCTAAGTGCAAGTATATATACAACACAAAGAGTGATCAGAGTAACACCACTACATATACCAATAGTCTGTTACTAGTGATAGAAGTAACAATATTTATTAGCTATCAAATTATATCAGTCTGCAAGTGATAATGACTTTCAGAACATATTGTCTACTTTAAAATTCTAACATTATACTTACTAATACTAAAATTCTGAAGATTTTTCTACTAATAGTTTTTCAGCTACTCCACACGTATGCCAATGCACACAATGTTATAAAAAATTTCATTAGAAAGAGATTTCCATGAGGTATTATGTGTCCGAGAGTGGATAAATATTAATAATGGGGAGGGTGTTAGAGAATTAAGGCTTGTCGAGTAGTATTTGAAATGAGTTGGTGGCATTTGGAAACTTTCGACTGGTGATTGGAAAGATGAGATAGAGTAGTTATATTAATGTTTATGACATTATATGGTATAGGTTTGTGGAATGGAAGTGGAACAGTGGAGGGAGGTTGAGGTGGAAGGATGTGGTGCGGAGTTTGTGGTAGTTGGAATGAGTTGAGAGGTTAATTGTAAAGATGAGGTTGAGAGGTTGTATTAAGATTTTTTTACATAAGAATGGTGGAGGTGGGTGGGGAAATGGCAGTGGAATAATGGAGGGAGGTTGAGGTGGAGGAATGTGCTGTGCAGTTTGGTGGTGATGTCGTGACATCTTGGGAGTGGAAGGAGGTTGAGGTGGAGGCGTGAGGGGAGGAGATGGCTTCACATATGATGATGGTGGAAGTGGGTAATGAAGCTGAGAACCAAAGGGAGGTGGTGGATTTTTGTAGGGTGTTGGTGAAGGGTGGAAAATAGGAGTTTCAGAATTTGTTGGTGGTGTTGGTGAAAGCTATGATGATGATGGAGGATTTTTGTAGGGTGGTCATGAAGGGTGGCTAATATGAGTTTCAAGAATTTTTGGTGCTGGTGGTGCAAGTGGTGATGGCCTATGATGAGGATGGGGTATATGGATTGGATGCTTGTGTCAAGGACTAGGAGGTGAAGGGGTGGTGGGATATGGGAGAGCAGGTTTAGACTCAGAAGTAGGTGGTGGGGGTGATAATTGTGGGGAATGTGAGAGTTTTGGTATTGGAGAGTTGCCATAGGAAGGGGAAGTAGGTGGTGGGGGTGATATTGGTGGAAACATTGGAAGTTTTGATTTTTGAGAACCACTATAGCAAGGGGAGCTATCCCTTGGAGGGGCACTACCAACATTAAGTGGATTGGTTACAAGAGGTAGAAAGGGAGAATCGGGCCCAATTGGTGAAGAAGCACGAGGAGTGCTAGGAGGGGGTATGGATCCTCCTTCCATGGGAGGTTCATCCTTGCAAGGTGGGTAATGTAGATTTGTAATGAGCTCAGGATCTAGAGTAACAAGAATGCATTTGGTAGGATTATGGTTGTTGCTACTATTGACCCTGAAATGCTTAACCCTGTTGTGGTCTCCATGAGATGGTGTAGGCATAGTGACTGGAACGATATAAGATGGGGGTATAACCTAATTGAAGTGTATTGCAAACCCTCGTAGGTCAACTCATGCTATAATCAAATGGACCAACATAGTACACAACTCTTTCTCTGTAGACTCCTCTAGCACTAGAGATAGTGGCACCTAAGCTACCACTCACAATATCAGTAGGGATATATAACAACCCATGCTAGCGCTTCTGACTAGTTTAATTGTGCATCCTCCATATCCATGGATTTGGAATTAATCTTCCTCCACACTGATCGAGAATACACAATTCCCATTAGTGGATGCCCTAAAAACAACAGTTGTGCACCCTCAATAACATTCCAGACTGACCGATGCTCATACTTACAAACATATCTCCTACTAGCAAGAGAAACTAACTAAAACATCAATTTGAATCAATAGCAACAAAGAAACAAAGCAACAATTGAAATATAATTCAACTCATATAACCTGTCATTCAAATATAATATTATGAATAAGATTAAACGTGGAATATTTCTATATAGTTGAGAAACGATGTCACCATCAGCCAAGATAAAGATACCAAAGAAGCAACATATATGAGTGTATGGTATGGGATTCCTTGTTGGGTTATTAGACTTAATGATATCTTAGGCACTACTGAAGCACATACACATGCATGTTCATATCCACATTCACAATATATGGACAGACGTTGCAAATGCAAACTTCCAAAATATTATCACGTTGCCATAAAATTCAAAAATGATGACCATAATGCAATATCAAAAGCCCTCTTGGCTATGAGAATCACCAGTCTATAAATTATTTTTCAGTTTGTAGTTTTGGACCTCCTAAGAAATGGGGATGACATAGATATATGATAAGCATAGTTTTATATGCCTTACAATTAAAATTAAAATATACACTAAGTGTATAACTTGCAAACAAGAATAAAGCATGGCAGGAAAGTGCAGATAGAACATTACACGTAGATGTTTTTGGACTAATGCACCAAAAAAAAATGAATATATAGCAGTAGACAACATTGTAGGATAAATAAGTAGAACATAAATATACCTAAAATAAAAATAAAAAATATATATATAAACAAATAAATAAAATAAATAAATAAAAAATAAAAAATAAAAAATCCAACCTGCTAAAATTTTCAGCGTAAATATGCAACACATTGAACACAGACTCCAACTCTAAGCATAAACAAAAGTAATAACTAATATGAATCTAATAACAACTTTCAGGACCTTTTCTGACTAATGTTGTTAGGGAAAACCTAATAAGACCAACCTTCCAGAACCAGCTATTCCAGGAGGTTACTATCATTAGCACGAGACACCTATTAGATACCCATCAACATAAATTTTCCCCAAAAATAAATATCAAGCACTAAAAAAGCCATGCAAATGACATTTCCATACATACATTATGTACATTTATAACGAACATATGCAGACACATTCCATACACAATAACCATACACAATAAAAAGTATTGAATGTAGTTGAGCTATTAACATAACCAAATCCAAAATACCTACATAGACAAACACATCCCTGACGTTCAATTCTAACACTAAGAAAAACGCAAAATTCAGAATGTGGGTTGGAGAACGACCCAATTCACAATACCATAAGCTTTAGTAAACAAAAAAAACATTTATGCACTCAACACTGTGTCCCAACACGTTGTACTATGAGTGGATGCAATAAAAGCATTGGCATACATAAAATAAAAAATGATATATATATATGCAATGAGTTAACTAAGAGAAAATAGTGTACCAAGAAAGCACTAATCACACAGAACTACGGGTAATAATCTTCACGAGACTATCCCAAGTTCACTTCCATAAAATCATATAAGTCTAATCTAACATAGTTTTGCCTTCCACGACATTTTCTCTTTGTAATCTGTATTGATTCCAACCTTCATACATTTGGTTATGATTTTGTCTTCATTATTAAATGTGTTTGATTAAACTTATATTTACGTTGGAGGTGTTTTCACTATGGACTTTCAAGTCCAAACATTGTATATATATATATATATATATATATATATATATATATATATATATATATATATATATATATATAGATATATATATATATATATATATATATATATATATATATGAAATGAGTTAACTAAGAGAAAATAGTGTACCAAGAAAGCACTAATCACACAGAACTACGGGTAATAATCTTCACGAGACTATCCCAAGTTCACTTCCATAAAATCATATAAGTCTAATCTAACATAGTTTTGCCTTCCACGACATTTTCTCTTTGTAATCTGTATTGATTTCAACCTTCAGACATTTGGTTATGATTTTATCTTCATTATTAAATGTGTTTGATTAAACTTATATTTACGTTGGAGGTGTTTTCACTATGGACTTTCAAGTCCAAACATTGTTCACTCGGGTGAATCAACAATCTTACATTTTGTCCTCCTCTCACCTATGTAAACTTAACACGTGGATAGTTTTTTTAGTATTCTAGTGTTTACATTTCTCCTGTTTGGGAAGGCCTAGATATTCGAAACCTGGGGTGAAGCTTCCTGCTGTTCTGCTCAGGAGGCCATCTCACTATTGGTCGAGATGCTCATTATTGACCTACGGAAAGTGAAATTGCATTGTTTGCAGGGTAATTTTCCTTTTCAATTGAAGGCTTCAAAAGGGACACCAGTCTTAGGATTTTTATCTACACCTGTTATTCATTTGTTTCTTAGGTGAGTTGGAAGAGATATTTCTATCTTAAAGAAAGGGTTTCTTCCATCAGCTCAGAAGTTCGATTCCTTGAAGCATTTTCGCCCCCCCCCCCCCAAAATTTAAGAATGAGGCAGCATGTCATAATCCTTTGTGTTCATTAGGGGAATTTTGAGGTCTAAAATGGACCTCCTAAGGAAATACTAAAATAATATCTAAACAAATAAAATAATATTTATGAATTTTCAAATCACTTTTTGCACCACAATCCATGTAACCATAATTAAATTCAATTCAAAATTTTTACCAAAATAAAATTAATAAAAAAATTGTATTGATGTGACTATAAATAAGAATGAGTTTTTCAAGAAAAAATCATTATCATTGGACAATTAATGCATTTTTCCTTTGTACTTAAATAACTTAAAATAAAATATAAATATAAATTTATAAATTCTTAATTATATTATATACTATTAATTAAAATTTATGTTATTTAAATTGTATAATAACATGTAATTAATATACTATATAAAAATAATATAATATAATATAATATAATAAATGTATAGGGATATGCACTGTTTCTTTCAAGAAATATGAAATGACAATAATATAATTTATTCAAAAAGTGTGGAATGACATTTATTGTGAGTACTTTACTTTGACTTTAAAAGTACTTAGAGCACTACCATGGTTAACCATGAGTTTTTATCCACCATTGAGAATGTGACAAGTAAGTACCTTTAAGTCAAGCAATGCCAGCTCAACCATTAGGGATGATGCCATCCCCTAAAATGTGATTGGTTCTCATAAAGTTAATTTTAATTTTACAATTTCCTTAGGAGGCCCATTTTAGACCTCAAAATTCCCCTAATGGCAACATCGTCTGCATCCACAACATTCACTGCTCTCAGTGACTACGATATACGAGTCATGGCATCCTCTCCTTCAATCAGTCAATACTTCATTCTAACGTCATATTTTTTGGATCCATTTTCATTTATTTTTTTACTTCTTCCTCCATCTCTTCAATGATGTCTCGTGGCCTAAGCAATAAACCATCAACCCCAATAAGTGGATATTTCACTTTAAAATATCAGCTTGCTGATTAAATAGCTTTCATCAAGCTTAACTTGGTTGGCATGACTGCGCACGGAAAAGGAATGTCTATGTCTATGGATGGGGGAAGAATGAACTCCATGGTTGCTCAAGGAGCTTTATCTATGTTGGGGTCCAAGGCTGTTGTTGATAGAGCTCCCAGAAATGGAAACTTTGAAGACACACAAACAACACAGGGACGCATAAAGATGAAGTATTTCACCAATATCCACATAAAGCCCGTGCACGATGAGATTTTAATGGATCCACCGAGTATTGTCAAGAAATAACAAAGAAATAATTTGGCACAGGACTTGAGTTCGAATTGCAGGAGGTCATCCAATATGGTTATCATAAAAGGTGTGGACCTGGTCGTGACGAATGTATCTAATGGCATTTAAGTTTTTCCCTATATTGAGGGGATCGGGAAGCCCGACCTAGTCATGAGGGATGTATTTAATGGCCATGAAACACTGCAAATTATTGAGTGGATCGGGAAGCTCGAAGTGGAATACTTGACGCCTTTGAGATAAATATCGAGAGCCTTTAAAAGGAAGCCACAAGGGTCATAAGTAGTCTCCCTTGGCTAAATAGATTGACCTGTGGTCTATACATGTTGAAACTTGTATTGTAGAGTCTGTCACAAAAAGTGTGAATGCAAAAGCGAAGGAAACAGACATGCCGTCTAAGATGTAGGTTCATGATTTTCATTGTGCAAGGATGGCATACGACAGCTAGAGTGACAACTTCAACTCTAAGCAATTGGATTTTGGGGACGAATTTTGGGTTCTTTGTCACACATTATGTTAGTGGATTCCTGTATTTCTCCATGGATAAAGTTTCCATTATACTCTTCAAGAAGAACATCGAACCCTTGGATTAGATCATTTTATTTTTATCAGGTTGTTGCAATAGTTTTAGAAATTATATTGCTGCAAGGGGTCGAGCACAATTGGAAATTTTCTCCAATAGCCATAATGGATGAGGAAACCCTGTCATGGGATAGGAATCACGATGGAGAGTAGAGGAAAATTATTGAAGTGCTCCATGTGAGGCTTATGATTGTTGTACCATTATGTACATTAACATCAACTCTATCTATTGTAAATGGTTTATTCATAATCCTATGATATTTTTTGTAGGGCGGTGCAATTATAATATTTTGTGATGTCTGGTTCAGTCCACGATTGGAATTAAATGACAAAAATAACGTTTGGTTCACTCATGTTCTCCATCACAGAATTATTTAATGTGTGCCCTCATGGAGAAGGAAGTGAGGTAGTAATGGTAATGGCCTAGCATTGAACATAAAAGGATTTAAAATTAGTCACATGTAATGTACAATGTATTTAGTTTCCATAGCTACATGGCTTCTCAAACTCAACAATGGCCAGTTCATTCCTTAGATGGTGTTTGTATTGGGCCCGCTTCTCTTTCATGATTTTTTCTTTTCTATAAATAATTTTAGTTTTCTATGGATTTTTTCAATGTATAGAACATATATTTCCCTTATTTATGTATATATATCACCAAATTGTTACATTGTAGTTCTATCAACATAAACCTAAAATTGGTCATCTATGGATCACACACCAATCATGGTGACAGTGGTTGCATATTTCACCTTGCAACATTTCTTTTGTATTGTTATAATCTTCTAACACATACCTCATAAATTCTAGCATGTGTACTAGTTATGCATAAACATAAGGACACATGAACAATATTACATAGATCCCCTCCCAAAAAAAGCCATTCAAAATCTACCATATGTTCTTCCTTTCAAAATACCCACAAACTTCGGTCGTGGTTTTTGTCGAACGTCGTGAATATCTCTCGCAGTTGTGTGATTTGTCCTTTGTCCAGACTGAAGCACATGCAATTTCTCTCACTCATTTTCTTCAATCCCTCTACATTTTTAGTTGTGCATCTCATTAAGGATTTTATGAACTCTATGAAATATTTTCAAGTGGTCAAAATTTTTTTTTATCATGGGTCTAAAGGTCCCATCATGATATGGATTTGGCTATGACTAACACTTGAATTTTTTCCCTTATGTTATTAGGGGAATTTTGAGGTCTAAAATGGGCCTCCTATGAAAAATGTACAACAGAAATAAAATTTATAAGTCCCAATAGGATTCTATCTAATGATGTCAACCATGGGAGATTATTCACCATTTTTGGAGTAAAAAAGTAAAAATATAAATAAATAAATAAATAATACTTTTTCAACACGTATTTTAAACTTATCTCCCTAAGGTTTTACTCAAATTTAGAGTGGAAGTACTCGTTGGATGCAAAATTTAATTCCTCATCCAAGGAGTACCCATGTTGCATACTTTTGATGTACTATGCTACACGAAAAATGAGAAATACAAAAAAAAACGTTATGGCAATCACGTTTCTCATGTATTTCTCAATTTTTGTGTAGTAGGGTCCATCGAAAGTGTGCAACATAGGTACTCCTTTGATGATGAATCAAATTCTGCATCCAACGAATGTTTCCACTCAAAATTTGAGTAAACCCATAGGGAGATAAGTTGAAGATACGAGTTGAAAAACTAGATTTTTCATTTTTCCCTCTAAAATTTGATGATTCAATCTAATCTTATTTTATTATTTCCACTATTATTTTATAATTTCCTTAGGAGGCCCATTTTAGACCTCAAAATTCCCCTAATGAGCCTTGTTCCTAGCTTCTTGAGATTTCGACATTCCTTTGCACCTCTCGGTGCAATTGCTAGTAATATTTAAATGTGATCTAGGTGGATATTGGTGACCACCCACCTATTCCACTTGGACCCCCACCATTGTTTCTTTCAGTTTTTCAGTTTCAACACAGTTTACTAATTTTAGCAGTTTTTTGGGTCCTGGACTTCCAGAGCCGTTTTGAGGCCCTAAACAACATTCTTTGGGAAAATTGAGAGCAACATGGAAGTTCCTTAAATGTTGCTGACATCAAAATTTGTAGTGCTTGGATATATATTTTTGACGAGGTATTGAACACGTAAAATGGAGATCATATGCCAAAATAATGTCCTCGGGAATTTGATGTACCAATTCACCCAAATGATGCCCACACATTTGGTGCTTCATATCCTAGGGTTAGGTTTTTGGATTTTTAGGGTTTTCCATCATTTCTCAAAAATAAATGGGCCTTCGAGCCTCATTATAACACAGTTCAGAGGCCTGTAGCCACCACATATCTTCTCAGAGATAAGCTACCAGTGCCTTAGCTAGTTTATTTTGATTATGTCTGTAAGCATATTTCAAAATTTTTTTTATTAATGAAATGAAGTTTTATTTTTGCTCCATCTTTGCTTTTATGTGTATTTTTGTATTTCATTGTGTTCCAGCATAAATCTTGATTAGTGGTATCAGAGCGGTCTGCTCTTTTTCTACTTTTCTTTGCATGTCTTGAGCGAGGTCAAGGTATAAGGATTTGGGGCTCGATATGGTTGAACCCTTGCTAGGTCAGCCTTGCAAACCCCGACGACCTACCATGGCGGAAGAAAAGAAAGACAAGGGAGCAGGAGATCCTATCAAATTATTGCTCGAGGAGGCCCTTGATAAACATAAGAACATGATGATGGATAAATTTTCCTAGATCCTTTAAAAATTTCCCACCAGTGGTGAATCTACATCTAGCAGCCACTCTAGAAGCGCCACTCCTTTTAAGGTACAAGACAACTTCGACATTCATAGCACAAACAAGTGTTGGGCCAAACAATCGTTGGTGGCCGAAATGAAGCCACACGAATCAGATGCATGTCCTGATCTTGAGTCAGAACCATACAAGGGAAATGGAAAATGGAAGAAGATCATTGATGTGGATCCCAATGCCATTTTTGCTACCACCAAGCTCTAGAGTGAGGATCCTGAGGATCCATAGGAGGGGGAGCGTCTCTTCCATTCGCAGATGTGGGTGAAGGGTTCTCCACTGCAATTCTTTGTCGATAGCAAAAGAAAAAAGAACCTCATTTCAGTAGAGGTCATGAAGTGGCTCAGATTATTGACCATAGCACACCCACAGTCGTATATCATCTGGTGGCTTCACCAAGGAAGAGATCTCCACGTCCGCCAGTAGTGTCGCCTTCTGTACAACTTCAAGTCATTCACGGATGTGGTACTGTGTGATGTTTCTCATCTTGATGTTTGTGATATATTATTAGGAAAACCATACTTGTGGAAGCGACATGCTGTGTATTATTCTAAGCCTCACGTTGTTATTATTACTTTTATAAATAAGTTGTACATGATACCAGAGGTAGTACCGCCTCCCGCCATCTATTTGATTACTACGAAGCAACGTAGTAAGATTATTTCCCAAACCAATAAATTTATTTTCATTACTATTTGCCCACAAGAAAAGAAGAATATTGTGGCCACAACCATGAAGCAGGGCCCCCTGTGCGACAACAACAGATGGACACAGTCATGGAGGAATATGAGAACATTTTCTCCTCACCCATAAAGGTTCCTCTACACTGTCAGGTCAAGCACTCCATTGATCTGACCCCTGGCGCATCACCGCCTAATATTTCCATACCTTATGTGACCACATAGACATAATCCACACATGTAATGTATGAGACTAATAAAGAAACCAAATTCATTAAACACATCCAACACATCCGCTAGTAGGTCCATGACATCTTGGACAAATCCAATGCCAAGTACAAGCAGCGCCATGATCAGCATCAGGTGCCACACAACTTCCTAGTGGGTGAAAAGGTTTGGTTACATTTGTAGAAGGAGCACCTCACTGGATCCCACAACAAGCTTCACCCGCTTTGATATGGGCCATACACCATCACCAAGGCAAGTGGCTCACCGAGGACCAAGTTAAGTAGAATGTTTTCTCATCACATAAATGAATTCAACGCAATGTGGACCATTGCTTCCTAAGGGGGGAGGAATGATCCAGGTGGATATTGGTGACCACCCACCTATTCCACTTGGAGCCCCACAATCATTTCTTTTAGTTTTTCAGTTTCAGCACAATTTACTATTTTTAGCATTTTTTTAGGTCCTCAACTTCTGGAGCTGTTTTGAGGCCCTAAACGACATTTTTGGGGAAAATCGAGATCAAAATGTAAGCTTATTTGATGTTTATAACATAAAAAGTTGTAGTCCTAAAAATTGTGTTTCTAACAAGGTATTGAACGCATCAAATGGATATCATATGCCAAAGTTACGTCACCGGGAAGTTGATGTACCAAGTTTCCCAAACGGGGCCCACCGTTTTGGCGCTTCATCTCCTAGGGTTGGGTTTTTGGATTTTTAGGGTTTTCCATTATTTATCAACAATAAATAGGCTTTCGAGCCTCATTTTAACCCAATTGAGAGGCCTATAGCTACCACATCTCTTCTCAAAGATAAGCTACCAGAACCCTAACTAGTTTATTTCCATTCTGTCTATAAGCATATTTCAGTTATTTCTTATTAATGAAATGAATTTTTATTTCTGTTGCATCTATGCTTTTATATGTATTTATATATTTCATTGTGTTCTTGCATAAATCCGAATCAATGGTATCAGAGCGGTTTGCGCTTTCTCTGTTTTTCTTTGCATTTACCCAACAAGGTCAAGGTATAAGGAGTTAGGGCTCGATTTGGTTGAACCCTTGCAAGTTCAGCCTTGCAAACCTCGACGACGTCCCATGGTAGAAGAAAAAAAAATACGAGGGAGCAGGAGATCCTATCCAATTATTTCTCAAGGAGGCCTTCGAGAAACAGAGGAACGCAATGATGGATAACTTTGCCCAGATCTTTCAACAACTACCCATCGGTGGCGCATCTACATCCAACAGCCACTCTAAAGGTGCCACTCCTTTCAAGGTACAATTCAACTTCCACATTCCTGTATTTGAAGGCCAGATAGATGTAGACACCGTAGATATATGGTTGAATTTTCTGGAAGGGTATTTCTCGGTCGATGATATCTCTAATTGAGAAAAGATTACATTTACACTCCTCAAAGCCTCCCACCATGTTAAAGGCTGGTGCGAAAACTACTGTGAGAAAAAGAATGAGAGGGAACCCTCTTTTTTCTTGGACGCACCCACTTGGAATTCGTTTCGAGACGACATCTGATCAAATTTGGATCAGGACCTAAGTGATAGCCCAAATTTCAAAATGTTCGAAAGTGTGCCAAACCTGAGCGACTGAATAGATCTCATCTTCGTGATTCTGGCACCGCGAACAATTCGAAAAAACTGACATCGTATGAAGAAGTTATCACGATTTGAAAAGTCTAGTAAACTGTAAATTTTTGACATTTAACCAGGGTTGACTGGGAAAAGGTACAGTCAGCAAAAAAATATTGCAAGGAATATTCCTAGAATATTCCTCAAAATATTCCCTGAAATATTCCTTCTGGGCTAGTCACAGGATGACAAGTGGTGGATTTTCATTGGTAAATGATTGTACGTGTTTTTTATGGGCCAATCAGGGGGTGACACATGGCCAGCCCTGAGGACATCATGTGTCCCCTGAATGGCATGTCAAAATTTTTGTGTGGGTGTACATGAGTTGACCCCGCAACCTCTTGTTGGCCGGATAAATCGATCTTGCGGACAAGGTCGATCTCCCTAGTACCAAAAAGTAATCTAGCAACAAGCAGCCAAATAAAACCTATCTTTCTCTAGACATATGCGATTTATGAAATAATACTATAAAGGTGCTAAGGTCTTACCATAGATCCAATGCTTGTTTGAAGTTGTCGTCCCTCGGTCACTTGAAGGAGTTATCTTTATGAACCTACAGTCACAAACAAACAAACATTAAATAGCATCTAAATATTAAATATTATAAATCATGCCTATCATGGTGATCAAGGAATCCATGAAATAAACAGTTAAATAACAGCTTATTGAGAAAAATGAATTCATTTGTATTAATTTTGAATGAAGAAAACCTTACAACCTTAGCCTTGATGTTGAACAGGCCTTCCCGGGGTCCGAAGCAGGAATCTCCTCTACTTCGACAAGCCTTGCACTCTTCCGACTGAGACAGATAGAGGTATGTGATCTCTCCTCACAAAATCTCAAAAAAATGAGTCTGAATCCCAACAACACTTAACCTCAAACAATCTTAAAGCTTGAACTCGCTTTGAGGCTACCCAAGGCCTCTTTTTATAGTGGAAAAGGGGAGGTTTCAATTCCAACTATGAAGGGATAGAATCCTCCTTCAAAAGGATAAGCTCCTCACATCAAGGGGTTAGCTCCCTAAGGTAAGGGATACATGAACCTCAAAAGAGCGGTTCTGCCACCGCAAGATTCTTTCTAGAGGCTTCTAGAATTCACTGAAAGTGAGATTTTTTGAGTTTACTTGCGCATTTTTAATATTTTATAGGGGTCCACACCCATAACACAGAAAAATTGTGTTCAGGTACGCAGGAGTCATGAACATTAGGTGTGGGACCGCATGCAAGATGAAGAGAAAGTGCGATACCAAGGTTAAGGAGATTTTTAAGAACTTTCCTCTCATTTTCAAGGCTTAACATGAAGAACTGATATATTAGACTTGCAAAGGAGGAAGTATGAGGGATAATGAGCTCATACATATAGAAAAATGTCAGGATGACAATTTTTAGTGCAACAGATTGCCCCCTAAAGTGCGAAGTCTGGAATAGATGAAGATTAAATTTGTCATATATGAAGAGTGAAGTACTTTATCATTTCAAGGATCATCTTGTGGACACCCCAGTCAGAACCTATAAAAACATTCAATGCAAAATATATATATGTAAACATATCATCGCTGAGGTAGGCATTCCCATACTCATACCAAAACTAACTAGAAACTGATTTAAACTATTCTGATACAGGAATGATTTTCAATACATCAACAGTATAGAAATGTGTAGACACAGTATGGACGTAGCCATTTGTTTATAAATAGTCCACTATATAAATGATAACAAAAATTCCTCACAGCCTGGATGGTAGAAACTAGATCCAGGGTCTTGATTTCTGCTTCTCGAACTAGTACGAACCTATCCATGTGAATGAATGTGTCGAAGTCGAACATGGTAGAAACCACTTGATTAATAGTCAATGATGTAAACTGTTAACAAGTGTGAGAGTAACCACCAGTAATGTCAATGGCTCTCAAAGTACTCAGTACAATCCATGAAATGTGAATGAATGAGCTGAAGTCGAACACGTCACGGAATATTTCGATCAAAGGTCAATGATGCAACCTGTCGTTGAAGGCAAGAAACCTTCCATCGAGGCATGCAGATTTCAAGGTACTGATGATTTCTAGATCAACTTCCTAGATAATGAGCTGTCGTCGATAGGAAGTGATCCGTCGTAGGAAAACCCACAACACAAAATCATAGATCAAGTTTTGAATAAATATATTGGCAAGGACTGACTCAGGGATGGTCAAAATGGATGACAAATATTTTGCAGATGAATGGTTTGTTTGAACTGTCCTCTTGAACACATAACGACACTGCAGATGGTTTGGTGGCAACTGACCCAAAGTTAACACCCAGAAACCGGCTGAAGACTTTCAAAAAGGTTTGATTAACTGTTAGGTAAAGGATTTTCCCAACCCAGGTGAACAAAAGTTTTGTGTTCAAGAGTAGTTAACGGTTTTTCAAATAATCAAAATACAACAAACAGGTTCATTTTTCTCTCTTTTCCCCCACCATTTCTAGCAAGTACCTCTTTATTTTTGACAAGCTTGAGGAGGATAAAATTTTCTTGTTTATAAGCTCATCCTTCGAATGAGTCCAACTTAGTTTAAGATTCGAACCCTAAGAAGGAGTGGTTCGTTCCTATTTTAAAATTGAACAGGTCCTTTACTGTTACATTTTAACGAGTCTAGTATAGGAGAAACTCGGTGCTTTTCAATTTTAGGGAGTTAGAATAAAAAAATTAAGAAAACTCCATGGGTGTACTTTTTCGTAAATTTAGTCTCTCGAGCCCAAAAAAGGATAAAATAATGCGGGAGAGAACTCTATTGACCGTAATTAGTCAACATATACCTTTTTCGTATATAGTCCATTTCAGTCCGTAAAAGGGGTAAACTTATACTGAAGGGACGATCATTCATTTACTTTAATGAGTTCGAATATTCAAGTACTCGGCAATCTTTTCATTTTTAAAGAGTCTAAAAAAGGCTTAAAAGAGAACTCCAGGGTTTCGCTTTTTCGTAAGTTTTAACGAGTTCGAAAAAGGGATAAAAATGTACTCATATGGTCAACTTTCAATTTAATTTACGAGTAGGAAAAGACGAAAAGAACTCAGCATTTTCATGTGTTTTACGAGAATGAAAGATAGCAAAATAATCTCAGGATTTTCATGAGTTTAACAAGTCTTGAAAATAACCAAAATTGACTCAATATAGGTTTCATTTTTACAAAAGCTTGAAACAGAGAAAAACTATGCTTCATAGTGGTTTCATTTTTACACAAGCTTGAAACAGAGAAAAACTATGCTTCAGAGTGGTTTCATTTTTACACAATCTTGAAACAGAGAGAAAATTGTGCTTGATGCCCCCTAAGCGTAACTGCTAGAGCGCATGCCCCCCCATCTTCATTTCATTCAACTAAGTACACTACTGGTAATTAATAGTTGGATGGAATGAAGGTTCATTTACGAGATCATATGAAAGACCGGACCTAAAATTGTAAGATAATTATGCAAAAGAATGAAATAACTAACCTAAATATATGACTTAACATTTACGAGATCTAGTCAAAGACTCGACTGAATTAGGGGAGGATTTGTTTCATTTTTTAACGAGCTTGACACAGGAAAAGAACTATGCTCATGGAAACTTGTTTCATTTTTTAACGAGGTTGACACAGTAACAGGAACTATCCTCACCTACATGTTTCATTTTTTAATGAGGTTGACACAGTAAAAGAACTTTCCTCAAATCTACTCTCTACAATCTACCTATATAACCTACTGATTCATTTTTTAATGAGGTTGACATAGGAAAAGAACTGTCCTCATACCTGATTTATTTTTTAACGAGGTTGACTCAGTAAAAGAAACTATCCTCTGACCAACTGATTCATTTTTTAACGAGGTTGACATAGGAAAAGAACTATCCTCATACCTGATTCATTTTTTAACGAGGTTGACTCAGTAACAGGAACCATCCTCAGAAACTACTTATTTCTAATCTATCAATCTACTCTCTACAATATACCTACTGATTCATTTTTTAATGAGGTTGACACAGGAAAAGAACTGTCCTCATACGTGATTCATTTTTTAACGAGGTTGACTCAGTAACAAGAACTTTCCTCGTAGAAGCTTGTTTCTTTTTTTAATGAGCTTGACACAAGAAAAGGAACTATGCTCTCGACTAATTGATTCATTTTTTAATGAGGTTGACACAGTAAAAATAACTTTCCTCGCAACTAACTGATTCATTTTTTAATGAGGTTGACACAGTAAAAGGAACTATCCTCACACTCACTGATTCATTTTTTAACGAGGTTGACACAGTAAAAGGAACTATCCTCAGACTCACTAATTAAATTTTTAACGAGGTTGACACAGTAAAAGGTACTATCCTCGGACTCACTGATTCATTTTTTTTAGAGGTTGACACAGTAAAAGGAACTATCCTCAGACTCACTGATTCATTTTTTTTAAAGGTTGACACAGTAAAAGGAACTATCCTCGGACTCACTGATTCATTTTTTAACGAGGTTGACACAGTAAAAGGAACTATCCTCAGAAACTACTTGATCATGGCTTCCAAATAGAAGAAACACATGTCAAGGGACGCACCTCGATCATGGCTTCTAAGAGGTCTTCATCAGATGGAAGAACAATTCTCTGGAAGGAAAACATGTCAAGGGACTCAAAAGGGATAAGAACATCCTGTTCAAGTAATCCCATATATTTTTCCATGTCAATTATCGGATCTAAGTCAAGGGAAGACGAGCAAACAGTGAGAGGCTCGCTTACATCGGTAACTGAAAACATGGGACTAGTTGCCACATAATTAACCTGTGGCGGGGTAGATACCACTTTCGTATGAGGAACATTCAGGGATGTCAGATTATTGGTAGTTGAATAAAGACTAGGGAATGAAAGCTGGTCTACAGTAACAATATTTCCATTGTGAGGGAAAGACATCACGCGAAAGAGTGTCGATACTACAGCTTTCATTGCATAGACATAGTCTCGCCCAAGGAGTAAATTGAAATCCAAGGGGCCTCGAACTACCATAATATCAATACAGATAGTTTTACCTTCCAAAGTAATAGAAAACTTAGGAAGGATCCCTAAAGGTTCACTAATGGTTCTGTTAAAAGCTTTCAGATTCTGCATAATAGGGACAAGCTGAGGGGAACCCAAAGCTTTCCAAGTAGTTGAGGATAAAATACTAACAGAAACACCTTCATCCACATGTGTGCGGCATATGCTCCTACCACCAGCCTTCACAATGATTTGGAAAGGGATGGAGGAAGGAAGACCAGGTTCTATCAGTCTATTCCAATCAAAGGAAAAGACCTCAGTACTTGGAGGGGGTTCTGTAGAAACAGGTGAAATGCCCCCTGACATAGAAGAATCTGATGTAACAAGAAGAACCTAAGCGGTATGAAGTTCACTCTCTATAGGGAGAATGGGATCGACCGAATTTGAAATCGAATCGACCACTTGATCAACTAATGGATCATAAACCTGAGTGATATGAGTTTCACTCTCCAATGGAAGAGTGGGATCTACCATACTTGAAATTAGATCAATCACTCCGTCAGTTGACGGTAGGTTGGGAGAAAGTTTACGGTAACCAGTAGGAAATTCTTGCTGTGGAATAGTAAGGTTTATCAACAATTTTGAGGCTTCATCCATGTGAGGGAAAATTTCAGTTTGATGACTCGCTTTGCATAACTTACAAGGAAACATAACTTTACCCTTTTTCCCAGGAACCTGACTATCACTGGTTGATGGATCAACGGAAAGTTAATGAGATTTTTCTGACCATACTTCCAAGACCTTTGGAATACCTGAAAAATTAATAAGGAAGTGGTCACCCTTACAAATCCTGCAAGGGTTTTTGGGTTTACGATGCATGTTGGAGGTTTCCTCAACACTACTAACATTTACAGCCATGTTTGGTTGGTTGACTTCTTTCTTATCTTGCTTCTTCTTCTTCTTCTTCTTCTTAGTCACCTAGTTACTAGCATAAGGCTTTTACCAAGCGAAGAGGAAGAAATGGAGGAAGAAATATTAGGCGAAGAAGGTAAAGGGTCAACAGAAGGTTGGTGATGTTGAGATGGTAAACTCTGTTGAAGTGAAGCATCCAGTTGAGGTGGAACAATTGGATTATTCGGGGCCAACAAAGTTGAAAATAACCATATTGGTAAACCTATTGTAAATCCAGGTAATGACAAAGTAGCCATATAATGAGGACCAACATTTCCAAAGCAAGGAAAAGTACTAGGATTCTCGTTGAGAGGGGTTCCCTGGTTGGTAAATTCCGGAACAGTTTCCATTATATTCAGCTTCAGTGAATTTTATTAACAATTTAAAACTAAAATTAACAATTCATAATTCACACCTAACAATTAAAATTCACAACTCACATCTATGGTCTCTAAAATTAAAAACAAGCAAATTAACACGCGCTATCAAATCTAGGAGTCAAACCACACACAAACAGTAACTTCCCGTACTAAAAACACTAGTTGGTGATGAAATCCAACTTAGTAGAAGTTTAATACAGAAAGGGAGGTTGGAAAAGTTACCCCGACAACCTGCTTAATGAAACAGACTGGCACAAGTTTCTTCACAAAACCATCTTGTGTGAAGAAAACCCCCCAAAGAGTCCAAGTGAGTCTAGTCGACGTCTACTCCAGGTATAGTGAGATCTTTCCTTCACCGTCACCTTAGGAAATAATCTTAAGTTTATGGACACTAAGGTTACCAACAGTAACAAATACAACTGGGGGAACAGTCTACAATACGATTCCATGCGCAAGGGCAGAGTAACAAAGCTCAATCCCCTTGAAGGCTCCTCGACATGGTCAATCCAAGGTTTACGGACAAGTGACCCTAGGCTCCTCGACAATGGTTAATCCGAGGTTTACCATTTGTAATGCACGCAAATCTTCTATCTTTCCCAATGAAATAGAATTGATTGTCTTAAAGGTTTGGATATGATCTCGTGATTAACTCCTTTAAGAGAAGCTTCCCAGAATGCATCAATTACAATTGGATTTATTTCCTACCACAATATTTATCTACTTTTTTGTTTTAGTTGCTTTGGAAAGTTAACTACAACCTATTCCAAAGCACTAATCCTAAGCTAGATTGGTGATAAGAGCCCTAGAAATGAAAAAATTACTAGATGAATTTTAATTAAGCATTGTGTTATTATGGCTGTTATTATTCAAAAGGGTAAATGGATATGAAACCAACGGTGTTATGACCTGACCAAAAACTGAATGCAATCGAATATGATAATGTAATCTTTCAAATCGATGAATCCTAACTAAAGTAAGGAGAGAGTTTCCATTCACTTCCAACAATGCAAAAAATTGATCACTAAGAGAAAATATAACAAATTATCAAATGCACTAATTTCATCAAGAAAAACTAATACAAATCAATTCCAAAACAGTTTTATTTTTTATTTTTGTGTTTTTAAAACAAGCATAAAAACATCTAAATTCAAATCAAAGAAAACTGATCTAAATCTACAATTGATTTTTCAGAATGTAAACTATGCAGTTGCAATCTATGCACAATTCACTTGAAAAGTATGCAAATGTAATCTATGCACATTTTTCATTCATATTCTGAAAATGAGAATTCTAATTATGCAAATGTGATCTATGCAAGAGAATTCTCAAACACAAGATTATTCTAATATAATCTAGGAACCAAAAAAGTGCAAGAAAATAAAATTGGGTGACAGCTCCAAAGATCAAAAATAAAAATACTCAAAGGCGATTAACACTCATACACAATTTAGCCCCCCCCGACGAATGAGGTGGAAATGTTTTTGAAAAAACAAAAGCAAATGGAAATGACCAAATGAAATAAAATTAAGAATTTCTCAAGTAATGACCAAAGGAAATCAAATTAAGAATTTCTCAAAAAAAGAGACTCAAAACACCCAATTAACTTAACGGAGATTGATGAGATGAAAAATTTGCTGAGAGAAACTCATAAACAAGGATTTTTGACAGAAAAAATACAGATATGGGTAGATGCTAAGAATCCTAAATCAAATCTAAACTAAACTGAAAGAAGAAATCTGAAGTTTTTCAAAAATTTTAACAGGGTCCGCAGGCCCCAGAAGTAACAGGTGTGGTCCCGCACTGTTTACTAAAGGAAAGTGTGAAATTGTCCGCACTGTGCAAGACAACAAAGTGCGGTCCCTAGAAAATTTTAAGAGAAACTCAAAAGACTTCAAAATTTTTAAAAGCAAAGTAAAGCTAAAGTACCCAGTCAAGTATCCATCAATCAAAAACCAGAAAAGACATTTTCTCAAATCGAAATAAAGGAAAACCAAAAACAACAAGTTCTTTCCCTAGTGGAGTCGCCAATTTGTTGGCCGGATAAATCGATCTTGCGGACAAGGTTCATCTCCCTAGTACCAAAAAGTAATCTAGCAACAAGCAGCCAAATAAAACCTATCTTTCTCTATACATATGCGATTTATGAAAGAATACTATAAAGGTGCTAAGGTATTACCGTAGATCCAATGCTTGTTCGAAGTTGTCATCCCTCGGTCGCTTGAAGGAGTTATCTTTATGAACCTGCAGTTACAAACAAGAAAACATTAAATAGCATCTGAATAGTAAATATTATAAATCATGCCTATCATGGTGATCAAGGAATCCATGAAATAAACAGTTAACTAATAGCTTATTGAGAAAAATGAATTCATTTGTATTAATTTTGAATGAAGAAAACCTTACAACCTTAGCCTTGATGTTAAACAGGCCTTCCCGGGGTCCGAAGCAGGAATCTCTACTTCAACAAGCCTTGCACTCTTCCGACTGAGACAGATAGAGGTATGTGATCTCTCCTCACAAAATCTCAGAAAAATGAGTCTGGATCCCAACAACACTTAACCTCAAACAATCTTAAAGCTTGAACTCATTTTAAGGCTACCCAAGGCCTCTTTTTATAGTGGAAAAGAGGAGGTTTCAGTTCCAACTATGAAGGGATAGAATCCTCCTTCAAAGGGATAAGCTCCTCACATCAAGGGGTTAGCTCCCTAAGGTAAGGGATACATGAACCTCAAAAGAGCGGTTCTGGTCACCAGAAGATTTTCTCTGAGGCTTCGACCGAAAGGGAGATTTTTTGGAGTTTAATTGCGCCTTTAATCTTTTTACAGTAGTCCTGTCCCATAACATAGAAAGTATTCAGTACGCAAGAGTCATGAATATTACGTGTGTGATCACAGAGAAGATGAGAAAGTACTGCTGCTGCTGATATTTTTAAGAGCTTTTTTCTAATTTTCAAGGCTTAAATATTAAGAACTGTATATTATGTTAGCCATCAGTATTTTTTACATGTTAGTGATGACTATATCCATAGCTGAGTTTTCTAGAAGCTGAATTCCATATGTCAATCTGTCGTCTAGAAAACCCTCATAAAACTTTTTTTCGCCCTTCTACTTTTCAATCCGCCCATGTCAAAATCAAAACCTCATTATCCCTTTCCTATCCAGCTTCAACCCTACTGGTCTGCCCATCAGCTTTAAAAGGAAAATCCAAATCTGTTTCAAAAGTTTTCCCCTATGTTAGGAAGTGGCGCTTTAAGACATTTTACCCTTGGCGATCATCAAAAAGCCAAAAAGCCTCCATCTGTAACAGACCTACCATGACTGACCTCCCACTTTGCAAATGAAATTGACAAACAGCTCTAAGTCGCGCCACTCACATCCCCTAGATCTCAGCACTGCATAAACCCCAATCTCAAGCCGACTATTAGGTGTTTCACAGTGTTTTATGGTTTCTACAAAGGCAGGAAATATAAATTCATCTCAGGAGGAAATGCTTGAATCTACAGTTAGAAGAACAGCTGCTTCTAAATGTAACATGAGCTCCTGAGACATGTCTCATAAAATGTAGTTACTCATTCGGACTTTAAGTGTTTCTTTCCAAAGATGAAAATCACAAGAAAGGGATATCAATTGCCCTCAGCAAACTGGTAAATTGTCAAGGCCCATAACCTCCTTCATTTACAAGCAGAGGGTTAGGGCGCCTCCTTCATCCATAAGCAGAGGGCGCGGGCCAGTATTGACTTAGAAGATTGAAAAAGTCCAGGTTTGACTTGAACTGAAACAAATGAAACAGGGACTCCAGGTTTTATGAATGTGACT